>OY744603.1:20030209-20489106 GCA_963556255.1 Allolobophora icterica | reverse complement strand
CATTCTTAATGCACATGAGATTCTTAATCTACTTCTGAATTTTCAAGAAGTTATCAATCAATACTATCAAACAATATTCAAACAGTTAAAAAGACTTTTCTCTACCATATGATACAGTCTTGATAATAAAAGAGAACCGCAACTTCACCCGAGATTCTCAATTTATTACTTTTCATTTTCATTACAGTTTGATTGATATTTGTCTTACTTGTAACTATGTACATTGTACATGCTGTAAACGTGTTATAGTCCTTTTTAACCGTCTGTATGCATTAAGATAATACTGACTGATTGTATTAATAACTTATTAAAATTTTACCTATAACACATTTACAGCATGTACATATTACAGTCCAACGATCAAGAGTCTATACAAGAGCAAAACCACGCACCAAAGTCCATAACAATTCATCATTACTATATTATGATAATGTGACAGTTGATGCTATCAAACAACACTTAGCATCAGTTTAACACATAAATGCATAAATGACAGCCTTTGTTTATACAGATTTCATAATAATTGACAACTGTGTTCTGAAATGAGATTCTTGGTCTAATTTTTTAATTTCACAAGAGCCTGAAGTATAATTTCTAATGTTGACAACCATATTCTTTAACTTGACACAAGTAATCAAACGATATAATCAAACAATATTATAGAAACAGTTAAAAACACAAAAAAGAAGGCTGGCGTAATCTATACCAACTGTACAATTTAATAACTGATGATGCGATGGCCATACTAAATCACAGATCAACAAGCCTATTACAAGTAGGTCATTAAATAAGCCTAGTTGACATACCTATTAATCATTGATAGTTTCCTAGCTATAAAAAAGTAAGAATAACAAAAGAATATAAAGGGAGAGGGGTCGCAGCATACTGTCACAGAGCGTCCTGACTGGTAGGTAAGTATATACGTAGTTTTTTTTAAACATAGTAACTGGAGATGTGTCATAGTTCAGAGGGAAGGCTATGCCATAATTAAGGACCTAAAGAGGTAGGCCCCTAATTGAAAATTTACGTAGATTAGTGCGTGCAAATTCAATCCGATTAGTGTTGGATTTGTTCCGGGTGAAGTGGGAGTTCAGGTCAGATGTACGTGTAAAATAGTTAGTAAATGTAGTAGGTAGTGTATACACGCGATATCTGTTCATGTGTTCTAAGGAAATAAGATGAAGCAGTTCCGGATTGTCGTTTTTCTTGCTTGTCGATTTATGGAGACTGATGTCGACTTGAATGTCATTATTATGCCAAGGAAGAGTTGTGGAAAAGGTGGGAGCCTGAAAAGGGAGGTTAAGAGAAGAGAAAAAGCTATGTTTTCGTGTGTAAGTGGATTGGTCAAAGTCAAACTCAATTTTTCTATAACGTTTTTCCTCTCAGTATCCACTCAGTTTATCCAAGCTCGAAAGACGGATTATTTGATAACTCGAGTAAAATGTATGTTATGAGTTAATATGAGTATCGTGGTCCGTGGGGCAAATGGTTTTGATTTTGCTAATATGTCTAAATTAAAGTAATTGAACAAATAATCTGCATTTATTTCAGAATATGGCCCCTGCTAAAAAGACGGCAAAGACAGGTGATGCCTAGAATTTGGTTGACCATTCGAGTACATCACCGACAGCTTCAACTCAAGGTGCTACTTCTTCAAGTGTTGTTGCCACACTCTCAAGTGGAGCTGCTGCATCCTCAGCAGACAATAGTAAGTGCAATAATTGGTAAGAGTAGGTCTAATTTAGATATTGTACGGCTATAATTGGTTGCATGCTGTTTCATTTGTCTATATTAATAGATAAGGTAGGTTCACGAATAGCTTGTGGTGAATGTTATTCGTTAATATGCGTACTTTGGGTCAAATGGTTTTGATTTTACTTTATGTCCAAAAATTAAAGTAACTGAACAAATGATCTGCATTTATTTCAGTGCATGGCTCCGAAGAAGAAGGCCCAGCCAGCACAGGGCCAAAAAGCCAGTTCACAGTCAACAGGTTCTGTGCAGCCCGCTTCTACATCAAAAGACGTAGGCACAGATCAACCCAATGCTGCAAACTCCCCAGACATAAGGAAATGCAATAATTGGTATTAGTAATTTAAATATTGCATGGCTATAATTCGTAGCCTGCTGTTCTATTTGCCTATATTGATGGATAAGGTGAGTTCACGAATCTGTTGTGGTGAATGTCATGAATAAATATGCGTACTTTGGGGCAAATGGTTTTGATTTTACTTTATGTCCAAAGATTAAAGCAACTGAACAAATGATCTGCATTTATTTCAGTGCATGGTTCCGATGAAAGCCCAGCCAGCACAGGGCCAAAAAGCCAGTTCACAGTCATGCAGCAGGTTCCGTGCAGCCCGCTTCTACATCAAAAGACGTAGGCGCAGATGAATCCAATGCTACAAATTCTCCAGACACAAGTGCAATAATTGGTATTAGTAATTTAAATATTGCATGGCTATAATTCGTAGCCTGCTGTTTTATTTGTCTATATTGATGGATAACGTAGGTTCACGAATCAGTTGTGGTGAATGTTATGAGTTAATATGCGTATTTTGGGGCAAATGGTTTTGATTTTACTTTATAGCCAAAAATTAAAGCAATTGAAGAAATGATCTGCATTTATTTCAGTGCATGGCACCTAAAAAAACCGAAGCCAGCAGAGAATCCAAAAGCCAGTTCACAGGCCACAGGTTCCATGCAACCTGCTGCCACTTCTGGAGACGCAAATACAGATCAATTAAATGCCTCAACAAGCGCTGCATACAATTCTGACACGAGTAAGTGCAATAATTGGTACTAGTAATTTAAATATTGCATGACTGTAATTAGTAGCCTACTGTTTCATTTGTCTGTAATGATGGATAAGGTAGGTACACCAATTAGTTGTGGTGAATGTAAATTTGTTAAAAAGACTGATTTCTGAACATTGGAGAAATTTCAGCCCTTGCGAAGCTGATCAACGAGGATGCAGATGAAGTCATGACTCGCGATTAGTATCAAGGGTACGGTTGTAAAATAGCGCAAAGCTTAGAGAAGACGAAACAATTTGAAAATAATTTTGTAACTAGTTTTAATGCAGGTGCAAGAATAAGATAAATAATGTTTTTTGTGTCCTAAAAAGCAAACATAAAAGTAAATTCAAAGTCAACAGCTAATTCATGCCGCCTGCTGCCACTTCAAGGAAATCGAATGCAGCTTCAGATCAGTCCAATGTCTCCACAAGTGCTGCAAACTGTCCTGACATAAGTAAGCGCAATAATTGGTAATACGGTAGTAATTTAAATATTGTATGGTTATAATTGGTTGCATGCCGATTCATTTGTCTATATTGATAGATAAGGTAGGTACACGAATCAGTTTTGGTGAATATCATATTTGTTTTAAAAAAAGACTGATTTCTGAACACAGTAGAAAATTGGCCATTGTAAAGTTGATCAACGAGGATGCAGATGAAGCCATGGCTATCAATAATAGTAGCAAAGGTAGGCCTACATTGTCAAATAACATACTGCTTACAGAAGACGAAACAAGTGGAAAATAATACAATTTCATCAACACTCCGATTTGAGTTAAAGGATCATATAGAATTTTCATAACAGAATTAAAGTACGTCTTAGGACTTGATAGTGCAGATGTACTTCTTATAGATCATCCGGTGGGACGAACTTTTGGCAATGAACCACAAATAACACGACTGCATCATATCAAGAGAATAACTTAAGTACGAAGAGAGAACAGAAGAGCGGGAAAAGATGCAGAAAAACCTGCCTTCAGTTGGGCTGAGATAGACGCTTCAAATTATAGCTGCTTAATTTTCGGTCGCCTTTAACCCTCGTGCCGCAACCTAGTCGGACGACGTATTTCACAACCTGGGATTAATTTTACCCCCCAGAGTATCTCAGTAACTACAAGTGATAGAGATTTGATTTTTGTATCTATGAGAGACTTTTGAGGTAAAACAAAATCAAGGAAACTAACATTGTAGGACAATTGACTGACCTTCTTTTCCAAGGTTTTTTACCTTTGTTTTCAAATATTAATATTTCAGTAAGCTTATCTATGTTATCAGCGTTTACGCTGCACCCACACCCAAGATTTTAGGTTAATTCGGGCATGATATTCGAGGTTCCAACCTGTGAATAAAAAAATTCGAATTACTTGAATTAATTACTTTTCAGTAGGCTTATCTATGTTATGAGCATTTGCGCTGCACCCACATCCAAGATTTTGGGTTTATTCGGGCATGATATTCGAGGTTCCAACCTGTCAATATTCGAATTACTTGAATGAATTACTTTTCAGTAGGCTTATCTATGTTATCAGCGTTTGCGCTGTAACTACATCCCAGAAATTGGATCAATTCGGGCATGATATTCGAGGTTCCAACCTGTGAATATTCGAATTTTACCTAAACTGTTACTTCACTGCCTTTGGACTGTATCCACATCCCAGATTGTGGGTAAATTCGGGGATGATTTTTGAAGTTCCAACACGTAAGTATTTGAATTACTTGAATGAATTACTTTTCAGTAGGCTTATCTATGTTACCTGCGTTTACGCTGCACCCACATCCAAGATTTTTGGTTTATTCGGGCATGATATTCGAGGTTCCAACCTGTGAATATTCGAATTACTTGAATGAATTACTTTTCAGTAGGCTTATCTATGTTACCTGCGTTTGCGCTGCACCCACCCCCAAGATTTTAGGTTAATTCGGGCATGATATTCGAGGTTCCAACCTGTGAATAAAAAAATTCGAATTACTTGAATTAATTACTTTTCAGTAGGCTTATCTATGTTATGAGCATTTGCGCTGCACCCACATCCAAGATTTTGGGTTTATTCGGGCATGATATTCGAGGTTCCAACCTGTCAATATTCGAATTACTTGAATGAATTACTTTTCAGTAGGCTTATCTATGTTATCAGCGTTTGCGCTGTAACTACATCCCAGAAATTGGATCAATTCGGGCATGATATTCGAGGTTCCAACCTGTGAATATTCGAATTTTACCTAAACTGTTACTTCACTGCCTTTGTAGTGTATCCACATCCCAGATTGTGGGTTAATTCGGGGATGATTTTTCAAGTTCCAACACGTAAGTATTTGAATTACTTGAATGAATTACTTTTCAGTAGGCTTATCTATGTTACCTGCGTTTACGCTGCACCCACATCCAAGATTTTTGGTTTATTCGGGCATGATATTCGAGGTTCCAACCTGTGAATATTCGAATTACTTGAATGAATTACTTTTCAGTAGGCTTATCTATGTTACCTGCGTTTGCGCTGCACCCACACCCAAGATTTTAGGCTAATTCGGGCATGATATTCGAGGTTCCAACCTGTGAATAAAAAAATTCGAATTACTTGAATGAATTACTTTTCTGTAGGCTTATCTATGTTATGAGCATTTGCGCTGCACCCACATCCAAGATTTTGGGTTTATTCGGGCATGATATTCGAGGTTCCAACCTGTCAATATTCGAATTACTTGAATGAATTACTTTTCAGTAGGCTTATCTATGTTATCAGCGTTTGCGCTGTAACTACATCCCAGAAATTGGATCAATTCGGGCATGATATTCGATCGAGGTTCCAACCTGTGAATATTCGAATTTTACCTAAACTGTTACTTCACTGCCTTTGGACTGTATCCACATCGCAGATTGTGGGTTAATTCGGGGATGATTTTTGAAGTTCCAACAAGTAAGTATTTTAATTACTTGAATGAATTACTTTTCAGTAGGCTTATCTATGTTACCTACGTTTACGCTGCACGCACATCCAAGATTTTTGGTTTATTCGGGCATGATATTCGAGGTTCATACCTGTGAATATTCGAATTACTTGAATGAATTACTTTTCAGTAGGCTTATCTATGTTATAAGCGTTTACGCTGAACCCACAGCCAAGATTTTGGTTTAACTCGGGCACGATATTCGAGGTTCCAACCTGTGAATATTCGAATTACTTGAATGAATAACTTTTCAGTAGGCTTATCTATGTTATCAGCGTTTACGCTGCACCCACATCCAAGATTTTGGGTTAACTCTGACACGATATTCGAGGTTCCAACCTGTCAACATTCGAATTACTTGAATGAATAACTTTTCAGTAGGCCTATCTATGTTATCAGCGTTTGCGCTGCACCCACATCCAAGATTTTTGGTTAATTCGGTCATGATATTCGAGGTTCCAACCTGTGAATATTCGAATTACTTGAATGTATTACTTTTCCATAGGCTTATCTATGTCACCTGCGTTTACGCTGCACCCACATCCAAGATTTTGGGTTAACTCGGGCATGATATTCGAGGTTCCAACCTGTGAATATTCGAATTACTTGAATGAATAACTTTTCAGTAGGCTTATCTATGTTATCAGCGTTTACGCTGCACCCACATCCAAGATTTTGGGTTAATTCGGGCATGATATTCGAGGTTCCAACCTGTCAACATTCGAATTACTTGAATGAATTACTTTTCAGTAGGCATATCTATGTTACCTGCGTTTACGCTGCACCCACATCCAAGATTTTTGGTTAATTCAGGCATGATATTCGAGGTTCCAACCTGTGAATATTCGAATTACTTGAATTAATTACTTTTCAGTAGGCTTATCTATGTTACCTGCGTTTACGCTGCACCCACATCCAAGATTTTTGGGTTAACTCGGGCATGATATTCGAGGTTCCAACCTGTGAATATTCGAATTACTTGAATGAATTACTTTTCAGTAGGCTTATCTATGTTACCTGCGTTTGCGCTGCACCCACACCCAAGATTTTAGGCTAATTCGGGCATGATATTCGAGGTTCCAACCTGTGAATAAAAAAATTCGAATTACTTGAATGAATTACTTTTCTGTAGGCTTATCTATGTTATGAGCATTTGCGCTGCACCCACATCCAAGATTTTGGGTTTATTCGGGCATGATATTCGAGGTTCCAACCTGTCAATATTCGAATTACTTGAATGAATTACTTTTCAGTAGGCTTATCTATGTTATCAGCGTTTGCGCTGTAACTACATCCCAGAAATTGGATCAATTCGGGCATGATATTCGATCGAGGTTCCAACCTGTGAATATTCGAATTTTACCTAAACTGTTACTTCACTGCCTTTGGACTGTATCCACATCGCAGATTGTGGGTTAATTCGGGGATGATTTTTGAAGTTCCAACAAGTAAGTATTTTAATTACTTGAATGAATTACTTTTCAGTAGGCTTATCTATGTTACCTACGTTTACGCTGCACGCACATCCAAGATTTTTGGTTTATTCGGGCATGATATTCGAGGTTCATACCTGTGAATATTCGAATTACTTGAATGAATTACTTTTCAGTAGGCTTATCTATGTTATAAGCGTTTACGCTGAACCCACAGCCAAGATTTTGGTTTAACTCGGGCACGATATTCGAGGTTCCAACCTGTGAATATTCGAATTACTTGAATGAATAACTTTTCAGTAGGCTTATCTATGTTATCAGCGTTTACGCTGCACCCACATCCAAGATTTTTGGTTAACTCTGACACGATATTCGAGGTTCCAACCTGTCAACATTCGAATTACTTGAATGAATAACTTTTCAGTAGGCCTATCTATGTTATCAGCGTTTGCGCTGCACCCACATCCAAGATTTTTGGTTAATTCGGTCATGATATTCGAGGTTCCAACCTGTGAATATTCGAATTACTTGAATGTATTACTTTTCCATAGGCTTATCTATGTCACCTGCGTTTACGCTGCACCCACATCCAAGATTTTGGGTTAACTCGGGCATGATATTCGAGGTTCCAACCTGTGAATATTCGAATTACTTGAATGAATAACTTTTCAGTAGGCTTATCTATGTTATCAGCGTTTACGCTGCACCCACATCCAAGATTTTGGGTTAATTCGGGCATGATATTCGAGGTTCCAACCTGTCAACATTCGAATTACTTGAATGAATTACTTTTCAGTAGGCATATCTATGTTACCTGCGTTTACGCTGCACCCACATCCAAGATTTTTGGTTAATTCAGGCATGATATTCGAGGTTCCAACCTGTGAATATTCGAATTACTTGAATTAATTACTTTTCAGTAGGCTTATCTATGTTACCTGCGTTTACGCTGCACCCACATCCAAGATTTTGGGTTAACTCGGGCACGATAATCGAGGTTCCAACCTGTGAATATTCGAATTACTTGAATAACTTTTCATTAGGCTTATCTACGTTATCAGCGTTTACGCTGCACCCACATTCAAGATCTTGGGTTAATTCGGGCATGATATTCGAGGTTCCAACCTGTCAACATTCGAATTACTTGAATGAATAACTTTTCAGTAGGCCTATCTATGTTATCAGCGTTTGCGCTGCACCCACATCCAAGATTTTTGGTTAATTCGGTCATGATATTCGAGGTTCCAACCTGTGAATATTCGAATTACTTGAATGTATTACTTTTCCATAGGCTTATCTATGTCACCTGCGTTTACGCTGCACCCACATCCAAGATTTTGGGTTAACCCGGGCATGATATTCGAGGTTCCAACCTGTGAATATTCGAATTACTTGAATGAATAACTTTTCAGTAGGCTTATCTATGTTATCAGCGTTTACGCTGCGCCCACATCCAAGATTTTGGGTTAATTCGAACATGATATTCGAGGTTCCAACCTGTCAACATTCGAATTACTTGAATTAATTACTTTTCAGTAGGCTTATCTATGTTATCAGCGTTTGCGCTGCACCCACACCCAAAATTTTAAGTTAATTCGGGCATGATATTTGAGGTTCCAACCTGTGAATTCGAATTACTTGAATTAATAAATTTTCAGTAGGCTTATCTATGTTATGAGCCGTTGCGCTGCACCCACATCCAAGATTGTGTGTTAATTCGGGCATGATATTCGAGGTTCCAACCTGTGAATATTCGAATTACTTGAATGAATTACTTTTCAGTAGGTTTATCTATGTTATGAGCATTTGCGCTGCACCCACATCCAAGATTTTTGGTTTATTCGGGCATGATATTCAAGGTTCCAACCTGTCAATATTCGAATTACTTGAATGAATTACTTTTCAGTAGGCTTATCTATGTTATCAGCGTTTGCGCTGTAACTACATCCCAGAAATTGGATCAATTCGGGCATGATATTCGAGGTTCCAACCTGTGAATATTCGAATTTTAACTAAACTGTTACTTCACTGCCTTTGGACTGTATCCACATCCCAGATTGTGGGTAAATTCGGGGATGATTTTTGAAGTTCCAACACGTAAGTATTTGAATTACTTGAATGAATCACTTTTCAGTAGGCTTATCTATGTTACCTGCGTTTACGCAGCACCCACATCCAAGATTTTTGGTTTATTCGGGCATGATATTCGAGGTTCCAACCTGTGAATATTCGAATTACTTGAATGAATTACTTTTCAGTAGGCTTATCTATGTTACCTGCCTTTACGCTGAACCCACATCCAAGATTTTGGTTTAACTCGGGCACGATATTCGAGGTTCCAACCTGTGAATATTCGAATTACTTGAATGAATAACTTTTCAGTAGGCTTATCTATGTTATCAGCGTTTACGCTGCACCCACATCCAAGATTTTGGGTTAACTCGGACACGATATTCGAGGTTCCAACCTGTCAATCTTCGAATTACTTGAATGAATTACTTTTCAGTAGGCTTATCTATGTTACCTGCGTTTACGCTGCACCCACATCCAAGATTTTTGGTTTATTCGGGCATGATATTCGAGGTTCCAACCTGTGAATATTCGAATTACTTGAATGAATTACTTTTCAGTAGGCTTATCTATGTTACCTGCGTTTGCGCTGCACCCACCCCCAAGATTTTAGGTTAATTCGGGCATGATATTCGAGGTTCCAACCTGTGAATAAAAAAATTCGAATTACTTGAATTAATTACTTTTCAGTAGGCTTATCTATGTTATGAGCATTTGCGCTGCACCCACATCCAAGATTTTGGGTTTATTCGGGCATGATATTCGAGGTTCCAACCTGTCAATATTCGAATTACTTGAATGAATTACTTTTCAGTAGGCTTATCTATGTTATCAGCGTTTGCGCTGTAACTACATCCCCGAAATTGGATCAATTCGGGCATGATATTCGAGGTTCCAACCTGTGAATATTCGAATTTTACCTAAACTGTTACTTCACTGCCTTTGGAGTGTATCCACATCCCAGATTGTGGGTTAATTCGGGGATGATTTTTGAAGTTCCAACACGTAAGTATTTGAATTACTTGAATGAATTACTTTTCAGTAGGCTTATCTATGTTACCTGCGTTTACGCTGCACCCACATCCAAGATTTTTGGTTTATTCGGGCATGATATTCGAGGTTCCAACCTGTGAATATTCGAATTACTTGAATGAATTACTTTTCAGTAGGCTTATCTATGTTACCTGCGTTTGCGCTGCACCCAAACCCAAGATTTTAGGCTAATTCGGGCATGATATTCGAGGTTCCAACCTGTGAATAAAAAAATTCGAATTACTTGAATGAATTACTTTTCTGTAGGCTTATCTATGTTATGAGCATTTGCGCTGCACCCACATCCAAGATTTTGGGTTTATTCGGGCATGATATTCGAGGTTCCAACCTGTCAATATTCGAATTACTTGAATGAATTACTTTTCAGTAGGCTTATCTATGTTATAAGCGTTAGCGCTGCACCCACATCCAAGATTTTTGGTTTATTCGGGCATGATATTCGAGGTTCCAACCTGTGAATATTCGAATTACTTGAATGAATTACTTTTCAGTAGGCTTATCTGTTATGAGCATTTTCGCTGCACCCACATCTAAGATTGTGGGTTAATTCGGGCATGATATTCGAGGTTCCAACCTGTAAAGTTTCGAATTACTTGAATGAATTACTTTTCAGTAGGCTTATCTATGTTATCAGCGTTTGCGCTGTACCCGCATCGCTGAAATTGGATCAATTCGGGCATGATATTCGAGGTTCCAACCTGTGAATATTCGAATTTTACCTAAACTGTTACTTCACTGCCTTTGGACTGTATCCACATCCCAGATTGTGGGTTCATTCGGGCATGATTTTTTGAAGTTCCAACACGTAAGTATTTGAATTACTTGAATCAATTACTTTTCAGTAGGCCTATCTATATTAGGCTGCCTCGGTTTTAGTGAACTGACTTCTGTGTGTTTATTTGACTGCAGCTTGATTTAGTTGCGTCATCGTTTGATGGCTTGTGCATTAGATATTGGCACTACACAAGTTGATAAATAATTAATTAATGATAATAATGAATCACTCATTAGGCCTTTCAACACAAAACATATCTTTCAACCTAATATAATTAGCAAGCAAAAATGTGGCACATAATATCGAAATCTTCAAACTTCCATATTGGGCCGAAGCTTCAAATGGTTATAACGACAGGCTTGAAGGGCTATTTATTTTAAGCCCCTTTCTTAACACTAAATAGCAACAAGCAGCATTGGTTTCCCAATCGCCTATACTACACTCTCGTCTTTAAAGTGTTCAAGCAAAGAAGTGAACTAAGCCTGTCATTAACCAATACATAATATGTATTGGTTAATGATAACAGAATATTTAGCCAGATTATGGTAATTAGCAATGGTTGAAAAATTTTAAGTTTTATTGTTTTCATGTGCTGTTTCTCTGGCATTACTATAAACACTCATTCTGAAACTGTGGCAAAGTTTGTGCAGCGTTTCTAACCAGTAACTGTCTCAGACTATCGTAAACTGTGGAACATTTTTACATGAATTTGGCAACGTGTAGAAGGTATACCTTTGTATGCTATGGGAAAGTGCAGGCAAGTAGTCCTATCTACATTTTTAGATAGTTCAGATACCTACATGACCACCTTACCAAAGAAAAGTCGCGAGAAATTTGGAGACTGCATTGCCATTGTCAAGTTTGAGCCACAACTCCTAAGCAGTATTGTCCAATCAGCAGACATTGCATATCAAGGAGTATTTCAAAGATTTGAATAATGTATGGACCAATTTAGTGAAAACGATGACAGAGTTCATATGGCAACTTCTATATTCATAATAATAATTAGTAACTTCTATTGGAGTCTAACGCACGAGGTATCAACAGATGGCACACTCATGTGCTAATGTCTTAGGGCAAATATCAGTTGGTGATAGTAATGAGTTTCAAAGACTTGAGAGACCTTTCTACACAGTTACTGTCTCCTGAGGCTGTCTTAAAATGTGGCAAATTCTTACATTAATTTGGCCATGTGCAGAAGGTATACACTTGTATGCTGTGGTTAAGTGCAGGCAAGTAGTTCTAGTAGTTCTATCTTTTTGTAGATATTTCAGACACCTGCCATATCAAAATAGGTTCGTAAAAATTCAAAGATAGGATTTCCATACTAACGCTTGATCCACAACGCCTAAGTACAATGCTCGGTCGGCAGAAATGGTTTATCAAGAGGTACTACAAATAGATTCGAATAATGTATGGACTAACTTAGTGAAAACAGCGATACAGATTATATGGCAACTTTATATTCATAATAATAATTAGAAACTTCTGTCGGTGTCTAATGCACAAGGTATTAACTGATGGCATACTCATGTGCTAAATGCTAATGTCTAATTAATGGCAATTATCAGTCGGCGATAGTAATGTGTCTGAAAGACATGTAGAGCGTTTCTACACAGTAACTGTCTCAGGATGTCTTAAACTGTGGCAAATTTTAACATTAATTTGTCAAGTTGCAGACTGTATTTCTATGCTAAGTGCAAGTGCAGGCAAGTAGTCCTACCTTTCTGAGGACATTGCAGACATTTACATGACAGCATTTCCAAAGAGACTAAGAGAGAAATTCGATGACAGAGTAGCCTGTGTCAAGTTCGAGCTACAGAGGCTCAGCAGCATTGCCCAGTCAACGGAAGTGATATTTCAAGAGTTATTTCAAATAGATCCGAATAATGTATGGACCAAATTAGTGAAAACAGCGACACACTTCATATGGCAACTTCTATCTTTATGATAATAATAATTAGTAACTTCTATCGGAGTCTAATGCACGAGGTATCAATCGATGGCGCACTCATGTCCTAATGTCTAATGGTAGGTATCAGTCGGTGACACTAATGTGTCTGAAGGACTTGTGGAGCATTTCTACACAGTAAGTATCTCAGGAAACATCGAAACCAAACACTCCTAATTACAAGGACGGCAATCAAATAAATCAATTTCAATATATAGGTATTATCCTTAAATATTCAAACAACCTAATTGCATATGAAATGTTCAAAAAAGCAACACCAAAAGTAGGGTTGTTATAGGTTTCTGAATATTGCAAACTTGTGCAATGCTTCATGAGACATTTACTGTGTAGAAACGCTCCA
This sequence comes from Allolobophora icterica, assembly GCA_963556255.1. NCBI lineage: Eukaryota > Metazoa > Annelida > Clitellata > Crassiclitellata > Lumbricidae > Allolobophora > Allolobophora icterica. Next base: position 20,475,717 of record OY744603.1, on the reverse strand, counting down.
CAAGTCCTGCAGATGTATTAGTATCACCCACTGATACGTGCCATTAGACATTAGCACACGAGTGCACCATCGGTTGATGCCTCGTGCATTTTACACACCGTTGGACGTTACTACTTATTATTATTGTGCATTGTAGTATTTCAAAAAGGTGCCATGTTTATTGTTTAATAGCCTGATATCTATGTAGCATGTAACATTTATACAAACACTTGTTCTGTGTGTCTGATTTTATCTGAAATAATTTAATCGGTACTTTAATAAATTTAGGCTCAGTTGTGGAGTTCCTATCTGTGGTCTTGATGGACAGACTGGAAGAAGACTTCCTTAATGAATCAGCAAACAAAGAAGCAGCAAAAGCCATCCTTGACAAATTGATTCTAGAAGCAGGAAAGGCTATATGGAGAATGACTACTGTCTAATGTTAGCATTTACCAGAGATCCAAAAAGGTTAAACGAAGGGCTTTTTGAGTCTAATGTACTCCAAAACGTGTGACAGAAAAAATAAGATTTGCTTCAGACAGAACAAAAATTGTCATTTATGTTGCAAACTGGTTCAATGTCGAGACTCCCGTGTATGGTGCCATACAAATCGTCATTATTATTACTTCTGTTTCTATACTGGTGCTATATAATTTAAACAGCGTCTAATGGCAAGTATCAGTTCGTGATACTAATGTGTCTGAAGGACTTGTGGAGCGTTCCTGCACAGAAACTGTCTCAGTTGTCTTAAACTGTTGCAAATTTTTACATTAATTTGGCAATGTGCATATGGTATACATTTGTATGCTAAGAGCAAGTGCAGGCAACTATCCTATCTTTTTTCTAGATATCTCTGACACTTACATGTCCACATTCGAAAGAAAGTTTAACGACAAATTTAGAGATAGACTTGCAGTGATAAAGTTTAATCCTCAACAGCTCAGCAGTCCTGTGCAGTTGACTGCAACGGTTTACCAACAGGTATTTCAAATGGATCCGAATAATGTATGGACCAACTTAGTGAAAACAGCGATACACAGTATATGGCAACTACTATATTCATAATAATAGTTAGTAACTACCGGTCAAGAAAAGGCTTGGGGTGAGGGGAAAAAAAGACGGGGTCGACCAAGGAAGAAATGGATGGATGAGATTCACGATGTAACTGGCAGGAATCTGGAAGCACTAAGGGACCTGACTTCGAATAGGAAGCAATGGAGAATGTGTGTCATGGCGATCGCTAGAGCTCCAGGAGTTGACAGCACAAGGTGGTGAACTACCGGTGTCCAATGCACGAGGCATCAACCGATGGCGCACTCATGTGCTGATGTCTAATGGCAAGTATCAGTTCGTGATACTAATGCGTTCCTACACAGTAACTGTCTCAGGTTCTTAAACTGTTGCAAATTTTTACACTAATTTGGCAATGTGCATATGGTATACATTTGTATGCTAAGAGCAAGTGCAGGCACCTATCCTATCTTATTTGTGGATATCTCTGACACTTACATGTCCACATTCCAAAGAAAGTTTAACGAAAAATTTGGAGACAGGCTTGCAGTAATAAAGTTTAATCCTCAACAGCTCAGCAGTCCTGCGCAGTCGACTGCAACGGTTTACCAACAGGTATTTCAAATGGATCCGAATAATGTATGGACCAACTTAGTGAAAACAGCGATACACAGTATATGGCAACTACTATATTCATAATAATAATTAGTAACAACCGGTGTCCAATGCACGAGGCATCAACCTATGGTGCACTCGTGTGCTAATGTCTAATGACAAGTATCCATCGGTGATACTAGTGTGTCTGAAGGACTTGTGGAGCGTTTCTACACAGTAACTGTCTCAGCTTGTCTTGAACGGTGAAAAATCTTTACATTAATTTGGCATTGTGCAGATTTTATATATTTCTATGCTAAGGGCAAGTGCAGGCAAGTAGTCCTATCTTTTTCTAGACATTTCAGACATTTACATGACAGCATTTCCGAAGAGAATAAGAGAAATTCTGGGACAGAGTCGCTTTTGTCGAGCTACAGAGGCTCAGCAGCATTGCCCAGTCAACACAAGTGACATTTCAAGAGGTATTTCATATAGATCCGAATAATGTACGGGCCAAATTAGTGAAAACTGCGATACACAGTAGGCCTATATGGCAATTTCTATTTTCATAATAATAAAAATTTTAGTAACTTCTATATTCATAATTATAAATAAGGGGCCATCCACATATTACGTACGCACTTAGGGGGAGGGGGTCGGATTTTGGCGATTTTGCGTACGGGTGCGAACGGGGGGGAGGGGGGTAGCAAAATGTGTACGTACCCAAAATAAATTTCTAATTATGACGTCCACATTAGCCTATTTATAACTCTGTATTATCCTATAGTCGTCCCATGGCATTTGATTACATTATATAAAAGCCATGTGCAGTTATTCTGTGCTGTGAACGACACCTATAATTTGTCTATATTGGCCCTTCAATAATCTGGCCTATAGTGCAGACAGGCTGCCTGGAGACACTTTCTGCAGCTGGTCATCGGGGGGGTGCGCGTCAAATGTACGTACTCAGGGGGGGGGTGGAAGAAAGTACGCTTGCGAACAGAGGGGGGAGGGGGTCCAATTTTCCCGGATTTTTGTGTACGTAATATATGGATGGCCCCTAATTAGTAACTTATATCGGTGTCTAAAGCACGAGGCATCAGTATTAGTCGGTGATAGTTGCATTATTCGAAAACTGCACTAATATGTCTGAAGAACTTGTGCAGCATTTCTACACAGTAACTGTCTCAGGAAACATCGAAACTACACACTCGTAATTTCAAGGACAGCACTTATATCAATCAATTTCAATCAATAGGCATTATCCTTCAATATTCAAACAACCTAACTGCATATGAAATGTTTAAAAAGCAACACCAATAGTAGGGTTGTTATAGGTTTCCGAATATTGCAATTATTGCATCCTTGTGCATTGGGTATGCTTCATGAAACAGCTACTGTGTAAAAACGCTCCACAAGTCCTGCAGATACATTAGTATCACCGACTGATACTTGCCACTAGATATTGGCACATGAGTGCACCTCGTGCATTAGACACCGTTGGACGTTACAAATTATTATTATTGTGCATTGTAGTATTTCAAAAAGGTGCCATATTTAATAGCCTGATATCTATGTAGCATGTAACATTTATACAAACAATCGCACTCTGTGCCTGATTTTATCTGAAATCATTTAATCGGTACTTTAATATATTTAGGCTCAGTTGTGGAGTTCCTATCTGTGGTCTTGATGGACAGACTGGAAGAAGACTTCCTTAATGAATCAGCAAACAAAGAAGCAGCAAAAGCCAACCTTGATAAATTGATTCTTGAAGCAGGAAAGGCTATGGAGAACGGCTACCGTCTAATGTTAGCATTTACCAGAGATGCAAAAAGGTTGAACGAAGGGCTTTTTGAGTCTAAGGTACTCCAAAAAGTGTGACAGAAAAAATTAGATTTGCTTCAGACAGAACAAAAATTGTCATTTATGTTGCAAACTGGTTCGATGTTGAGACTCCCGTGTATGGTGCCATACAAATCGTCATTATTATTACTTCTGTTTCTATACTGGTGCTATATAATTTAAACAGCGTCTAATGGCAAGTATCAGTTCTTGATACTAATGTGTCTGAAGGACTTGTGGAGCGTTCCTGCACAGAAACTGTCTCAGTTGTCTTAAACTGTTGCAAATTTTTACATTAATTTTGCAATGTGCATATGGTATACATTTGTATGCTAAGAGCAAGTGCAGGCAACTATCCTATCTTTTTTTCTAGATATCTCTGACACTTACATGTCCACATTCGAAAGAAAGTTTAACGACAAATTTGGAGATAGACTTGCAGTGATAAAGTTTAATCCTCAACAGCTCAGCAGTCCTGTGCAGTTGACTGCAACGGTTTACCAACAGGTATTTCAAATGGATCCGAATAATGTATGGACCAACTTAGTGAAAACAGCGGTACACAGTATATGGCAACTACTATATTCATAATAATAATTAGAAACTACCGGTGTCCAATGCACGAGGCATCAACCGATGGTGCACTCGTGTGCTAATGTCTAATGACAAGTATCCATCGGTGATACTAGTGTGTCTGAAGGACTTGTGGAGCGTTTCTACACAGTAACTGTCTCAGCTTGTCTTAAACTGTGACAAATTTTTACATTAATTTGGCAGTGTGCAGATTGTATATATTTGTATGCTAAGGGCAAGTGCAGGCAAGTAGTTCTATCTTGTTTCTAGACATTTAAGACATTTACATGACAGCCTTTCCGAAGAGACTAAGAGAAATCTGGGACAGAGTAGCTAAATTGTCAAGTTCGAGCTACAGAGACTAAGCAGCATAGCCCGATCAACAGAAGTGACATTTCAAGAGGTATTTCATATAGATCCGAATAATGTATGGGCCAAATAAGTGAAAACTGCGATACACAACATTATGGCAATTTCTATTTTTATAATAATAACTAGTAACTTCTATATTCATAATTATAATAATTAGTAACTTATATCGGTGTCTAAAGCACGAGGCATCAACAAGTATCAGTCGGTGATAGTTGCATTATTCGAAAACTGTACTGATATGGCTGAAGAACTTGTGCAGCGTTTCTACACAGTAACTCTCAGGAAACATCGAAACTACACTTTCCTAATTTCAAGGACAGCAATTATATCAATCATACCGGCCTTGTTTTTGTTTATTTGTTGATGAATCACTAGGTGGCTATAATTGCTCTTTCCCGATCGAACTCCCGCGAAATCGCTTCATCAAACTCCCGCCAATATTCCTTCAGCCAATACGACCACAGTCTGCTTAATCGTACTCCCGCCAATTTGCTTTCAGCCGAAACGACGCGCCGTATGCTTCATCGAACTCCTCCTAATTGCACGGTCGGGCAGGGACCTCTATAAATAGGCCTTGGCGGCTGAGAGCAGATGACCGTGGCGGAGCAAGAACGATTAAGGAATTCTTTGCGACAGTTCGATGTGCAGTTTGTGGTTTGCGCTTCTTCGGACGGTTTACGATTGTTTCAGTTCGCAGTACAGTTGGAGATTGCTGAAGTTGCGATTAATGCAGTTTGTGATTGTAAATGTAAATCTCCGAAATTTCTCAGCGCCACACAAAAGCCACGTCAGGGAGACCAGCTTGTTCACCGGCGCTATATCAAATCAAGTCCGCAATAGCCATGTCCGCCTTGACCGTTCCGGTGCCATGTCAGAGTCCGAGGAGGTCAACCCGAGGAGACAGCAAGGTGCTACGGTGGTAATCGGTGATGATGGCGGTTGTGTGGTGGCGCAGGAATGGAATCAGGATAGGATATCTTGAAGAGTTCGGTTTTCAGTCGTGAGTGGAAAGCAGCGGAGGACAGTGCGAGCGGAGGAGAGGTGATGTCAACAGGCGATATGGGAGGATGAGCAAACTGGAGGTGATCTTTTGGGAGGTCATTCCAAAGAGCCGGTGCAGCATAGATTAAGGAGCGGTTGCAGAATTTCAGAGATGAAGACACTGAAGGCCGAGATAGAGAAAGATATGATGATGAGCGAGTAGACCCGAACGGTTGGATGGTGAATAGTTGGCGAATGTAAGGAGGTTGAGAGGTTTGAAGGGCGTTGTACGTAAGAGATATTGGATGCGTTGAGGGACTTTTATCCAATGAAGTGATTTCAAAACAGGGGTTATGTCACTTATGTGAAGGTGTTTGGGAGTTTTTGCGACTGCGCGGGCGAGGGCATTCTGTACTGTTTGCAGTCGTTTTATGTGGGAAGAGTCGATGTTATAGAAAAGGGAATTGCAGTAATCAAGTTTACCGATTACCGCGGTTACGCTTCATCGGACAACTTACGGTTATTCTACAGTAGGCGATTGATAGTTTGATTGTGCATATTGCCATTTCATTGATTAGTTGGCAGCTCGATGTACGGTTCGTCTATGCAGACGCCTGGATCACAAGCAATGTATAGAAGTGATAAATGGAACGATATGGAAGCTATTTCGGAGTGCGAAATAATAAAGTACTTGAATCGCGTTTATGTCTTCTGCAATACTTCAGACGCCTTCCCCACGGAATTTCGTTTAGTGCGGAGGTAGGCCTATTCGGGTTAGGTCAACCTGGTAGTTCGCTGAACAAGATTATTGCCAAATTATTATGGATATCTAAAACAGCCAATTCTTGTTGAATTCATGTAGATGTATAATAAATTATTAAAATTAATATATATGTCATAGTTTTTCATCATCATCGCCATCTTCATGGTCATATGATTCTTCTCTTCTATTCCAATTGTCTCTTTGTTTGTCTCTTTCTTCCTCGGTTAAATATAAATTTCTGTGTGGATAAAGCAATTTAATAGTTATTTTATAGTACAATTACAAGTCGTGTGAACCTATACGTTAATACAGCGCTTTTCAAACTTTATTTTTATTGTACCACCAGGTAAAAATATCGAATGTTGGCGTACCGCCAGCAAAGGTCAGATCAAAGACAAAAGGCGAGTGCGCAGTCCATTACAATTATCGTATAGGACCATAGTTAAACAAATTTAAAAATTAATATAATTTTAAGAATGTAATCATATCAACATTTAAAAGAAAATCACTATTTTTAGTTTTAAAATAATACTATGTAGTTACTTGGAGTATATAATTATTCGTTGTGAAAAATAAATGACAAGGCTGTGACGTTTCAACATTAAAAATATCATAGAAGAGCTAATGAAAGAAAGATGGTCATAAACTCATAGAAAATTTAAAGAAAGCATGGTGGACGTAGAATTGCTAATCAAAGAAAGATGGGCATAAACTCACAGAAAATTTGTTTTTTAAATATTTTTCGCGTAGCAATTAGCGACACATGGCATACCATTACTGGTACGCGTACCACCGTTTGAAAACCGCTGGGCTAATAATTATAGAACATGGGTGACATTACATGACCCAATTATGTAAGCTTAACTTATCTGTACTTACACGAGATATGCAATAAGCACAATGACAACAAGAGTGAAAAGAGTGTAGACAACTCTGATGATAGCGATGCCGGGGTCCAAGTTCTTCCTTCAGGTTCTTTCTCTAAAGAAACAGAATTCGTAACTGTAAATGACCTGTTGGTAGAATTATGATGCATCAGCTCAGGGCATTTTTTAACATTCCCCACCAGCCCTCTCGAATTTCCCACCAGTCCTTGCCCTTTTCCCCACCAGTGAATTTGCCCTTTTTAGTCCCAAATAATAATTTTTTGTCATTTGTGTGACCTTATGCATATGATATAGGCCCTACTGTAAATGCAAACCACAGCAGACATGAAATCTTTATAATTTATATTTCTTTGGTCACCAATAGTCTGCCACAGAGCCGAGATTTGCTCTTGGATAGCGCTAAGAAATGTCAGAAGCTTTCAGATTTATTTGGCCAAACTTGACAGCAAACAATTACAACCAGTCTGCCAACAACCAATCAGGCAAAAACAGTTAGGCCTACTCACTTTTAACCTGTGCGAGTAAAGACGCAACTAAAGATTCAAAGAAGCGTGTGCACGTGTCTTGTAAATTGTGTCTTCAGTACATAGATGAGGGCAAAAAGTATTTGAGAAACGGCACTGAGCTCATCGCAATAGGTGTCAGAGCTAATGGTGAAGATCGTATAAAGTTAATAGTAAATCATTTGCAATCTGAAGCACACAATACCGTTAAAGATCGAGACAACTGCATAAGGAATGGGAGAAGGGAAGCGATAAGCATCCTTGGCTTAAAACCTTGAAAACTCATAACGCCACATATTTTGGTACATCGAAGAATAAGATGAAGTTGCTGCATTCTGAGCTCAAAGATGCCAAACAGTTTCCTCGACATCATGAAGTACGTTTCGCTCAGCATCAGGTACAATTGATGCGATAACTTAGGCTATTGAGAAACATTCATGGCTGCAAGTCTGTGTGGAATAAACTAGAGGAAAATGGGAACCGTAAAGAGAAGGCTGAAGCTCGAGGTTTCACAAAGAATTGGAGTGACAGACAAATTTGGATATCTGCATAAATGGGCGATATCTTGGATGTATACCAAACTTAACAGAAACAATTTCAGCAAGATGATCTTGTCCTTTGTGACATACTGAGATGGGGCTCTTAGGAAGCTTCAACTGATGAAGAATGGACCGTATCTAGGTAAAGGTACTTGTTAAAACAGAAAATGGCTGTACTAAATGTTTATTGTTTATTGGACAATTATATAATAATAATACATATTAAATTAATATTAAATTAAATTATGACATTAAATAATAAATTAAATAATATAAAATATTATAATAAATAAATTATTAGTAATTATTCCTGTGGCCCACAGCTCAGAAAGGTTTCTCTGATTCAGTGCTTTTTGACTTAGAATTACGCGCGAAAAATGCCCTTTTTCAAAATTCCCCACCACTGCCACCAGTGAAAATTTCTTAAAAAATCCCCTGCATCAGCTAGCGAGATGAAAAATAATTAGTAAAATCTAGAGCAGTAGTATTCGTGTGTTAATCGACAGCTTATGGCTGCTAGGGCCGTTAACGTCGTCCTTCTTTATCCAGGATTGCGACTGGCATCACCCGAGTATGGCAAGTATATGGCAGTGGTGGAGTTTATAATCTATAGATTTGTCGGTTATTATGACCAAAATATAAAATATCCTTAATGATGCCATCATTATCATCATTATTGCTGTCGCTTTCTTAGAACTTTGGTTTTAAAAAGGCAAGTGCAACACGCTTGTTTTAAAAGCCTCCACAGAAGCTTGGTCCCAAGGTCGAAGAACCATTCGGCTGAGGCGCAAACACGACAACAGTAGTGCAACGACATGACCCCTTTCAACCTCCCAACCTTCATTGGCAATTTATCATCATCACTACCATCACTGTCATCGTCGTCATCATCATCATCACTATTTACATCAACTTTTATCGGCTAAGAGATAAATGTCAATGGATCTCCAAGTTTCTGAAATCATCCGCTCCACCAACTTTCATACCCGGGCTCTCAGGCACATCCGACCTTTTCTCACAGAAAACCTTGCAAACACCATCGCTTGTGGGATAGTCAACTCTCGCCTTGACTATTGCAACAGCCTTCTCTACGGGACATCATCAAAAAATCTAACCTCTCTACAACGCATCCAAAACAACCTTGCTCGTGTCGTATGCAACTCCCCATATCGTGCCAGCAGCAAGCCACTCCTCAAATCCCTCCACTGGCTACCCGTCAAGGAAAGGATCATCTACAAAATCTCCGTTATCACCTATAACTGCATCACAACACATACTCCGTCATATCTCTCCGACCTTCTTCACAACCACATGCCATCGAGAAACATGCGGTCATCTGGAACCCGAACCCTTGTCCTTCATCGGTGTCGCACTACAACTGCATCAAAATCTTTCACCTCGTCCGCCCCTCGAATCTGGAACAACCTACCAACCAACATCAGGATCTCTATGACTCTGGCCACTTTTAAGAAAAACTTAAAGACCGAACTTTTCAAACAGGCCTATCTGGACTGATCTCCCTGCTCCCAGTGCTTCTGAATCGTTGCATCGATTTCCTTTCGACTGTTTACGAACTATGGCACTTAAATCTCTGCTATTATTATTATTATTATTATAGTTGCCATCGTGCTGAAGAGGCGCATTATAATTTGGATAGATGAATGAATATACACGATGTAAGTGGATAAAACTTGCCTTTCTTCTTAGGCTGGTAAGGCCAAGTGCGGTTGTAGTCTGGAATGTTTTCCGCAGTAACATTGTTAGGTTTCTCGTCTTCTCTAAATCTTAATACGTTCTGGTGAGCAGCACTTTCATCGAGAGAGACAGAGTATTGGGTACTCTATCATAATCTGCACCCATGGTCGTGATCCATAAGACGTTTTCGGTGATATTCACTGATACATTTCGTTTCTTCACCAAGTAGCACTTTCCACTGTATAACTGGAGCCCCATCTACCAGTGAAATTTACCGACCAAGTTAGGTTGATTATGTCATCCATGATAGGCGCCGACTCCACAGGGGCAACAGGGACTTTCGCCCCAGTACTCACCAAGGTTCTGGAGCAAGAGTACATTTTCGCCCAGTACTTTTTGGCCATTCAAAATATCAAAATTCAAAATGCTTAATAAAACTTACTTATTTACTTTTAATTAAAGAACAAGGAACGTCTCAACGGCCTCCATATTTACTGTTTACGAATGATGTCATTGTGTAGAAAGCATGGTGTTTGTAATTGCTAACAAATCTTTCAGATTTGAATTATTGATTGCTACAGTCTTAAAGGTTACTAATTAGTAACTTACTATTGTCATCATATATAATTTCGTTTATTATGAATCAAAGTTGACAAACTGCAACTTCTTACAGAAAGAGTATGCTACAGTAAAAAAAACATTAGTCTAGATTATTCATTACAATGGATAAGTTTGTTGGTGGGATAGGCGATGGGTCAGTGAATCAGTGAGCCAGTCAATCAGTGGGTCAGTGAATCAGTGGGATAGTGAGTCAGACAGTCAGTCAGTCAGTCAGTGAAGCATGAAGAATGAAAGTAACGAAGAAAGGAAAATTGAAGGAATTTAGGAAGAGAACAATAAAAGAAATGACATATTAAAGGAAGAACTGAGGAACATGAAAGAAAGAAATGAAGGAACTATAAAAGGAATGATGGAAGAAAGAAAGAAAGAAAGAAGGAAGGATTAAGAAAGGGTTGAAGTTGGGAATAAGCAGAGACCATGAACAAAATATAAGCACAATCATGACACACAAACTGACTTACCTAAAACTGTAACCGATGCCTTAACTGATGCCGTTGTCCATGGTTCGGCACATTCAAATACTTTTGCATGTGCGATATCATCCGTGAACTGAAGGTCCCACTAGGTTGGAAGTGTGTGATTCAGAAAACAGTTTGGTCAAGCCTTGGAACTTAACCTTAGTCCATTGACGACACCGGACTACCGACTTCCATCGCGGTAGTACCAATGACACGATATATTAACGAAAAGATTGGAACTGCAACTTAGTATTACACTGTCTACAACTGGGATAACCACAATCTTTGGAGTCTCAACCAAATAAGCCAATACATCTAAAACATGACAATCTACGTTGCAAAGAAAACAAAGCAACTTAAATAACGAAAATGACAAGTCTCACCCTTCTCCTTACATAGGCTTTGGACAATGGTGAAGTTACTAGGTATAGATATTTTTTAAAGCATTAACAATCTACAGTAAATATATGTTAACGACTGTGAGGATTTTTCTATAAGGTTCTCAATTAACAACAAAGTTTTTCAGATTTCCAGTTTTACTATTAAAAAAATAACAAAATAATCAGGTTTCTGAAGCAGAGAATGTCCGTTGTCACAACCATAGATATATAATACCTGGATACAGCATGCAGCCAGATTTCTGAAGCAAACATCTATTGTTATCCAGTGATGTCATGAGTGGCAGAAAACAGTCTCTGGTGAGTTTATTCTGAAGTAGCACTTTATAAATGTCAGATTACAGCTTTATAAATGTCAGATTACAATCACAGTTGCAATCACACTAAATTGTCTAATATTTACAGTCATACATGTATGCAGAATCTGATGCTCTTAGTTATTCGAGGGTACATTTACCTAAACCTCCAACCTAGAGGCGAGGTTGACACTCAATGAGCAAACGCAAGCCTAATGCCCATCGTGAGCGTTGAGCAGCGTAGTACAACAAATCCTGCTGACCAGATGATCAACATTTGCAATCATTCCGACACCAGAACAATATTTAGAAGAGAGTGGCCTGCGTCGATAAATAGCAAGTCTGCGATAAAGAAGTCTGCAGTCTACAGGTGACTGTGCCCAATACTCATTACAAGACCGCCTGCACAACATATCCACCTAAATTGTCCATTCCAAACTTGACTACTGTAATTCCCTATTCTACAACATCGACTCTTCTCAAATAAACGCTCGCCAACAGTCCACAATGTTCTCACCCACACAGTAACCAAAACCTCAAACACCATCATATAACCCCTGTTCTGAACTTGCCGCATACCCACCTCATCGGGGTGGGTATGCGGCAATTTCAAAGCAGAGGTTGTGTTGGGCTCATGTGCTGCAGCGGAGACACATAGGAAGAGGGAGCCAGTGCAAGAGGGCGCCACCACTCAGTTCCACAGTATACAACAGGTCTACCTCGTAGGCGTTCACTACGTCTCAGGAATGGTTGAGAAGAATTTCTATTCCTATTCGCTCTGATGCCAAGTAAGCATCAACCAGGGTGGCAGAACGTTAGTCCACGATTTCCAGGCTGGAAACAAGGTCTGGCAAAAACGTTAGCTCAGGATCCCAACTGGGCCCAAGCACAGTTTTACTTTACGTGATCACAGGAAACTTCTCCTCCCTCAAACATTTCTCTTTTGTTCTTCATGCGATATCTGGGATCGAACCTGAGGACCTCCCACTGTTCCAAGCTTCCTTCGGGTAAGAAATGGCGTTATTGGAAGCTTCTTCTAAAAGCTCTAGAAGTCTTCGAATACCTTCCTCTCTTAACCTATGATTTCCCAAAACTAGATTAAACAGCCGAGATACGTTTAGACTCATATTTTTTCTTAGAAATCGAATCAACTCAAGCTCATTGAAAGAGAAGACAATATTTCTCTACAAGTACTAACTCACCAATAACTCTTCTAATGCAATTTATATAGCTCACTAGGATGTGATACCAGAAACTACAGTCAAGCACATCAGTCATCTGATCCTCCTCGCACACTACAAGCTAGCTTATGCTATGCACTGTTATTTTAGTTCACAAAATCATTTTTAATTATCAAAATCAAATTTAATTAAGTATAAATCATTTCAGCTTAGTTTAATTTTTTATTTTTGATAATCATTTTAGTTTTAGTTTAGTTTTATTCATCAAATCATTTATGTTCTATTTTTGAAAAAAGTAAATTAAAATCTACTGTTAACTTCTGCATCCTAATTCGAATCCAGTGTCCTTGTGACGTTTGTGTGTAATTATGGATCGCGCTGTCGATACCTCAAGGAAATCGTCATGATATAGATGTCTCCTTAATAAAACCACAGCAAAGGCGGCCGATAGGCCTTCGTACAGGTGTGTCAGTAATCGTTGCCTTATCTGACTAGTCCAATTTTATTTTCCCTAAGTTAACCTAAACCACCCTTACCTTATTTTATTCGCAGACCTATTCTAATTTACCTTTTACAGTGGCGGCGCTACCATGGGTCGCGGTAGGTCATTTGACCTGTCTATTTTGATCTTGACCTGCCTATTTTACTCATGAAGCGTTTTTGTTATAACTTATATAGACTAGGTCTGGTCGACTGTTACTGTAATGTCGTGCGTCTTACTAGCATACATGCTCATGATGTTCTGGGTAGCTAATCAGTACTTTCAAATCTTTAAAGATATATAGCAAAATAACTTAAGTTTAACGCTTTATTTGCTGAATTATTTCAAATCTGAATATGCTACAACAATTGGGCTATCAGCGTTCAATAATAATTATCTTCGTTTCATGTATCTAAGTTGTGCTGCTTATGTTTAGGCTATGCTGCTTGATGCGTCAAACTCAAGCATTAATTTCTTCGACCTGCTGAATAACTCACATGACCCTGACGCGACCTGCTGGAATTGTATAGCTAGCACCACCACTGCCTTTTTCCTAACATTACCTTACCTTAACTTATCTTACAGTATCTTACTCCACGTAGATCATACATCTCGTGAACAATGTAGGGTCTATGGCACAAAAATTCTAATTAAACAGTTGCAATTGTTCAGCAACCGCCTAACATGTAGAGAAATCGAGAATCATAAATAATGTTATGCAGACAGCTAAAGGGACGACACAAGAACGACACTTGTGGAAGCGAAGCAATAATGTGAAAGCTGACGGGACTTAGAGAATGTTTATGACATGCACGCCGTTCAACTGCATCGACGCCGAAAATTGTAACAAAATAGATACTTGTATTTTCTATAGTTTTCGTCCAAGATTTCAATATCGTTCTCGTTTTTATTTCGTTCTACATCAATTCTTTCTCCTTTTTATTAGGCCTAAACAGAAGAAATCAAAGAAATTGCCTGCTCGTTCAAGAATTTTTCCATAAAAGTAGTCAAGCGATCTGATGACTCACGTCCCACAATGGCGGGCGGCAGTTCGAATTTGAAGCGACCCGTTCCGAGCCGTTCGCACCCGTTCGAATGCCCCTTTTCGATTGAATTTCGGCTCCTCCTTATCAGACAGCGTGTTCTCGACTACGCGATCAACTTTTCTTCGCTAAATATTGCAAAATTTTATCGAAATTTTACAATATTTGCACTAAATTTCAGCAGCGAAGCGGCACTTCCAGATCCTCGTTTTATTTATTTCGTTCTCTTTCTGTAACAATCGGTCACGTGATCAGATGACGCAATCCTCGGGAGCCTCGAGGCCAAAGATGTTAATAGGGAGGCTCGAAGCGGCAGCTGAGACAAACAAATTTATGTAGCGCAGGTTCAGGTTCGCTTCAAAATCAGATCAAATCAAATATTCGTTTATTGAAACATTCCCGTCGAAACAGACGTGGTGGGATTACACAAGGTTACACAGACAACAATTGCAATTGATAATTAATCAGATAACAGTTGTTGACAGAGACTGAACAGATTAATAGATTTTAGAATAAAGCATAGATATTAAAACAGAAAAACATATATGCAAAACAGTTGTTAATATGTGTTATTATAGTGCACACGGGCAGGGGCGGATCCAAGGGGGGCCAATCCGGCCATGGCCCCCCCCCCATTTGATATTTACACAGGACGTGGCCCCCCAACACGAAGTAGACGATGATCACTACGTGATTTTGCATGAGGAAAAGAAAATGACTATAAAGAAAATGATAAAATAAAACCAGACAATTTGATTTATTAGTATGTAATTATGTATGTATGTATGTATGTATGTATATATGTATGTATGTATGTATGTATGTATGTATACGTATGTAGGTAGGCCCTATGTATTGTAGAGAAATTTTAATTGCCATGTATTACGTTCATAATGCAATGACGTGAACGGCGTTTTCTAGAGCGCAGAGTTAAGGCTTATTCGTGACTCCCGACCAACAGTCGGCATCCTGGTAGAAATCGGTGGTCGGGAGAAACGACAAAGGTCGGAATTTGTGCGACAGTATGCATGTATGTATGTAATTATATATGTAAGTGTGTATGTATGTATGCAGATGCGGCGATCTTGTTTGACTGGCAGGGGGACACTTTTGAACTGATCTGGTGAAAAAGAGGTCAAAAATTTCTTTCGCGCTCACACGCGAATACATTTTTTTCTATTTTTTTGGGTCCACGAAAAATCATACATATATATATATGCATGTAAGTATGTATCTATGTGAATATGTATGTATGTGCATATGTATGTATGTGTATATGTATGTATGTGTATATGTATGTATGTACGTATGTACGTATGCCTGTTTGTATGTATGCATGTATGTATGTATGTATGTATGTATGTATGTACGTATATATGTATTATTTTTGCCCCCCCCCCCCTGATAAACCTTCTGGATCCGCCCCTGCACACGGGAGATAAAGTTTTTGTCATTTTTATCAGATAATGTGGAATTATAAGGCTGTGGCCGGAAATCATATTGCGATCAGATGGAAAATAGGGTCGCAGAACATGGCCGGAGTCTATAATGGCTGTCTAAAGCAGGCGTTCATCTGCCTGTTTTGCTAATTCAGAAGCACTTGGAATAGGTGGAGAAAGTAGGCCAGAACATCGCATTTTTCTCGGCAGGTTTTCATAGAGAGATTCTGAGGTACCAAAGTCTCGTTCTCCTTTTTGCCCTGTGTAATTTTTATTCACGCGAATATGGTTACTAGGCCTAAAGCTTTGAATTTTAGTCGGATGGACTATATACACCTACAAGACGGTTAGACAATCCTGAATTGCGCGAATATCATTTTTGGCATTAATTCATTTTTCTTTTCTTTATGCTAAATTCTAAATTGGGATTTTCAGTATAAACTTTACTGCACATGGACCGACAACAATTACATGGCACCTTAGCCAAGTTTTAGAATATTTACATGCGCCCATAATTGCCCAGATAAGCTAACTGAGCAACTTACCAACTTTTAGACTGTCCTATCATGCTAGTATACCCTCTTGAACCACCCCACAACCAGCATCCTCATTGATGTCCACCGTAGTACCTTGTACGCTGGTTCTGGCTTGAACTCAGGATCCGGGCCTGGTAGGGCCTACTGAAACTGACCAAACAACCTGACTGTGGCGGACTTTATTTAATATTGCGCTGGTGAATAAGCCGAAGCAAGACTTTTGGGCGCCACATCAATATAAATAGGGCTTCTAAATAGTATCAGAAGTCATATTTTAGAAATACGTTAATTTATTTCCGGAAGAATTTTTGCTTCTATTTGATTTTAAATTTTCAAATAGTTTATATTACGGCTATAGCTTACAAATAAACTATTTCTTCAGTTGGCGCCCAAAAGTCCTGGCGCCCAAAACTCCTGGTGCTCAAACGGCGGAGCCCAATCGTAATCGTAAACTCCAAATAATAAGGCGCTACTCTAAAGGTAAGTACTTGGCTCCCGCTTATTCACGAGCGCTGCGTCATATCAGAGGGGTTGTCCAAAGATCGACGTCCAGTGGAGGTCCGAGTCCAGTTGCTCAGAGAGACCATAGAGAGGAGGCAGAGCGGCTGCGCTCAAAAGTCACGCTGGTCTCCATGACGTTGCTTTTACGTGGCGCTGAAAAATTCCGGTGATTTATATTTTGCATAATTTATCGACTTCTGTAACAGAAAATGACTCCAATGTTGTACGATCATACTTATTCAACTCTGAAAAACATTTAACAGTTTTCTGAACAAAAGGAACAGCAATTCATATTTGTAACAATATTCACTTAACATGTGCACCGCATGTAGCCTAATGCTTCATGCTTGGAAGCACATGAATCGAGGTGGTTAAGAACATGTGACCATTTGACAGCTAAACTGAAATGACTGGGACGTTGAACACAATGACGGCGTGAGAATTGGCAGAATTTAGGAAGGTTAAGAATAAAGGGATAATAAATAACACAGCAATAGACCTTATATAAATATATATATACATATATATATATATCATTATCAGAGGCACTTCAGCGCAGACCATGTTCTTTAGACGGTGGGAGAAGGTACCTGCTGCGCTGGTGGCATTCAGCGAAGATCAAAGAAAACCTGAAAAGGCGTGATATTGCATGATAGAAGTAACAGGCAGAAGTATACACAAAACTCTTAGCTGGTGGGAAAAGGTTCCTGTTGCATTGGTAGCAATCGGCGAAGTTCAAAGAAAACCTTTCCATGGAGAAGGTGCGTTAACTACAAAGGCGTGATGCTGCGTGATAGAAGTGTTAGGCAGTTGTATATTTCGTAAACATTTCGTAAACAAGAGGCGCAGAGATTCGCAGCCGATCCAACAGAGACAAGATTTGAATTGGCCTTTGAAATGTCTTTAGAGGTTAGATTATTATCAGACGAAGAACAGAAACATTATCTAAGGCCTAATCAACGCACTTCTAAGATCACTCAGTGCGTAAACACGTACCTCAAAGATCAGAGAGCACTGTCTGCGAGACACGTACTCACACATGTAGCAAGCGCTGACTTTTGCTTGTCTCTCGGTGTTTGGGTCCTCCCATCCTTCCCCCTACTCCTTCCCCTATCCCTTTCCCTCCCTCCCCTTTTTGTACGTGAGTTTGAGCTGATTTCGGAGAAAGAAAATTCTTTTCTTGTCAAGGGTTACGAGGTAAAAACGGATTGGAAAGTGGAGTTTCGGACGTTCCAGTGTTATTATTTATTTATTATTTTAAATAATAAATAAATAATTTATTTATGTACGGGCTTTGACTGTGAGATCATGCAAATGCAATGTTGGGTATTTGTGTTGTAGTTGTACTTCTCAAGTTGTGAGATTACTTAGGTGTAAAAAATCTTCTGGGTGCGACGCATCCACTGAACTATCTCTCCGGGTGCATTCGGACCCAAGGCTCCCAAGGAGTCGGCGCCTATGCGTACTCTGATTTAAAGATACGTCAAAGATGTCTCGCGGCCACCCGCAATACACCCTTCAGTGCGTCTTTTGGATAAGGTCAAAGAGTAAGTCTGGGAAGTCCACCTTATAGACAGCGTTTTGGAATATGGTTTCCACCACAGAACTAAAGTAAACGAAAGATAAGCTGAAATTGGTACATCTGGTACAGGCAAGTGCGATATACTCAATGCTTGTACAGCTACCAGCCAGACGGCAACTTACTATCAAGTGTAGTAATAGCAAGGTGGTCGATTAAAAATGAAAACCGAGGAGCCGAAATTCTCAATCCCAGATAGGCCTTGGGAATTTATATTTCGCACCAATTTACTCGCAGGGGCTGAAAGTTTTAGCCGGATGGACGATATATGCTTACAAGACTCAAGTGCAATCAAGCAATTCTGAATTGCACGAATAGGGCCTATCACTATTGACATTACTTCGTGCAATCAAGCACAGGTCATGGACACTCTTAGACATTTGGGTAGTAGAGGGCAAAACACGTAACCAACACGTAATCCGGGCTAAAATGTTCAGGTATCAATTCCAGAGGAGTACATGTCCTAGCTTGCCTCTGACATTTTTGTATTGTATTGTATTGTATTTCGGTAACCAAACATTGCAAGGTTTAAAAAAACATATGATGCATATAATCATTTAACATAATCTGGCTACACAGGCAACCCAAAAGGGGTCGTAGACCCCGCTACCAGGGCCACCTGGGTAGTAATAAGCTTACAATTTGATGAAAGCAGTCGATATGACATCATTCGATATGCAGTGGTAATATTATAAGCCTACTTAACTAAAGATTCGATAGTCCATCATTAGATATGCATTTGTAACATTATACTTAACTAAAGACTCGATAGTTCATCATTAGATAAGCAATTAAAACATTATACTTAACTATAGACTCGATAGTTCATCATTAGATATGCAATTGTAACATTATACTTAACTAAACAACTTGATTGATCATCATTAGATAAGCAATTGTGGCATTATAATTAACTAAAGACTCAATAGTTCATCAATAGATATGAATTGGTAACAACATACTTAACTAAAGATTCGTTAGCATATAATTAAGTATGTAATAGTAACATTATATTTACCTAAGGACTCGAGAGCGCATCTAGAGGCTGTACCTGTGTGTGCTCATTGAAATTTAGTTGATTAAACTGCGGGTTGTTAATTAGTGCTCCTCGAACATGGAAGACCGTAACTTTTTGCTTGAACGATCGTAGGCTGGGTAGATGCTGAATTAGTGGTGGTATTTTATTCCATATGGAGGCCCCAGTATGTCGTATGGAGAATAACCTGGTATTCGTGTGAGCGTGTGGCTGGTAAAATGGACGCAAATAACATTTGCCTACACTATCACCAGTTCAACGCCAATGAAGTTCGCAGTGAATGCTGTATGCATGTACAAGTATTTAAAGTGTAGACGTACATAAAAGGGTAAGTAAGTAAATAATTTTTATTTGCCACAGTCGTTAAATTAATGAACATAACTGCACAAATTCACAACTTTAGTGACAGGTTACCCATCACGCCGGCCGCCAATAAGAACACAAACAAGATAACAAGATAATGCATTCCTAATCACCCTACAAGGGGCTCATGCTCGAACTCTGGGCAAGTGATAAAAGGTAGAGGCCAGAATGGATTGGGAAACCTTGCACCAATGCAAGAAATATAGGCCTACTGATTCAGATTTTTAGGTAACTTATACATGAACTCCATAGATCGGTGGCGCGGTAGCTGACCGGCGAGTGTGGTTGCAATGCGTAGGCTAAAGCATGATTTTCACAATAAAGTTGATTTTCTTAAATTCAATTTCTGAGCACATGGATCATCAGTCGCTCCACTTGTAAATTCCCTTTTGAATAAGGGAATAAAAAAATAAGCCTCATCTTCACGAATATAGGAAATTGATGAGACACTGTATACCTGACAATGGTATAAGGTCAGGTATAAATTGCATGGATTATTAGGATTATGATATTAGGAATAGTCTGATTAGTCTGTTTTTCACTGCACAGGTGTACAGTTTAACAGTCTTAAGAGATGTTCTTCTGAAGCTGAAGGAGGTTTCGGTTGAAGGGAAAACACAATAGTTGTCCAACAACAAGAAAAAGCTGTCTTTCCAGGCTCAATGAATCGTCAACGAAATTTCCATTTCCACGTGAGGCGTCGAGATTCGAATAATGAGAGAAGACTGGAGAGATTCGACCAGGAATGTTTGCGCGGAGTATTGCAAATTTTGCAATGCTTAAAATTCTCAATTAGGAATAGCGATTGTAAACACAAATCGTTTGATCATATTGGTAGTGACTATGAACGTGGTGGCGTAGAAAAAAATAGCGCCATCGATCAATCCATCACCTTAATAATCAATCAACCAATCAATCAATCAGTCAATCAATGTGTCAATCAATCAGATAATCAATAATCGATCAAACTGGATGTTCGAGCTTCAGAATGGTCTCAGGTATCAAAAGCAATGTTACTATAGGTAGCAAACCAATGTTCCGATGGAATCGACTGTTCTTTATGTACATTGTTCAGACGAAGTATAGCTGTTCTAATCTTCGCTACGAATACAGTACTAAATAAAATCTATAAAATAGTGTTATTCACTTCTCTCCTCTTCTTTGTCTTCTAACTTTCTCGTTTCGCGGTTAATAATTAATTCCAAATCACAACGTTTCCTTCATAAATTGCCTTAAAATATTCCAGAAATCCTGCTACTTCGAACTCGCCACCTCGGAAAGTATTCCGCCAGTGGTCCATATTTCCTACGATATCTGCAACGTCCCGGAGGGAGGGACATACTCCTCTTCACCAATCCATCCATCCCTCTTCCGAGTTAAACAGAAACGCCCGATGGGCTAAAATACGACCCCACACTCGGGCGAAGGAGATCGGAACAAATTATCATCGACTCGAATACCGTACAGCCTTGACGGAGGAGGAAAGACCCTCGGAGGTAACCAGCCCCGACGCAGACACGCCT
Source organism: Allolobophora icterica (assembly GCA_963556255.1). Taxonomy (NCBI): domain Eukaryota; kingdom Metazoa; phylum Annelida; class Clitellata; order Crassiclitellata; family Lumbricidae; genus Allolobophora; species Allolobophora icterica. The sequence continues at coordinate 20,454,520 of OY744603.1, read as the reverse complement.
CCGCACCGAATCCTGCTTCAGATAGAGTCTTATCCGCCGCAGCGGTCTGCGTAGCGTTTGGAGTGTAGCGGCGCATTTGCCCTCTGGCGACGGGAGGAAAGAAATGACGACGAGAGATCAGCGTCTCCTGCCAGCCGCGCTGCTACTGCTCGGCTTTGTGGAGTTGGCAATCGGCGTTCGCCAGGTGGAGCTAAATCCATCGTATCTTTGACGGACTGTCAACAGAAAACAGAGAAAGGAAATGAGTTGAGGAAAACATAACCGCGCGATAAACATATATATACAATTATACATATATATATATAATTTATATATGCACAAGACCAGTCGTAAATCCAGTCCGACTTATGCCTGGTTTTGTGCAGATGGGTCACATATATCCTGAAGGGTGCTATTAATTTTAAAATATATATTCCAAATGCAGCCATAGCAATTCACCGACAGATATCACACGAACCACTTAAATTGTATTTTACCGATACATCATGTGTAAATATGTTGGATACACTAGCCGATTGGTTGGAACGCTCGACTTGTAAAATAGGAGATACGGGTTCGAACCTCCTCTGAGACGGTTACCGGGTAAGGACCTTGAGCAAGTCCTTCGCTCACAATTGCTCAGCGCCATCGACTGATGCTTCGTCATTAGATAGTGGCACATAATACATATTAAAAGTTTAGACATCAATTGCAGCTGTCAGTTGCTGGTGTCTTATTTGCGCATCAGCCGAAGGATCTTTCGACCGCAACCACGTTTCTGAGCAGCATCTAAACAATTGTGTTATTGTTCTGCATTCGTAATCGTAAATTCCGAATTTATAAAGTGCTACTCAAAAGCTAAGCGCTAATTTACGACCGCAGAGATACCAAAGCTTCGGACCACTACACTGAGAACGCCCAAGAGCCCAATACAGTTCTGGTGCTGCAAGGTACATCAAGAGTTAAGATATCCATAATCGTAATCGTAATCTTACAATATTATTCTGAAACGCTACTTAAAGCTAAACGTGGGGCAGCAGCTTAATAACAAGGCCTGCGTCATGTCAGAGGGGTTGTCCAGAGATACGAAGAACCAAGTCTGTTTGCCAGATGACCAGGCAACGACGAGGAAGAGGAGTTGCTAAGGTGGTTTCATCGTAATCTCGAAATTACTTAAAAGCTAAACACAGAACACCAGCTCATGCACTGGCGCTGCGTCAGAGGGTTCGTTCAGAGATACCAAGTGGAGGAGGATCAAGTCCGGTTGCCAGGAGACCAGAGAGAGAAGAAGGCAGGGTTTTATTTAGGACGAGAGAGATTAGAGGGCGGAGACGTGGATGAAGAGGTAAGACTTTAATTAGAAGCGGAAAACCAGAGGGTGATGCCGTGATGGATAGAGAAGCTTGAGAATCGCACTGTATTGTAGGCTACTGTTTTGCGATGGCGGGCGGATGATACAAGCCAGTATTAGCATCGCCAAATTCCCCATCAATCTACAAGTCGCATCTTGGTCGGTTCTCTATATGATACGAATTGTGTGATTGGTAGCAATGGAAATGACATGCAATAGAAGCGAGATTTATTATGAAAACGCATCCTCAGTGGAGGAAAGGTTGATCTAGCGAATCAATGAGATCCAATCCAATCTAATCTAATCTGATGACTTCTATAGTATAATGATTTCACAGTAAAATTATAGTTACCGTGATTTTATACTAACTAGGTATATATATACTGTTTACTGCGACTAAGTCTCACACGAAATTACCGCAAGGCTCATACAGGCCATTGTATTTCGTGTTTCAGTGTATTTTGATGCTGATGGACTCGGACTTGGATTCGATCTCTAGTGACTCGGACTCAGACTCAGACTCTAACACCTCTGGACTCGGACTCGACTTGGACTCGGCTTGGATGGACTCGGAATAGACTCGGACTCGGTTTCGGTGGATTCAACAACATCACTGATATTTTGTACCCCTTACTTACCAAAGTTACGTCTCATCAATTGTGCTTAGCATGCAAACTAAAAGATCTAAGGAGGTGCGTCTTAAGATGACTTGAAATGTTATTGAGTTAGGGGGAGAATGTATGTTGAGTATGCAAGAAGCAGCATCTTTGCTCCATAATATGACTCACAACTCGAATGCTATGACGAAAGTTAAGTGTGGCTGAAGGAGAGCTGTCGACAACTGATGCGTTGGGCGGAAGTAGCCAGGCAGCAACCGATCACAGATGACATAGAGCGATGTCAGAAGAAGAAATCGAAAGCAAACAGACGCATCCATGCAACGAGACGGGCATATATATTAACAGACGAAGCGAGTGAAGGATACCATATTGATACAGCGAGATAGAAGTAAGAGGTCAGAGACAGAATGCTGAGAAGAGAGAGAGAAAGAGACAGACAGACAGACAGACAGAGACAGACAGACAGAGACAGACAGAGAGACAGAGACAGAGACAGACAGACAGAGACAGACAGACAGAGACAGAGACAGACAGACAGAGACAGACAGAGACAGATAGACAGAGACAGATAGACAGAGAGAGACAGACAGAGGCAGACAGACAGACAGAGACAGACAGAGAAACATGCAGAAATACAAACAGAGGTAAGAATAGGAGGAAATTAGGTCTAATTCAGATCAATGCTTATTTTCTGACGATCCCCTTGTTCTCAATGAACTTTCGACAGTAGGTTATCGACTTCGAGTACCTAACAAGAAAACGCTTGTGAGGTACTTGAAGAAGCTATATCAAGTGTCTAGATAACTAACTGACGAACTAATTCCGATAAAGGCAGAACCAAGCCAAGACTAATACCAAGGCAGTACCAAAACCAAGACAGGACTACTGGACTAATACCAAGGCAGTACCAAAACCAAGGTAGGACTAATACCAAGGTAGCACCAAAACCAAGGTAGGACTAATACCAAAGTAGTACCAAAACCAAGGTAGGACTAATACCAAGGTAGTACCAAAACCAAGGTAGGACTAATACCAAGGTAGTACCAAAACCAAGGCAGGACCAATACCAAGGTAGTACCAAAACCAAGGCAGGACTAATACCAAGACACGACTAAAACAAAGATATGATGAATATCAAGGCAAGGCTAATACATAAGGCAAGACTTACACCGACGCAGGACTAAAAGCAAGGTAGGACTAATGTTAAGGCAGGACTGATACCAAGAAAGGATGATACCAATACAGGACTGATACCAAAGCAGGACTTACACCGAGGCAGGACTAAAAGTAAGGTCAGACTAAAACCAAGGCAGGACTAATACCAATCTATATCCTTGCAAGCCACGCACATCATCAAAGCACCAAAAGAAACAACAGACATCAACCTAGACATATAAAAGACAGGGTAACAAAGACAACATGCAAGTTAGTCTCACTCTGTCTGTGTTTGTCTGTGTATGTCATGTCCCTCCGTCTGTCTGTCTGTCTATCTGTCTGTCTGTCTGTCTGTGCTTCAGTCGATATATCTGCCTTTATTTCTGCATGTGTAGGGCCTATGTTATGCGTGAATGTCTCTAGGGCGAGCTGTCTGTCTGTCTCCCTATAGAAATGTCTGTTGTCTTTCTGTCTGTCTGTCTGTCTGTCTGTATGCCTGTCTTTCTGTCTGTCGCTTTGTCTGTCTGCCTACCTGCTTGCACTTAGCTGTATGCCTGTATGTATGTGTGTCTATCGATCCGGCTTTCTAACAGGGTGTGGAGCAGGTGCATATCGTGCCCCATGCAGCTGGCCTTCGATTTATCTCTGACCTGCAGCCTTGGCAGTTGATGAAGGCCACCCATCCTCATCCCAGGTGCAGCAGTTGCGGCTGCCAGCGCCACTGCTGCTGCCGCTGTTGCTATGCTCACCGCAAGTCGAACCCAAAACATACGAATATAGGTCAGTTCATCATCCAAAACTAATGTCATAAGAAATAAGTAATTTTCAGAATCACCAATATATATATATATATATATATATATATATATATATGGTAATTGTAATCGAAAATTTATGTAGCGCCACTTAAAAACAAACTAATCAGAGGTGTTGAAAACTAGAAGAGTCACTAGTGACGGGTCCACGCAGACACGTAGATCCCAATGAACGGATCCTCATACAACGTTAACAGCATCTCGACCAATAATTATCAGTGTTGCGCGACGACAGAAGATATCGCTTGAAACACACACTGACGCTGCTACCGAGCACTCCCTCGTTGGTAGAAGATGATGCATGTCCGGCTATTCATCGTAGCGCCAGGTGCACGTAGAACAAGCATTCGTCGCTTGCCGATTGGTAGATTGAAGCGCTACCAGTGACTAACGGTCAAGGTCACTGCAAAGACCTCTTCCAAGACGAAAAAACCCTACTGCAGACGGTGTACACGATCCGTAGAACCCTACTCGATCTCACTTCAGGAAGGATGGGCCTCCCTGATGCAGTCACTTTGGCCAAGACGACAGCGAACAGTACAAGCGAACAAAAACCTCGGCAGAAACGAAGTATATAAGACCGATACGCGCACTGAGCAACAGTAAACTCCAACATGTTACACATAACTCTTCCCGCCCTCTTCAGTCTCTGTATATATATACATATATATATATAAATATACACACACACATATATATATACATAAGTATTAGATATATATAAACATGTATATATAATATGTACAGTTGTACACATACATACATATAGACAAAACAAAGTTAATAGGATGCTTAAGTATGTTCGATTCTCTTGTTTAGGTTCAGCTTGTCGAGTTAAATACTATGTCTTCAGACGCCATCTTTTCGGTTTGTTTATGCATGGACTCCTGTGTAACTCATGGTTGATAAAAAACGCCTGCAGTGGGCGGACCTTCCATTTGGGGAACAGACGTCATTCTGCCTTCACACAGAGGGTTATCTTCGAAGGATCTTAGAGGATGGCATCATCATCATCAATTCATAGCGCCGGTCATTTGGCGGTGATGGGTACGAATAAATCATCTCCGTTATCCTCGGTCATTTGTCAAGTCCACTGAGTCCAAGTGATGTTATGTTATCGTACTGTATATATATATAATATATATATATATATATATATATCGAGAGTAGTCTTGGTCAGCCTTTGTTTCTTTTTCCTTCGAAGCCTTGCATGTAGAGGATATGGTAAGCCGCTAAGCTTCGGTGTCGAAAGGGAAAATACGGTCAGCACTCGGTGGTCATTCATAGGATATCGTAATGACCCATCAGAGGAGTCTGTGTCTGAGAAAGATTCAGACAGAGGCAGAGACATACAGACAGAGGGAGAGAGGAGTCAGAGACTGATCTATAGGCCTAGAGAGAGAGAGAGAGAGAGAGAGAGAGAGAGAGAGAGAGAGAGAGAGAGAGAGAGAGAGAGAGAGAGAGAGAGAGAGAGAGAGAGAGAGAGAGAGAGAGAGAGAGAGAGAGAGAGAGAGAGAGAGAGAGAGAGAGAGAGAGAGAGAGAGAGAGAGAGAGAGAGAGAGAGAGAGAGAGAGAGATACAGGTAAATCTGTTGTTTTTGTCGACTGAAGGTCAAAGATACGCATCGACTTAGAATGATTAAATATTTAAAACCCTTTATTAGGACGACTTTTATCGACCTATCTCGTCTCTCTGTCTTTTCCTCTCTATCTCTGAGTGTCAGTTTGTGCGCGTGTGTGCATGGACTATGTGTATCTGTGTTTCTGTGTATCTGTGTTTCTGCCTGTCTGTCTGCCTGTCTGTCTGCCTGCCCAAAACTCATCTCTCTGTATGCGTTTCTATCTGTTTGTGTCTCTATGTAGCTGTCTGTCTGCTTGTCTGTTGTTATGTCAGTCTTTCTGAAGATGTTTGAGTGAATCTGCTTGCCTTCCTTCATTCCTCCCACTCGGCCTGTCTGTCCGTCGCTCTGTCCGTCCGTCCGTCCGTCCGTCTGTCTGTCTGTCTTTCTGTCCGTCCGTCCGTCTGTATGTCTGTTTTCTGTCCGTCCGTCCGACTGTCTGTCTGTCTTTCTGTCCGTCCGTCCGTCCGTCTGTCTTTCTGTCTATCCAATCACCCTGTAGCGTCAGAATCTGCGGCGTCCGTCTCACCACACCCAAAATCCGAACTGACTGAAATCGTTCCCTAATTGCATTAAAAGCCGTTCAACAGATCAATACAATTAGTCGAAGACAAAGACACGCCCCAATCCGTTCCTCCGTCCGTTCCTCTATCCATCCCTTCCTCCCTCCGTGTCATCTTCTATCCTTCTCTCCGCCCCGCTGTCCATCCGTCCCTTTCTCCGTCCCTTCCTCTGTCCTTCCGTCCGTCTCGCTTCCTCCCGCTCTTCCTCCATGCTATAAATCTTGCCTTGGGCGCCCGTCCAAGCGTCAGAGGTCGATCGGACGGTCATCCATCGGAGAGGGAAAGCTGTTAACGTTGGCGGTCACGAGAATAAAATTGGACGTCGCGTGAATTGATCATTAAGGCTCCGTTTGAATGTGGCTCTAAGAAGGAGACGGGGATGGGGGACTCAACGACGTGCTAGGGCAACCTCTGAACCAACGAGGCAATTGATGGATTGAACCATCAGATGTTGTTAGCATCGTAGCCTTGATGGCGTACCTCGCAGCGTATCGTAATCCTAACATCTGGATACCTTCAGCGCTCAGCGAAAATCCCAGTCGCGGAAACCAACTTATTCACAGTCGCTATGTCAAAACAAGTCTGGTAAGGCCAGGTTGGCTTCCAGGCAGGCATAGTCATATAGTCTCGGTGGGTGGTGTTTGTGACTCGGACACGGTGGGTGGTGCTTGTTACTGAAGTGACGAGGAAAGTAAGGAGAAGAGGAGAAACCAAATAGAACTTTAAAAATACAGTGTAATCTGTTTCGATTATAAAAGACCTTCGCTAAAATTGCAAGTCTGTTTTGGCAAGAGACTCACAGGAGAGAAACGAAATTGTGAAGAAAGCAGAAAGTGACGCAGTTTGAAATGGGATGGTAAAGTAACGAAATTGAAATGGGAAAATAGAGTAACGAAATTGAAATGTGAAGACGAAGTAACGGAATTGAAATGGAAAGATTATAAGTAACGGAATTGAAACTGGAAGGCGAAGAGACCGCGAGTGGAGTTGGAAGCTACAGACCGGTCTCTAGTCTGTTATTCTCATTCGCAACGGATACAAGCAGAAGATGATTGGAGAAACGGAGAGTTCTCTTATGTCAAAACGATGGTTTCACTTTCCCCATCAGACACCGACAGTGAGGCCATTGAGATCTTGAACTCGACTGCACCAAAAGTCCAGAATGTATCCAACAAAGACCGACGCCATTTTGAGTAGACAGCTCGTCTCTGCCATACAATTCTCAACACAACACGCACTCAGTGAACTGCGTACCAAGTTTCAAGTCGATATAGCCATTACTATTACGCAACGCTGTATCTGTAAACGCCAGAGCGGCTGCCTACGTGGCACGGTTTATGATTGATTATAGTGCCGTGTCTATAGGACTACAGATCGTCTTTCCCTAACACAATGGCTGAGTAGGGGAAACTGAGTCCCCATGGCACATGCGTGCTTAATGTCGTCTGTATGGCTCTGTCAATAGACGGGCGTGAAAGAACTATTTTCGGGCGATATAGCAAATGCTTCTATATATGTTGCAATTGGCGACCAGTGTGAAGGAAGCTAAGTACTTGAAAGGATTCTAAATCTATCTACACTGTGTCCCGATGTAAAGTAGACCCCAAGAAAAAGTGTCATAACTCGGTCAAAACGATTAGTATTTGCCTGAAATTTTAAAAACAGCAACACTAGCCATATTGCCACCAAATCATAACGCCGTTTGGAAATGTTGGTGAGTTTGTCAAGGTTATCAACGTTTGAGATGCAGTACTGAAAAGGGGAAATTTCCAACATACAAATCTTTGACGAACGTTTATGGGTCTACTTTTCATCGGGCGGCTACTTCACATTCAACAAGACACTGCCCCCTGCGCACTGAGCACGTGAGATCATTGCTCTGCTGTCCCAGGAGACACCCGATATCATATCCCCGCAGCTGTGGCCGCCCAACAGTCCAGACCTCAATCCAGTTGACTATCAGATCTGGAGTCTACTGAAGGAGCGCGTTTATCGTTCCCGCATTCGTGACGTTGATCACCTGATTGAAGAGTGGCAGCTGTTTGACCACGTGATCATCGACCGGGCCATCAAACACTGGCGTCCACGTCTACGATCGTGTGTCCGTGACCAAGGAGGACATTTTGAACACTATAACTGTAGTTGAACTTCACTTCCGTATGGCTCTTGCATGTTGGAAATTTCCCCTTTTCAGTACTGCATCTCAAACGTTCATAAACTTTACAAACTCACTAACTTTTCCAAACGGCGTTAGAATTTGGTGGTAATATGGCTATTTTTGTTGTTTTTAAAATTTCAGGCAAATGCTAAAAGTTTTGACCGAGTTATGACACTTTTTCTTGGGGTCTACTTTTCATCGGGACACAGTGTAAATTGATTAGCTTTGCCCTGTTTCTGTACTAAGAAACGAGAGATTCTTCAACGGCACGCTATACAAATAGTCAGCATGCATACAACATGCATACAACGTACATACAGCATAATACAAACATGCATGCCTACATATTATCGGGGGTTGGGCTAGCGGTATCGTGGCTTATGGTTCCAGCCTCCCAGGTTCGAGAAACAACTCCAGCAAGGGAAACACCGTTCGCAACTCGACTTTAACTAGCAACACTGTTATGTCACCTGCTATTAGTATCTTTTATAGAGTACTCAGATATATAGATTATATTACATTATTCTATAATTATTCTTTTAAATTGATTATTCATCATAGGCTGCCTCTCTGTCCTACGGACTGATCTTCTGGATTTTGACCTGATTACGGTTAGGTTTTGGTGTGCCATCGGTTGATGCCTTGTGCATTAGACACAGGGGCAATAGAAGTTACTAATTACATTACATTAATTCTATTATATATTATATTATTATATGTATTATATTATATTATATAGATTGTTCAGTTTTTTATTCGTTGCCACACAGGAGTCTGTCAACCTCTCCACAACACGGTTCATGGAAGAAGAGATGTTGTCTTGTTAATTCCACCTTCGTATTATTTTGTATCTTTGTAAGTTGAACCACGAGTTTTGATTGTTCCATAGTTGTTAAAAACGATAGAAACTAAATAAAAAACGGAAAAAAACGTCGTTTTTTTCGAAAAAATTAAAAACGGAAAAAACCGGTAAAAAAACGACAAAATAAAATGATTTGACTTTCTCGCATCTTGTAGGCCCTACTGCAATTTAAAATTGAAAACCTTCTTTACAGAATTTAATTAGCAAATAACACAACTTTATTAGTAAACACTAAATAACATCATTCTACAACATTTATTTTATTTCTTATAGGTTTGGTCTAATAAGAAATTGAGAAATTAAAGATATTGAATTTTTTTTTTCAAATTTGCATTGTAAACATATTATGTCCACACAAGTTCATGCTGACTAAATTAATACAATTAAAAACTAAACTTTGCAGGTATTGATTATATAATGTAAACTTTCTCACAGTAAATGCATTTCAATTTAGCCAATGCTGAGTTTTTGTCTTTCTCGTGTATCAAAGTAACGTGAATCCATTCCACACCCTTTTCTTTTGGTATTTTAGATAACTTAGAAATAACTTTAAAAAAATTTATTTCTGATACTGTGCTCTTTCATAAAGTATTTATTTCTCAAAATGATGACGTAAATATTGAGGTAAATTAGCTGAATCCTTGAAAGTAGGCCTACGGAGACAACGTTAGGGACATCAGACAAAAAATTAAACAGAAACTGAAAAACATTAACAGACAGTAAATAAATCAATAAATAAAGTTACATAAAAAACGAAAATAAACGACAAGAAAAATAAAAAACGAAAAAAACGACGTTTTTTGGAAAAAAAAAAACCAAAAAAAACGGTTTTAACATCTATGGATTGTTCGTGTTGGTCTGTATCGGATTTCGAAACGCGTATGGTGGTTTTCCTCTTAGGTTTCATTCTGTGCAAAGGAAAGAAAGGATTCGGTAGTGGCTTGGTTCGATGGCATCGCCGAAACACGTGTTTTGCTTGCGGCGAAATTTGTAAGCAATGTTTGTTTTAGCTGCACATTAGGAGTCACGTAACAGCAACTACAGGTGAAGTGTGGATTTGTTGAGGTGTGGTCGTCTGTAATGGGACTGGTGAGGGTTTTCATAGACAATGTGTGGAGCAATTGCTAATGGGACGAGCCTAACTATTTGCCTATTGTCTAGGTCTTACAACGCTGTGTTCCTGATAGTAACCATGGAACGTAAACTTAATCTTTCTTTTGCGCCAGAAAAGAGCTTAGTCTTTGGAACCGGGTTATTCATATATGAAGCAGAAGAAGAGCAGTCCCTTAGGCTAGACCTCCACGAGGCAGCCACGATTATGAAGTGTTAGCGACTTCATTTTCTTAGTTTCGACATATGAAGTCGGGTAGCCAGTCCTCTCTCTCGCCGTCTCATCTTCCCACCGACAGTGTACGGTCAGTGTACTCATTATAACTGAGTTGGCTAGGGGCGCAGGTGGAGCAGAAATCTCAAACCAAATTACTGCCCTGGCGGGGTTTGAACCACCGACCTCTTGACTGACAGTCCAGCACAGTAACCACTACACTATCGAGCACCCATGAACGACCGCAATCAAAACAAAGTCGGTATAGAAGTTATGTTCAAGTTTGGTTTCAATTCAAAACTTAGACAAACAGACTGATTGGTAAACAACGATGCTACCGTAAAGTGAGCACGATTCAACTGTTCATTAGCCTGCTATTTTTCTAAAACACCAATACCATCGATTTTAATCGGCTAACCAATACCGCGCCCTGAAGACAAGACAGAGTAGTGATCGAAACAGTAGCCCTACCCACAGTTAAACTAAATCTCAACTGATATTCTTAATTCGATGATCCAGTGATATTGAGCCATGACAGAAAAATCCTCAAACGGAGTCTACAGGGTGTGTCTAAATTCGATAGCGTGGTACCTAGAAAAATATCCGAACACGTAATCGAGATACTGTCGTTTCAGAAAATAAACCTAGAGACATAATATTATTGTTAATGGTGCAATAAAGTACACCTAATGAGGAAAAAGGAGACTGCCTGGAAAAGGAGATAGTGCAGGGTACAGTACCAGGAGCAAGAGCGCAGAGGAGACCGAAGATGGGATGGATCACCAACAACTTGGATTGAGCTGTCATTCGATCGAGTGTTGACGGAGGGGGAGGACAGGAGAAGATGGAGAAAGCTTGTCCATGAAGCGACCAACCCTCGGATCGAGGAAGGTTGAAGACAAAACAAGACAAGGTGCAATAATATTATTCTTAATGATCGATTTACAGTCTACATGTTTCAGTGGAGCACAGACAGAAAATTTTCTCAGACAGACATCAGTCATACCTCAACCGATAACTACCGATCGAATTGCGAATCTGATAGTCAGCCCTGACAAGGATATCATGTGCTAAAAGAAGCGAAGATGCTGATAAGCGGTGATTATGTTGCTAATCCAGTGAAGGATTTCCAAATTTTTGCTAATCTGAAACTTAAGCCTCTATGGAGCATCTAAGATCGATTCTAGCTATTCGCTATTCGGATTAAACACAAGGAGTGTCAAGTACGATGTATATAATCGATTATATACGCTCGTGCATAAGCTGGTGCCCTTCGCTTGGCTTTCGAATGGCCCTTTGGAAGTTGGAAAACTACGACTACGACGATTACGATTATTGTAACCAAAGCACACCACTCACTAGTTTTTACCTATTTCCTAATCTATTTTTTTTTCAGAGCTCCACATTGGAGACACCATTGAACGAGAATTCAGTCACAGCCTCGGAGGTGGCTCTCCATTTCATGTAACTTAGGCTTATATCCGCTTTTAGGTGTCGGATCTTATAGTTCAGGTCATGGATCTTAAATCCGATGGGATCCGGCTGAATGTAGGCTAACCACCGCTTATAAAGCAAAATGCACCTAACGAACAACATAAACTATTTTTTCCAGTGAATTCTCAAGTTCTTTGAATGTTAAGAATATGATCTTTGTGTATTTATGTTGTAGGATAGAATTTGATCAGCTATTTTGAAAACTTTGCATTCGCCTGTGTCTCGTTTTCTGTATGTACTTAAACGCAACTCATCGCAACAGCTCTTCTCTTTCCTTCTCTCTACTGTCTCCTCCGACCGAAATTTTTCTTCACACGGTATATCTGCACAACCCTTCTTACTTGACGCAGCAGGTGCCCTGCGTTAAGCTTTCAGTTGCGTTTTTGAAATTAACGAGTTTACAATAATGATTTACGCTGTAGAGTTTTCTAAGCTGCATGTAATTTTCAAACTTCATGGCGAACCGAATATTCAATAACGATATAATTATCGCTTCGAAGTTCTTATAAACTAATTTTAGCTACATCATTAGATGGAAAGATTGGCCTACAGTTAGTCCTTAATTTCCACTTGATAATAACAATTCAAGTCTTTCTTTGTAGGCTATAAGGTGTACAACTTTAGGAGCTACATAAATTGTATGTGAACTTGTATGTGAAATTGCTGTACGTTACAATATTTTTCACGACATTGCACACTCGCATAACGACTTACATAGGGCCTATATTCATGGCCTGGTAGTCTTATAGCCGAGCATCTGGCGTGAATTATTTTAGACAGTCTTGGCATCGGAGAAAAGGCTTATATATTTTTATGCGAGGTCCCGATCTACAGAAGGAATCTCTTCTGGAATTAATTAGCTGCAGGGAAAAGGCTAAATCTGATCCCCTTCTTCTCTAGGAGAAAAATTAATCTCCTGTTGTTTATTCTCTCGTTAATCTTGCACAAAATGTCATAGGACTGGATCCAATTCCAGCTTGTTAACATAACATAACGTAGCAGAGCATAAAATAGCGTAGCATAACATAACATAGCTTAGTTAAAAATAACATAGCGTAGCATAACATAACTTAGCGTAGCATAACATAACATAACATAGCGCAGCATAACATAACATAACATAGCGTAGAATAACATAACATAACATAACATAGCATAGCATAACATAACATAGCTTAGTTAAAAATAACATAGCGTAGCATAACATAACTTAGCGTAGCATAACATAACATAACATAGCGTAGAATAACATAACATAACATAGCATAGCATAACATAACATAGCGTAGCATAACATAACATAACGTAGCATAACATAACATAGCGCAACATAACATAACATAGCGTAGAATAACATAACATAACATAGCATAGCATAACATAACATAGCGTAGCATAACATAACATAACGTAGCATAACATAACATAGCGCAACATAACATAACATAGCGTAGAATAACATAACATAACATAGCGTAGAATAACATAACATAACATAACATAGCGTAGCATAACATAACATAACGTAGCATAACATAACATAGCGCAGCATAACATACCATTACATAGCGTAGCATAACATAGCATAGCTTAGTTAAAAATAACATAGCGTAGCATAACATAACTTAGCGTAGCATAACATAACATAACATAGCGCAGTATAACATAACATAACATAGCGTAGAATAACATAACATAACATAACATAGCGTAGCATAACATAACATAGCTTAGTTAAAAATAACATAGCGTAGCATAACATAACTTAGCGTAGCATAACATAACATAACATAGCGTAGAATAACATAACATAACATAACATAGCATAGCATAACATAACATAACGTAGCATAACATAACATAGCGCAACATAACATAACATAGCGTAGAATAACATTACATAACATAGCATAACATAACATAGCGTAGCATAACATAACATAACGTAGCATGACATAACATAGCGCAACATAACATAACATAGCGTAGAATAACATAACATAGCGTAGAATAACATAACATAACATAACATAGCGTAGCATAACATAACATAACGTAGCATAACATAACATAACATAGCGCAGCATAACATACCATTACATAGCGTAGAATAACATAACATAGCGAAGCATAGCATAACATAACACAACATAGCATAAATTAAAACTTATCATAGCATAAGATAACATAGGTTAAGAGTTGTTCCGAAGACAATTAATCTGTGTTAGAAGCACTGCAAAGTGCCCGGAATGAACAGCAGTCAATCTTGTTCATCTCCTCTCTTCGAAACTCCAACGTTATCATCCACTCAAACAGTTCTATCAGTTAGTTAACCATTCCGACCCTTGCGACGACTTTTTCTTATATAAAATGTATGATGATAATGATGATGATGATGATGTTGCTGTTGATGATGATCATAGATGTTACAACCGTTTTTTTCGTTTCTTATTTTTATCCAAAAAACGTCGTTTTTTTCGTTTTTTATTTTTCTTGTCGTTTTTTTCGTTTTTTATGTAACTTTATTTATTGATTTATTTACTGTCTGTTAATGTTTTTCAGTTTCTGTTTAATTTTTTGTCTGATGTCCCTTACGTTGTCTCCGTAGGCCTACTTTCAAGGATTCAGCTAATTTACCTCAATATTTACGTCATCATTTTGAGAAATAAATACTTTATGAAAGAGCACAGTATCAGAAATAAATTTTTTTAAAGTTATTTCTAAGTTATCTAAAATACCAAAAGAAAAGGGTGTGGAATGGATTCACGTTACTTTGATACACGAGAAAGACAAAAACTCAGCATTGGCTAAATTGAAATGCATTTACTGTGAGAAAGTTTACATTATATAATCAATACCTACAAAGTTTAGTTTTTAATTGTATTAATTTAGTCAGCATGAACTTGTGTGGACATAATATGTTTACAATGCAAATTTGAAAAAAAAATTCAATATCTTTAATTTCTCAATTTCTTATTAGACCAAACCTATAAGAAATAAAATAAATGTTGTAGAATGATGTTATTTAGTGTTTACTAATAAAGTTGTGTTATTTGCTAATTAAATTCTGTAAAGAAGGTTTTCAATTTTAAATTGCAGTAGGGCCTACAAGATGCGAGAAAGTCAAATCATTTTATTTTGTCGTTTTTTACCGTTTTTTTCCGTTTTTAATTTTTTCGAAAAAAACGACGTTTTTTTCCGTTTTTTATTTAGTTTCTATCGTTTTTAACAACTATGATGATGATGATGGCGATGACGATGACGATGATGATGATGATAATTAACATAAATATATAGGCTATAACACAGAGGCTTACTGACCCATGTCGTCGATGTGACCGGACATGGAAAGTGTGACCCCGACGAGTATCATGCTGGTCAGGATAAGCGCCAACGTAACAATGATCACCGCCATCTTCACTTTCTTCTGCTTCGTCATCGCCCGGTCGTCCTTGCTGCCCGTGTTGCTCAGGGTCGGGCCCTTTCTAATCGCCCTTGGGTCGGCGCTGTACGCCCCCGACGGGGCAAAGCTCAAGTCCGTTGCCGACAGGGCATCGGTGGTCGTGACCGTCACCCACGAGTCGTCATTGGCTTTCTGTACCGAAGGCAACATGTCAATCTGGTCGTCACATTTCAGTGACGTCATTGTTCTGTGAGGTATCGCGTCATCGATGACGTCAGCGTTTGACGATTAGTTACGAGAATGAGAAGCGATTGAGGTAGATGGTTTAGGAGGAAGACTAAAATGTTGTCGATCCCGTCGTCATATCTCAGTGACGTCGTTGTCGATCGTGATGACGTGTCACTGATGACGTCATCGCTGTGAGTTTTTATTTTAAAATGTGTTTGTGAATCCAGAAGATTGGAGAGTTTGAGGACAATTAGGACTAATTCCGAAGTCTTATTCGTTTGGATGAACGGTTTTCAGCGATTTCCGGCTTTTATAGTTGAACCAGACGTCGGTGTATCGTGTTATATCCAGTTGTCCAGACCATTATTCAGGATTGTCCAGAAAACGGAGATATGAGGAGCAACAGCTTCCTAAAGAAATGACATTAAATGGATATAATTATATAAATAATATTTATTTATTTATATGGACAATGAAGGTGTGTGTGTGTGTGTGTGCGTGTAGGTGTGTGTGTGTGTGTGTGTGCGTGCGTGCGTGCGTGCGTGCGTGCGTGCGTGCGTGCGTGCGTGCGTGCGTGCGTGCGTGCGTGCGTGTGTGTGTGTGTGTGTGTGTGTGTGTGTGTGTGTGTGTGTGTGTGTGTGTGTGTGTGTGTGTGTGTGTGTGTGTGTGCGTGAAAACATTTGCTTATTGAATTATTTGTCAATAATAGTAGAAAGGTGGCATTTGACCAAATGACAGGATGAGATGGAGATACATCATTTCGAGTTGCAGCAGTTGAGGTTATTCCCTCAATACATCTGCTCTCAATGACCCAGGACTGCAGCCAAGAAGAAGTGGCTGCGAGCCAGAAGCGATTCGTTCCACAAAGAAAGCAATCGTATGCTCTGAACTGCTTATCCTCATCGTCCAATTAACCAATTAACTAATTAGCCTTCCGTAAGTTCTGACGTTAATTGCGGCTTTCACCACTGAATAAGTGCAGTTAAATTAAGCAACTTCTACTAATTACGATAGACTGTTAAGCCATTGGCACATTCTCAATAGTAAACTTGTTCGATTGTAATGTAATTACGACAATTTATATAGTGTCGTAAATAATGAGCTGTATGTTGGGTGCATTGTGACGTCAATTGTCGGCGGAAGAATTATAAGAGTTAAACAATAGATAGAATTTCATTTGTTGTGCTTTATTTGAGAGTGTGCACATTTGGCGTTCCGAATAGACGCTGGGTTTATAATATCATCACATTATAATAATACAAATTTATTATGTTGATGCTTTATGGGAAGCTCCTTAAAGCCCGACCACCCGTCCTTTGATGCTGTAGGGAAGTTCCTACAACACCGCGCAGGACCATCATAATTATGGTCCACTGGTTCTGGTTACGGTTGAAGAACCTTTATGCAAAACACAATAGGTATAGTCCTGGTTATCGTATGAGAACCTTTCTCCAGAGCCTCAACAGGTATGATCCCGCTTATAGCATAAGGACCTTTTTCCGGGGCATCAACAGGTATGATCCTCGTTATCGTATCAGGACCTTTCTCCAAACGATCAACAGGTATGATCTTCGTGACTGTTGAAGACTTGAAGGGCCATCTCCAGTACCATTGCTGTTGACGATTTTTATGAGGGTTCTTCAACCATAACCGCATATTACTGAATACTACTGTTTCGTTGATGCAGGCGAATAATAAACTAGCGATAGCCATGCCACTCGCAGTGCTATCCAGCATGAAAAACCTATCATCCCAGAGCAAGCTCATCGCAAATCAAATAACTCGTGCAAGAGGATTCATACGCTAACAGTCTAGACGCATACACACTGCACATCACAGTCTATGCGCAGTAGCCTAAGCTTCGGGCAAACCCTGTTTACATCCTAATGCTCGACGGATAGCCGCAGCCTCTGTGTACCGTGCATTGCGATAATCGCATAGATTGAGTGTGGTATGTGAACGTGTATTTTGTACAGCAGAGCCATTAACGGCTGCTGCTGGCCTCGTATCGTCTGTAAGCATTTCTATACGAAACCTCAGTGTATTCAATTCTATTCGACGATGTTCGTACATCCCACTTTTTCGTGTATCGGACCACGTCCCGCTGGAACAATCTTTCACTAAAAACTAATTCTTTTTCAATGGAGACATATGAAAAAGCTATTTCCAAAAGACTTAAATCGCATATATATACTTAGTTCTTTTATTCTAAGCGCCTTTTAAAACTCAATATATAAATAAATATCGAGATAGTATACATATATATAATATACGTTCAAGCACACATACACACAAGCATGCATGCATGCATGCATATATATATAAGCATCATGCATACATACATACATACATATATATATAATATATATATATACATACATACATACATACATACATACATACATACATACATACATACATACATACATACATACATACATACATACATACATACATACATACATACATACATACATACATACATACATGCATACATCCACACATAGGTCCTACATTCGTACATTTAGGCTTATTCTTTCAATGCCAGAACAAGCCAACCGACCACCTCAATCACTGGAGTAAACTTGTCCAAAATATGGGGGGAGGGAATTTGGTTATTCATTCTAAACTTGTTGCATTGGGTGTACAGTCCATCTCAATTATTGGGGGCAGTAGGGCACGTGCCCCGGCTGCCCCCCCCCCCACCCAGAGTCTATGCCTATGATCTCAATTATAGAGTCAATCTATGGAACTATCTGGGTGGCTCAAACTACGATTGACACACAGAGCCCAAATTGTTGGAGGGTTCCGACCTAGTTGTCCCTTTATGGGTTTCGCATAAATAAGCTTATTTATCCTTAAATTCGCTCTCCAATGAGTATAGGAGACTCAATATTTCAATACAGATTATTCAAAACTTCATTGCAAAGAAGTAATCATGTTTCAATCGTGTCTTCCATCCGAAATTGGATGAATCTTACCATTTTGCTGTAACTATATCTAGCTGTGGTAAAGCTCTACATAAATTGGATTTTTAATTACATATATGTAGGAAAATACTAAGCTGTAGCATCCGATGCAAAAGTTGCAGACTTGTGAAATTGTCTGAGTGATAGTAGGCCTATACTATCTCTGTGGACACTCTACTAGAGGTATACCGATAGCCCTTTTTGCCGATTATGCCGATACTGCGTATAGCCGATTATTGAAATAGCCGATACCGCGTACGAGTCCGATTATTTTGTCATCGCCCAAAAACTAGGCACAAGACGTTGTATAAGGGTTATTAAGGAGTTTCCAGTCCTGTGTATAACAGACCCTTGATTTCTACGGTGCCTAGTAAGTAGTGCAATGCTAAATATAAAGCAATAATAAGAAACAAAACATAGATATTTGTGTTAATTTTTCTTTTTTAACGATTATTGTGCTAAAAGCGTTAATTATAAAGTAATTTGCATCGGCGCCGATTAGTTTTTGCCGATGCAAATTATGCCGATACCTCTAATAATCGGCCCGATTACGAATGCTGCCGATGCATCGGTAGGCCTACAGCTCTACACTCTACTAGGGAGGATTGGCTATTTAGCATACCCGGTGAACTTTGCAGGTTCGAATACGATTGCATGTTTTCTGGTCCACTTAAATCCTTATTATGATATGCTGTGCTACATTACGTCATGCTATGCCATGCTTTATTATGTCATGCTATGTTATGATATGGCTTATGGTTCGTTATGTTATGCTCTGTTAAGTTGCGTTATATTATGTTAATGCTAAGTCATGTTGAGTCATGTTATGCTACATGTAAATTACGTCATGTTAAGTTATCCTTATCAACATAGGACTTTTACCTCTTTCTGCCTCTCAAACACACCACTCAGTGTTTTATAATTTTATCCAAGCTAGGAATTATCCCTTAGGATTTGGAAATCAGAGTGACTTCAAGTCACGCCAAGTAACAGCGTAAGAATTCGACAGTTGACTTAGGCTTACCTGATCAGTGCTTGGGCGTCGAAGGGTTAATCGAAAGCAGCCGATTATTTCGCTACTTTGGCCTCCAAATTAACCGATAGAGACTTTGCTATGGTAGGTCTCTAATCAACCATGGGAAATGGTTCCTTGTGGAATTTCCTTTTTTCCAAAATTTCCTGTTGTACGTCATTCGGCGTTAAGTCCAAGTGCGGAAAAATCGCAAATCTCACGTTCGCGGTTTAATTAAACT
Source organism: Allolobophora icterica (assembly GCA_963556255.1). Lineage (NCBI taxonomy): Eukaryota > Metazoa > Annelida > Clitellata > Crassiclitellata > Lumbricidae > Allolobophora > Allolobophora icterica. The sequence goes on along the minus strand of OY744603.1, from coordinate 20,434,728 downwards.
GAGAAAATTGTTCGTTGGTTAGCCATTTCCACACACCTGGTTCGTATTGCGAGCCTTTGATCACGTTGCTATAACAGTTTATAACGGAAGAGGTTGAATGTTGCTCAGCGCCTGGCGTTCAGATGACGTCATCGACCCGTCTGCAACCGCTAGGGGCAGCAGCTGTTATCGGTAGATGGCGTAAATCGAGACAACTCTGCGCGCTCTTGTTGGCTGCCAGATAAGAGGGTCGCTTATTTCCCAGATAGGAAGATCGTTGCTGTGCTCGCGCGCTGCGCCTTAGGTAGCCGAGACCTGGTTATTGGAGCAAGTGAGAGGCAAAGAGCCGGGAAGAAAGGAGAGAAGGAGGAAGGAAGTGAACGAAGATAGAAAATGGGGAAGGAATGAAGAAGGAAAGAAGGAAGGAATGAAGTAATGGAGAAAGGGATGAAGGAAAGAATTTAGGCCTAAGTGAAAGGAAGGAAGACAGGAAGGAATAAAAATAACAAGATATAGAGTAAGGAAGGATTATAGAGTAAGGAAGGATTAAAGCATTAATGCACTGGCGGACGGAGGAAAGGATTGAAGAATGAACGAATGAAGAACGGAAGGCAGGTATGAAGCAGAGAATGGAAGGAATAGTGATAGAGTGAGAATGAAGAAAAACGTTGGCAAATAAGTTATGATGCGGAAAAGAAGAAAGGAATAAGGAACGGGGAAGAAGAAAAGAATAAGAAAGGAATGTATGACGAAACAAAAGAAAGGAATATAGGAAGAAAATAAGAAAGGAATGCAGGAAGAAAAGAAGAAAGGACATAGGAAGAAAATATGAAGGGAATGCATGTAGAACGAGAAAAGGATAAAATACAGAGAGAATATCGGCAGACGTGTATATATGGAGGGAATTCATTGTAGAGGGGCATAATGAAGGAATGTTGTATTACATAATTGAAGAAATGTTATGAGACATAAATTAAAGAATGTTGTAAGTCGACGATTTACGTCCATTTCGGACTGAGGTCTGGACGAATTTTAGATAAAACCGGAAAAAGCAATGTAACAGACAGATAATGTCTTGCAGACAGATTAATTGAATTGTGATTGTAACTCCGACAATTTATATAGCATCGTCAGTAGTTTGAGAGATTTTGCACGCTTCGTTTGATTATCTTTTATATCAGCCGCTAAATTCGACTACATGGCCTGAAAATAACACGGAAATCAAGAGACTTTGATTATATCCCACGGACCTGAAATAGAAGAGAGACGACGGGCTAGTGGCTACAGTTCGTGACAAATGCAACCCTCCGGAGAAAAGCACGCCACAGATGATGAAGACCTATAATATCCAAGACTGGAAGTCCTTATTTAACGTCGTGTGACTAGCTGAAGCGCGGCCCTCTGGCGGAAAGGAAAGTATCACGTCTTGTTTACATAAAAAAATGCATTGCGGTTTATTATATCTATGAAGAAAAATCGACGAATAATTTTGCTTGCGGAGTAAAAAATTGCTTGTGGAGAATAAAGCAAAATATTTAATATTAATATCCGGTGTAGAAATTGAAGCGTGGCGACATCTTTGGGCAAGGAAGCAACCGGATATACAATTAATTCACGAGTTTCCATTCATCTGCATAGAAATTCCTTGATTGCATCCTATTTCTATACGACTGACGACTTAGCTCTCATTCGAAGGTTCGATTGTGTTTGGTAAAGACACACAACCATGCAGAAGACGTTGCAGATTCATTCTTTCATTGATGGATCGATCCATCCATCCATCCACTGATCACCTATCCATCCATCCATCCATCCATCCATCCATCCATCCATCCATCCATCCATCCATCCATCCATCCATCCATCCATCCATCCATCCATCCATCCATCCATCCATCCATCCATCCATCCATCCATCCATCCATCCATCCATCCATCCATCCATCCATCCATCCATCTAGCCACCGATCACCTATCCATATGTCCATCAGTCCATGCATCCACCCAATCAATCCATTCATCTGTTCATTCCTCCATCCATTCATCCATATATCTATCCATTCATCCATATATCCATCCATTCATCCATATATCTATCCATTCATCCATATATTCATCCATTCATCCATATATCTGTCCATTCATCCATATATCCATCCATTCATCCATATATCTATCCATTCATCCATTCATCCATTCATCCATATATCTATCCATCCATCCATCCATCCATTCTTCCAATCCATCCAATCGTCCTTCCTTTTTCATCCTTCATCCCATCATTCCAATTAATGCGCGCTTTTCCGTCCCTTCCTCTGATCTCAAGCAATCATCGCCGCATCACGAGCCCAGTGCCGAGATGTCTGATCGATCTCAGCAGCAGCAGGAGCCGAGGCATCACCGTCAGCTGCAACATCAGTCAGGCATCTCTGCATGACGACGGATTTGGGGCAGCAACTCCCTAGACACGACGCCCTTCGCAGCATACTTGCACAACATGTTGCTCAAGGCTGAAGACTGCGAGTAGCAACGGGTGAAAGGGTCATGATCGTAATGCATTCGTGTTATTAGATAGGTATTTACTAGGCCTATCCTCAAGATGTCAAACAGGGAGCGAACATTTGGCTCATAACCATGGGTCTTTCCCACACGATCGCTATCATACAGAAATCGCCTCTTTTCCATGGAGTCCGCATATGGGTAAAGGAGGGGCGCTTGCCCCTCTTGGAATACGCAACTGTACATTTCTGGCCCATATCAAGTCGAGATCTTGAGACGAGTAGTAGTTTCAGTTTAACGACGCTGTGTCATAACAAAGATGATTAGCGTCGCCCTACTCCTATAAATCCAGGCTTGGGACTGGCACTGTCAGAGTACGAACAGTGGCGGAGTTTTTCATCTTGAGACGAGTCCCACTTTGCCCCTATATACCCTGCAAAGATGTCTGTGGGAAATGCTCATGCATATCTTGCCCGTCTTATCCTAATTTTCTCTTCCTGCCATCTCCATCTCGACCTTTCATCCTAAATCACTTCTTTCGCAGCCCATAGCCTTAAATACAAAGCTACCACTTCGCATTATTGCGTCATCACTGACATCATCGTTTACTGTGTAACACGCAGTTACTCAAGTGAGCGAAAAACATCGAAATAAATGCTTTGCATATCTAGGACAAAATACACATTTACACTGAAGTCTATTAACACTGTCAATGAAGATCACTACTCATTCAAATCAAATAGGCCCTATACTCGACTGAATAATTGAGATCCTGACATTTCAATCCATCCATCATGATTTGACTTTGCTAACTTTGACCCTTCGCGCTGTTGTATCAATGCTACGTCATCGTTTTGTTGTGTATCACGTGGTTCTTAGCGCGAACGAGAGTAGATTGAGTAGATTTAAGTAATGCTGTTGACATAATGAATAAGCTTACTCGTTTATAATAATTGAACATCATAGCTGACATAACGCAACTAGAACAAGATGCAGAGGTTATAATTATAGTCTCACGAGCAGCTAATTATCGGCAGTAGGCATTCCTGTAGACTAGAGAATATGGGGTATAAAATTGATACCGTCTTTTTCGGGTATACGGTAATTTATGCGGTCTCGCTCGAAGGTTGTGTCCACTGCTGCGGAGTAAAAAGTGTCCGCGGCGGAGAAAAGGACCTATTGTTGGAAATGATCTTATTAACCTTTTAGCCTTAGGCTCAGTTAGGCTGCCCTTAAAGAGTCAGGTTAGAAGTTTTGGGGACTTTTGGTCCAAAATTTATGCACTTTTTAACGAAAGGATAAAATATCAGTTGGCTGTAAATCGTATCCTAGGCCCTATAGGCCTATTGAAATTCAACCTGTCTCTACCCAATGCGTTAATAACGGAATTTGGCCTTAATAAAGCAATCTGCATAATACAGTTAGTAGCATAGTTAACCAGAGATGCAGGCTCATAAATCAGACTTATAAGCTTACTCGTAGTGTTCCCGCGTGATCTAGTTAGTGTTCCCTTTCCTCCGTCTATAGGTCACACACTTGGAAGAGATTATTCGCTGCGATTAAGGAGCTTACTTTAATGAAGCAGAGTCTAATCCTTTGCCACTATAAGTCTGCCGCCCTCAACTTTTCCGCGTCTAGACAAGAATCCTTTGAGAGTTCTCTTCTCGTCCAAGGTCACATGATTACGTCTTATGGAAATATTTTTGCTCAGCGTATGTCCAGACCAGATCAGTCTAATCAGATCAGACGAGATCTGTCATAATCTGAACGAAAACACACTTCGAATCCATCCATGGTTTCTGAAAGTAGCGCCCGGTTTCAATTCAGAATTACATGTAATTAGGATCAACAGATTTATTCATTGATAGACTGAATGACCGACTCCCTGACTGACTGACTTAGTGATTGACTGATTAACTGACTGATTGACTTATTTACTTACTTATTGACTCGTTAACCGATTGACTGAGTGACTGACTCGTTGGATGACAGGTTTGCTGACTGACCGAGACACTGAATCACTCACTCACTCACTCACTCACTCACTCACTCACTTACTCACTTTCTCATTCACTAACTCGCTGACTAAAGCCACAACTCTTGCACACACACGGACGGATGGACAGACGGACGGATGGACAGACAGACTATAGAGCAGACAGAATCAATGAATGAACGAATGAACGAAGTAAAGTAAAAGAACGAATCAAGAATGAATGATATCTCTGCTGGGTCTTTCAACCTAAGAAACAGACAGAAAATATACAATCCACCAGCTGAATTGCCTCTGCAGCGACCCAATTACGTGTGTGTGTGTGTGTGTGCGTGCGTGCGTGCGTGCGTGCGTGCGTGCGTGCGTGCGTGCGTGCGTGCGTGCGTGCGTGCGTGCGTGTGTGTGTGTTTATGTGTATGGGTGCATGTTTGCATGAGTGGGTATGTGTTTTGGACAAAAAAAACGTGAACAAAATGAATGCCTCTTACGACCAGTCTAAGAAAAGTAAGTTGCTAGCACTTCAATTAATCCTCCATGAATTCTTAGGCTGCCTTCATACATCAAGGTATCAACGTGAATACTTACGAGAACTGCTTTCCTTATATGCAGAGCAAAACTGAGAACCATATAAATAAACAGCCTGAAATGTTTTCTTGCCAAAGCGTTACTAGAAATAAATAGTCGATTAAGACAAATTTCAGGAACAAAACTTCTTTAACGCTTGCGGGAGCATGCATGTAGCTTTCTAATTACAGTAAGCTTTAGCTCAATTGTTAATCTTTTATTGAATATTTCGATGGCTGGAAGCACAAAGGTGCTAAGCGCACTTTTTTGGGTTTTTCAAAAAAGTAGTGCATAATATGCCTGGAAGAAATATACATCGGAGCACAAAGGTACTAACGTTTACGATGTTAATTTGGATCACTTGGCACCAAAAACACAATTGGGCTAAGTCTCATTGGCTGAAATCCATAGAGCGCAAATAGCTCAAGCGCACTTAATACCTATGTGCACCCTCTTTTTTTAACGCCTTGTCTTTGTTGTTGACTTCCACGCCATTCGCCATTACTGTTTATCGTCGTCCCCGTTACAAAAATAATAAAAGTTACATTAAAAATAACAGAAACAATATCTCGAAATCTTTATTATTGAAATGCATAAACGAGTGCATCGTTTCAGTTCTGCAAAAGCGCTTCAGATGATCATGGACCTTAATGATTCAATCGAGGAATCCAGTGATGATGGTAAGCTTATGAATAGGAACCTTAGAAAATGCTGTAAAATTATGGAAAATAAATGTTGATGTTTGGGAAATTAAGTGATTTAAAGCTCGAAATCGGCTTATGTGGTAAAATTGTAAAAATTATGCGGTATTATGCAGTAAGGTTTGTGCTGCATCGAAAGGCAATGTCATGGACGTCTCATCGGTATTATTAAGCAACTACAGGTGGGATCGTGACCACCAGAACACACCTGCAGACGCATAGACCGGTATTGCTTGCCATAGTGAATATTAAAACCAGCGATGCATCCCTCCGTGTTTCTTTACATTGTTTAACTTGGGTATGCATTTTGTCTGTCTTAGGAACATCTACTGAACATCTGGCAACTGATTTGCCTGCAACTATGCTTCCTCTGGACCTCGAGATTTCTTCTCCGCTTAATCGTACACCTGCTATGACAGTTGAAGGGCTTGATCCTACACTTCCTCTAGTCTTGGAGCCTTTTTGCAGAGAGGTTTCTGCAGTAGAAGTGCTCGACCATTCACACCCGCTGGCAACTGATTTGCCTGCAACTATGCTTCCTCTGGACCTCGAGGTTTCTTCTCCGCTTAATCGTACACCTGCTATGACAGTTGAAGGGCTTGATCCTACACTTCCTCTATTCTTGGAGCCTTTTTGCAGAGAGGTTTCTGCAGTAGAAGTGCTCGACCATTCACACCCGCTGGCAACTGATTTGCCTGCAACTATGCTTCCTCTGGACCTCGAGGTTTCTTCTCCGCTTAATCGTACACCTGCTATGACAGTTGAAGGGCTTGATCCTACACTTCCTCTAGTCTTGGAGCCTTTTTGCAGAGAGGTTTCTGCAGTAGAAGTGCTCGACCATTCACACCTGCTGACGTCCGAGCCTTTCAACCTTCATGTTGCAAGTATGGCCACTCCGATGGAAAGAACTCGTACCCGTAAAGTTATCATCATTACTCGCCTAAGGTAGTTCTTTGTACTATCATTTCAAATGTGGTTTCAATTATTATTTTAAGATGTAGGTCTAATAGTCATTGTCTCTATGGAGTAGTCATTTTCTTGTATTTCTGCCATTATAATTGATGAATTAATTTACTTAAACTACTCTTATGATGAAAATACAAAAGTTAAATTAAACTTCTGTTAAACTTGTCATCAGTTACTACAGTGTACTATGATTATGAATGTTTCATTGTAATCGCAATGCATTCTGTGAATGTGAACTTCAATAAAGGAAGATTATTAAATTATTAAAAATGAGTGTTTAATTGGCATTTATTTTTATTTTACATGTCATGTAGGCCATCAATCTTGCAACCTTTGCAAGTTCCAGTCGGGGTTATTTCTTCTCAACAGATGTCACCTGATTCAGTGCTTCCAACAACAGTTGATGTAGTTAATCCTCCACATCCAACAGAAGTTACAGTGTCTACTCGTTCAACTTCTCTCTCTAACGAAGAGCCTGGTCCCTCAGGAAGTCTTCCTCTCAGCGACGATGCATCTACACCTTGCCTACCACCATCAGATATGGAGGAGCGTTCACGAAAGCGTAAACGAAATACACAAGGTTGGAAACGAAATGTTAGGCAGCTATCTCGAGCTAATGGAAAGGAGTATGTTTCGAGGAAAGGGAAACTAGTGGCGGGAAAAAAACCATGTGGGGGTTGCGAAGAAGGATGTCGTTTTAAGTGTGGGGTCATGATTTCGGAAGATAAGCAAGTGCAATTATGCAACGAGTATTACTCGTTGCAAGACATTCAGTGCAAGTCTCAGTTCCTCTGCAGCGCAGTCACTGAAGTTGCTGTCCGCAGGCGTAGCATAGATGCTGCAACTGGAGAGGCTGTAAGCACAAAGCGCAAGAAAAGTCGAGAGTATTATTTGATGTCCGATGATGATCGAATGCGTGTCTGTAGAAACTTCTTTTGCAGTACTCTTGCTATTTCAATCAAGATTGTTAACAGGGCTTTAAAAGGTAAATCAGATACTGGTTTATTTGTTGGAAAAGATGGTCGGAAAGGAAAGGTTCCTGCAAATAAAACTTCAGATGAGAATATCCAGAAGATCGTCGATCACATAAACAGCTTTCCGCAGGTTGAATCGCATTACACTCGCAAAGACTCACGTAAACGGTATTTGGCACCTGATCTTAATATTCAACAGCTTTACCGTTTGTACAGTGAGGATTACTGTCAAAGGCTTGGAGTAGCACCTGTTAAGCAAGAAATCTATCGAAGAGTCTTCAATACCCAATTTAATCTTGGCTTCTTTATTCCTAAGAAAGATCAGTGCTCCACTTGTAATAGCTACAGAAATGCTGTGGATACAGAGAAGACGAACTTGCATGATGCATGGGAAGCACATAAAAGGCGAGAAAAAGAGTCTATGGAGGAGAAGAGTCGCGATAAAGTAAAAGCTTGCAGTGACCAATCGTATCGAGCCATAACATTTGATCTTGAAGCAGTTCTCTCTACTCCACATGCAGGTGATTCACAAATATATTATAGAAGGAAGCTTGCTGTGTACAACTTTACGATACTGGAATCGGCATCCCAACAAGGATTCAATTACATATGGGACGAGACAGAAGGTGGTAGGGGAGCAAATGATATAGGGTCCGCCCTTCTGGATTACTTGCGAAAACTTCCAGCAACCGTCACGCACGTCACATCATTCTCAGATACTTGCGGTGGACAAAATCGCAACCAGTTTATCTGTGCAGTCATGTTGTACGCCATTAGAACATTGCCTTCTCTACAAACTGTTGATCTAAAGTATATGGAGAGTGGCCACTCGTATTTAGATGTAGATCTAATGCACTCCCTGATTGAGCGAGCTACAAAGCATCTCAAAATTTATACAACTCGTGATTGGGAAGTGGCGATAGCCGGTGCACGAAAGAAAGCTCCTCCATTTATCGTTCAGCGAATGATGCACACAGACTTCAGTGACTTGAAGATGCTGGCTTCTACTCTTCTACTAAATCGCAGCAAGAATATGGAGGGGGATACGGTGAATTGGCTACGTGTTAAGTGGCTGCGCTTCAGTAAACTTCACCCATTTGTCATTGAGTACAAATACCAGATTAGTGATGAGAATTTCCTTCGCCTCAACATATCCAGCAAACGCGGCAGGCCAAACACACTGATAGGGGACCTTACACCAGCCTATCTCTCTCGAATCCCAATCTCGACGGCCAAAAAAGCTGACCTCCTTGCGCTACTGAAGAGCAGAGTAATTCCGGCAGAGCATGCGGTTTTCTACAATGACTTGCCTTCAAATGCTAGAGCTCGAGACTGTCTTCCGGAGCCCTGTGCTGACGAGGAAGAAGACTGAATTCAAACTTAATGTTATTCTTTTCTTATCTGAAACTAATGGCTTGAATGCAGAGCATTATTTTATAATTACTGTTGCATTTTATTGTTTTACTTCTTCAACGTGTGAAATGTGGATAAATTATGGAGGAAGATGCATTTTGGTGCTTCTTGATTTTCATTATAATATTTTTTTCTTAAATCTTTATTGGATGTTAATTATAATGATAAGTATGACAGCTATGATTATCACATTAATTTGAAGGAAAACTCGGCGTAAGAGTCGCTCATACTTGAATTAAATTATTTTTGGTTATTTTCCTGATATTATTAGGAGTTTTTTTGCTTAAAAGACATTTTAAAATTAAATAATATAATCATGTGGTGCTTAATAAATTAACAAATGCTTAAAGGCTAGTTAGAACAGTATTTATTAAGGGTCTTCTAAAACAATTGTCAAAACAGTTGACATGAATTAGTATTTCAGGTGTCCCAGCATCAGCGCACAAAAGTCCTAAGTGCATATATTTCCTTACAGTAATTTTACAAAGTCATTTTTTTTTTACAAACAGAATTATTTGTGCAAAAATAAAAATACTTGTAACACTGCAATAAGCTCTTCTTTTGGAAAAGTCATTGCAAATCGAATTATTTTGAATAATGAATTTTAGCAACACATAACAAAACTTCAACTTCAGTTTTCTTAGAATTAAGAAAAGTGCGCTTAGCACCTTTGTGCTTCCAGCCATCGATTTATGAAGCACTTTATGACAGATCAGATATCGGTCCATTACAAAGTAGCGTACTAAATTGCTAGGGACGTGAGCTTTAATTTTATGTTCAGCGAGTGATGCTTAATATCCCGATATATAGAACTGCTTAGTTTTCTACAAAACTGACGAGCGCTCAGAGTCCCGACACAGTGGTTATTTCTACGGAGGCTCGAACAAACTACTACGTACGCTTTACAGTATGAACACGGAGGTTTCTACCAGAGTCAGTCACTTTTGTCCAAGTACTACAACAGACCACAGTAATCTTTAACTGCGGTCCAGATGTTGTTCCTAAACGCGCAAGTAACATAGTCCGTAATAGCTGAGACCTTTATGCGGCTAAGTTCTGTCGATAAATGTTCTCAGTTGAACCTCGTGAACCGGAGAGAATTAGCCAAGGCGTCGGTCTCGGCTAATAGCTTCCAGGCCTCCTTTGGATCTGGAATTAGCTGCTGATGGCAATAAGTTGCATGGCGATGAAGATTAGGAGTGGCTTTCGTGAGTGCGTTTCGAGACGTTTGCCAGCTTCACGAAATTGGGCTGTAAATTTCGAGCAGGACTTTGGAAAGGCACCAACAAGGGAAGATTCTAATGATCGATCGCGAAACGGGGGACATTCTTCTGACGTTGAAAGATTAATTTAGAAGAGTTATAGATGAAAGAAGAAGAAGAAGAAGAAGATGATGATGATAATGATGATGATGATGATGATGATGATGATGATGATGATGATGATGATGATGATGATGATGATGATGATGATGATGATGATGATGATGATGATGATGATGATGATGATGATGATGATGATGATGATGATGATGATGACGATGATGAGAAGCAACAGGAATAAGAACAAGTATACAGGAACAAGAAGAAGCTGATGATGTTGATGACGATGAGGCTGTGATGGTGATGCTGATTAAGAGAAGGAACAAGAACAAATATAAAGAAGAAGTAGGAGAAGAATAAGAATAGGAATAAGATGACGACATCATCATCTTATTCCTATTCTTATTCTTATATGTTTCATGGTCTTATGATTGGCTGCCACATGAAGAAGCTCTATGGCTGACATATGACTTCCATTTCTTTCAGTCATTTGATATATCTAGCGCGTTCCTCGTTTTTAATACAGGGTCTATAGTTATGTCTTCATTCACATATTGTCTGTCCAGCGTAGGCGTGGCCTTCCTTTGTTTCTCGTTTAACTGAATCTTGTTCCTTTTAGTGAAGTATATGGGATGTGGTCAACTGGCGTTCTTTCGAACTGGCCACACCATCAGAGTCTTCACTGAACGACATGATTCATCGCAGTCGTTTTCTTGTCCAATGACTGTCCTGTTTCATTATTTCCTAGTTTCCTAGTCTTGAGAGTCCTGCGATTTGCTGTAGCTATCTTATTACTAAGATGCTGTTACGCTGATAGAACAGTTTAACTTTGACGTGCATGTAAATAACATGATCATAAAAGCCAAGCAGTCGATGTACGCCTTCCGCATCCTCAAAGCACATGGATTATCGGGACAATCACTGAGTGATGTGGTAAGTGCAACCACCGTTTCACGGATGTTGTATGCGGCACCGGGGTGGTGGGGCTACGTGGGAGGAATGGGACGTACACGTCTTCAAGCAAAAATGCGAAGATTGATCCGGTCTCGATATTTACCGGAATCCTATCATACTTTTGAGCAACTCTGCCAGAAAGCTGATTCTAGCCTTTTCTGTGCCATCATTACCAACCCAACACATTTCTGCATCAGTTATTACCTCCAGAGAAAACTGTTGTATACTCATTGCGCCCCAGTGCACACAATAGAATTATACCTAATGCCGACTCTTTAGCTCGTAAAACCTTTGTCATTCGAATGTCATATGCTTAAATTAATTTTATGAACTATGTACACCAAAATGCGGTTAGCAGTTGGTTTTGAATAAAGGATATACTTACTTTACTTACTTACTTAAATGCTGTAAGGATTCTTGTTTCTTTGCCATTCTCCCATGTTCTTATCCACTTATGCACATTGGTTGCACTGTCGCATACAACGTATGCATAGGTTGTAAGCTTTGTCTTATCGATCGTTGCATGGTCGTAAACAACGTTTGTATAGTTTGTGTGCTTTGATTTACCGTGCTCCTCAATGACCCGGGCATTAGTAAAAATTGTGAGTTATTTCCAATTCCGTTATTGCATTAGGCCTATATGAGTGTAAACATTCGTTCTGTTTAAAGTGTGCGAACAGTTATATATCATTTCAAAGGTCTTAATGATGTCTCGTAAACAATCCCCTATTGCATTTATCGCAAAGTAAAGTGCATTAAGCAAACTGCAAGCGATCTTATCGTGTACACACAATTAGAGATTACATGGAGCAAGGATAGGTCAAGGGACATAAGAGCAATTAATTGTATTGCAAGTGTAAAGATACATATGACAATACGATACAGAAGGTTATATCGATGAGGATTAAATTGAAAGTTCACCAATGACATTAAGAAATATACCAATGCAATTAGATATGTACAAATGACAATAAGATATATACCAGTTGCAATTAAATGTATACCAGTGACAATAGGATATACCAGTTGCAATTAGATGTTTTTCAATGACATTAAGATATATACCACTTGCAATTAGGCCCTAGCTGTATTTCAGTGACATAATATAGATGCCAGCGCCAACGTGATTTATTTCAAACTCAGCTAATACATAAGAGTGAAAATAAAGGAAATTTAACTGGCAATAAGATACGTACGGATGGCAATAAAAGACATACACATGGTCAAAAGATATACAGCTACCAGAGGCAAAGATTCTCGAACAGCAAGATAAACGAACTGCGATGAGATAAACGAACCATGGCAATGAAAAAGACCATCGATGATTTGACCTAAACCAACGCCTCGAAACTTTGGCATTGTTTTTGGCATTGTGAAATATCGCTAAGCCACCTGCTGTTCCTGGCTTCTTTCCTTTGCTGCGAGGGCTCGATTTGTATACAGAGGGAATTGAGAAATCTCTTCGCTGGTTTAGACTAGCTACCATTTAAGAGATATGTCCCCATATGTTTCGCTTCTGCCCATAGGTCTTCCCTGTGCTTTGGTTGTCGGGGGTTGGGGTTCAATCCCTTGCTTTTCTTCTAACCCTTCAGCTGAGTATAACTGAAAAGATGTTGGGTTTTGCTAGTGGACTTCCTGACAACGCGCAGCCACAAATCGCACTCAGCTTGTAATATGGAATGACCCACTATACATAAGCTTCTAATACCTAAATTGATGAGTAAGATGCTAAGGCGGCTTCGTAGGTATTTTCTGGAAAGCTTGTGGATTTAATAAAAGTGAATCTTTGACAGATAGAATGTCTTCTGAACCGCTAAAAAATAAATGTTGTGTTATGCTGTTATGTTTTGTTAATTTAGGTTATGTTTTGTTGTCTATTTCGTGTCATGTTATTTTATGTTATGTTATGTTATGTCGTGTTATATTTGTTATAAGGTTTATGTCGTGTTATGTTATGTCTTGTTATGTCTTAATGTGTTATGTAATCTTATGTTATGCTACGTTGTGTTATTTTATTTTATGTTACGTTATGGTATGTTGTGCTATTGTTATAGGTAAAGCATTCTTCTCCTCCATGGTCAGAACTCACGGAGAGGATGTTATGATTTGACAAGATGCCAAATGCTTGTCTTATTATCAGACAACCTCACGTCATACTCTCTGACATTTGATTACTCGGGAGTCAAACTCTATTTCGAAGTGATTGGCTATGCTGTTGATTGGTGGATTGTAAATATTAAAGGTTCGAGAACATCATACGTTTGGGAGACAGAAGAGGCAGACCGAGCAGTACCAATGCCCACTTGCTGAGACCTATCGCAGAGGTGAGATCAGTTACAATCAGCACACTCGTCAATCCGCCAGTTTAGAGGTCACTGCCTGATAAAGAGAGCATAACTGCCATGGTCTTCATTATGTTGTCAGAGGAGGAGCATGGATTCACCGTTCACCCTTGCGCACCTAATTTTCTCCTGGAAATCATGGCTAGCTAACGGAGATGGAGAAGGCATGTTATGTTCTTTAATGTCATGATGTGTAATGTTATGCTATGCTATGTTGTGCTACGGTATGTTATGTTATGGTATGTTATGCTATATTTAGGCTATGTTACATTATATTATGTTAGATGTGTTGTGTAATGTAATTATTATTATTATTTTTTTTTGTTACGAGGTAAACATAATCCCTCGGGCGTCACAAAAATTTGTCAGGAGACAAAAGAAAACTAATTATTCTGGAATGGTTGCATCTCCTCCGGGTCGGGCTCGACTAAAGTGCCACGAAAAGCCACCGAGTTAAAACGTTGAATGGTGATTGAGAGGCGTTGCAGCAAGAAGCAGGTCTCCCCATTGTCTCCTGTTGTCAGTGTCGGATTGCGACCCATAATAATATTATTATTATTATTATAATTATTATTATTATTATTATTATTATTATTATTATTATTATTATTATTATTATTATTCGTTTATTAACCCCACACGTTGTCACACCGCAACATGTTATGATTGATATGTTATGATATGTTATGATATGTTATGATATGTTATGTTATGTTATGCCATTTTATGCTATGTGATGTCACATGATATGTTTTATCATGATATGTTATATTATGTTATATTATGCTATGTTATGTTATTTCATATTATTTTATGTTATGTTATACCTGACCCCTGGATCTGCCCTTTTAGGTGGCGTAATCCGATCATCCCTGCCTGTACAGATCCACCACTGCTGTGCGTTTCTCGTTTGTCTGCTTGTGGCTGAGTCGTCTGTCTTTCCGCAGAGGCTTTCTATTTCTTAGTTCGTGGATTGGAACGGATTATCGAAATGAAATATTTGTCTCTGGTTGCGATATATCACTGAGACTCAGCGATAATGTTTCAATATATGGACGGCCAATTGTTTGAGTGCGCATTTTGACCAGCGCCGAGTGGGCAGGTTCGAGCGTATTGGAGTAGTTGTTGCACCAGCACCGATTGAAAGCTGTTTTTTTAATTTAAATTTCATGTTTCAATTACAGCTCTAGATATATTTACCTAATCATTTAGTTAAATCAAACTAAAAACAAATATCAGGTTCTTCAGTTAAATCAAACTTAGCGTCTTGAACTGATATCGAACGCCTCTGATTAGGTTGTATTGCGAGGGACGCTTTATAAATGCTTAAAAACAATACGCCATGTTGAGTTTTGTTATGTTATGTTACTTATGTTATGTTATTTATTGTTTATGTCGTGCTATGTTAAGTGATGTCATGCCGTGCTGTGTAATGTCATGTTGTGCTATGTTATGTTGCGTTATGTTATGTTGTGCATTGTTAAATTATGTTATGCTATGCTGTGTTATGTTATGCTTATACCATGTTATGTTATGTAATGGTATGCTTATGCTATGTTATTTAATGCTGTGTTATATTATGCTTATGCTATGTTAGGTTATATTATGTTATATTATGCTGTGTTATGCTATGTTATGCTATGTTGTGCTATTTTATGTTATGTTATGGTATCTCATGCTATCATAATAGCCTCAATCACTGTCTGGTCTTCTTACTCGCTCATTAACTCAGTGCATCAGCCATTCCTCGCATAACAGACTCAGTGGCAGAAGAAGAGTGCATTAGCTCTTTCACACACTCGGCCGGTGTCTTGAGCATCTGATAGATTGTCTGGCACTCCCAGTCCAATCATCCGACTCAAGCTCTATCAGTTTCTCATCCAGGTTCTGCACTTTAATGCTATCAGAGTTCAGTGCACGTAAGGAGGAGGAGGAGGAGTGTGCTTCGCTCGATAGCAGGCGAAGGAGGAGGACGAGGAGGAGGAAGAGGAGGAGGAAGAAAGAGAGGAAGGATAAAAAGAAGAAAGAGAGGAAGAACTGATAGAAGAACAGGAAGTGGAAAGAGGAGAGGAAGAAGAAGAGAAACCACTTAGGCTAAAAATACGGCAACGCCCTCGTCTATAGCAAAGTGCACTGACCAGTCATTGTCCGTGGCAAGATCAAATGGCGAGGTAGTGGGCAAGCGATCCGCCATCATAGGTCAAGACCAAGAAAGTGAAATCTAACATTTTATACCGGTGGCTGAGTTCGCTTTAACCCAAGAGACAGTACAGTTACAGTATCTGCGCATAGTGCTACCGTACAAATAACAAGTTAACAATCGATCAAACTAGCAATCGAACAAGCACGTCGCCCACGTAGCCGGTTTTCTATCTGCTTTCGTTCCAAGAGGTGAATCGAAAGTAGCATGAAGCCTGAAAAGCCCTCCTTTTCTTCACTATAGGCGCAGGCTGACTCTATCTATATCATGTATATATCCATGTATACATAATGCTATAGGGCGAAGGATGTGTGGTAAAGAATATATCGGTTGTGTCTATGCCGAGGAAAAGAGCTTTTCAGGCTTCATGTACTTTCGATTAATCTCTTGGTACTGAAAAAGAAGATTCAAAACCAGCAACTCTGACGAGAAGCTTGATCGATCGCTAGTCTGTTGAAGTGCTTACCTTAAACCACTCAACAATATATATAGGCCTACATATTTATATATATATAATATATAATATATATTATATATGCTATAGAGAAGCATGAGCTTCGATTTATAGCGTTACAATCAACACTCAGTTTGAAAAGCTAAACGAATCTGGGTGAAGAATAGCCTTGACCTTTTGGGATATTTATCCTGCGACATTCTGCCTGCTAATGTTGCTTCCATGCATGCTGTGCGAGTTGGATGTCAAATGGCTCTCAACAAATGATTTAAAAGACTGAATCAATCAGAGTCATGGCTGCACGATAAATTGTTCAAAACCCATGGCTGCACGAAGTTGTTCTGATGATGATGACGACGTCGACGACGATGATGATGATGATGATGATGATGAGGAGGAGGATGAGGAGGAGGAGGAGGAGGAGGAGGAGGAGGGCAGCGATAAGGATGATGATGACTATCATAATGATTACCATGATGATGAGAATCATTATAATGACGGTGATTACGATGATGATGCTGCCGCTGATGATGATGATGATGATGATGATGATGATGATGATGATGATGATGATGATGATGATGATGATGATGATGATGATGATGATGATGATGATGATGATGATGATAATGATGATGATGATGATGATGATGACGATGAAGATGAAAATAATTATGACGATTATGAAGATAATGATGACCATGATGATGCAGGTGACGATAGTAACGGGGTGATGATAACGGCGATGATAATGAGGATGATAGCGGCGATTGCCGCTACAATATCGACAATAATATTGGCTGAGTGTAGTTGAAATCGAGCTGTGAGGTGTTTTAAAATGCGCACTTGAACCACGTTAGCCATCTGGGCAACGCTTTTAAATAAGTGAAGAAAAAGTCGAAGTAGAAGTCGTAGTAGAAGGAGAAGAGAAGGAGAAGGAGAAGGAGAAGGAGAAGGAGAAGGAGAAGGAGAAGGAGAAGGAGAAGGAGAAGGAGAAGGAGAAGGAGAAGGAGAAGGAGAAGGAGAAGAAGAAGAAGAAGAAGAAGAACAAGAACAAGAAGAACAAGAAGAACAAGAAGAAGAAGAACAACAACAAGAACAAGAACAAGAACAAGAAGAACAAGAACAAGAACAAAGAACAACAAGAACAACAAGAACAACAAGAACAAGAACAACAAGAACAAGAACAAGAACAAGAAGAGCAGCACCTTAAACTAATCCCTGAAGGCAGCCATGAGTATGAAGTGAAGTTTATTCTCCTAGCTTCGGCTTATGAGGGCAATCTTCTTTTGACGTCTCATCTCCACACCGACAGTGTGCTCATTATAGCTGAATTGGTTAGAGGGCGTAGGTGAGGCAGAAATTTCGAAACAAATTTTAGCCCTGGCGGGGATTTGAATCCCCTACCTCTCGGTTGACAGTCCAGCACGATGATCACCTGACAATCGCGAAATGACCTCTTCTTTAACATATCGAACTTAATTTTAGCATTTAAGTTCCAACAGGAGGTAAGACCACTAGAGTACCTGAATGTTGCTGACGTCATTGACAGCCAAGACCGAGAAACGTGAAGTCGTCTTTAGCTCCGTTGAACGACGACACCTCTTCAATCGGAGTCAAGAGAGACTCTACCAATAGACTCTCCTGGACTCGATCCTCTGGGGCTACTGATGCTGCTGCTGCGCGGTGCTCATCTCTCCAGAACAGCCATACATCAAAGCTGCGGTGCTTGCCAGCTCGCCCGCCCGTCAACACAGGTCTGTCCCAGGCGCCGGAATCCCTCTGCCAATAGACCAGCATCAATGGAGCCGCTGCTGATGGTGGTGATGATGATGATGCGGCCTGTGACGCAAGATGGGCTGCGGATGATGAGATTGAGGGTGAGGGTATGGTGCGAGTGGGCCATCGACCGGAATAAATTATGGCCGGACGGAAAAGATGAGGAGGAGAGTGCATCAGTGGCTGCAACAGCCGCACATAGCAGATTCCCGACAATCGAGTCACTGTGCTTCAGCTACCAATGGCGATGCTAATTCTGTTGAAAGTTCCCGCCTGATTACCTATATGTGCTTCTGTCTCTTCATTATATGCAATCTCTATCTATCTGTCTATCTATCTATCTATCTATCTATCTATCTATCTATCTATCTATCTATCTATCTATCTATCTATCTATCTATCTATCTATCTATCTATCTATCTATCTATCTATCCATCCATCCATCCATCCATCCATCCATCCATCCATCCATCCATCCATCCATCCATCCATCCATCCATCCATCCATCCATCCATCCATCCATCCATCCATCCATCCATCCATCCATCCATCCATCCATCCATCCATCTATCTATCTATCTATCTATCTATCTATCTATCTATCTATCTATCTATCTATCTATCAATCTTCTTCCCTCGCTCTGTCTATCTGTCATATCAAGTTTTGTCATATGAATGCCTCTGCTACCAATGCCACTCCTAATTCTGTTGAAGGTTCCCGTCTCATTCTCTGCGTATCTCTCTATTTCTGTACTTTCTCTATCTTTTTACTGTTAATCTGTATATTCCTCTTTATTTATTTGTTGTTGCTACTGTAAAGTGTAGTACTAGTGTTAGATCTAGAGGAAATTACTTGGAAGAATCAATACCAGACGTAAACAACATCGGGCTACCGATGAGAAAATTATGGTGTGCTGTAAATTGGCTTGTTAACAGAAACAGCAACAACAGTAAAAAAAATAATAAGTCCAAAACTTCGTTTGTAATTATTTATTTATTTTTAATTGCTTATTGTGCACCGAAAGTCAATAATTCAGAAATATGAGATATGGATGAATATTCGCTATGGACCGTATCTGTATCTTCGTCTACTTTTTTCTGTCTGCCTGGCTGGCATATTCATTTTGTCAAATAAACGAGCTAAACTTATACAACAATATTAAATTGTGGTTCTTCTATATTATTTAGAATCATTATAGCTTAGTAAAGCGACAACCTGCTGTGCGAGAACTGACCCTACTCAAATGTGAACACAATTTTCTCAGTAAATATACGCCCCCTCTTTGGTACCCATTCTCATAGGCGTAGACTCTAGGGGGGGGGCAGCCGGCGCACGTGCCCCCAATAATTGCCTCCCCCAATATTTTGGAAAAGTTTACGCCAGTGCCTATTCTACCAGCGGATCATTTAGTTTAAAACCTATGCCCGTTTTATTTAAACTAACAAAATAAACAAATGTTAAAATATTATTTAAACGAACAAAATAAACAAATACTCAATTATTATTTAAACGAGCAACATAAACACATGTTGAAATGTAATTTAAACGAACAAAATAAACAAATGTTAAAATGTTATTTAAATGAACAAAATAAGTATATGATGAAATGTCATTTAAACGAACAAAACAAACAAAGTTGAAAGGTCATGTAAACGAAAAAAATAAACAAATGTCGAAATGTTATTTAAACGAACAAAGTAAATGTTAAAATGTTATTTAAATGAACCATATAAATGTTAATCTGCTTGTCAGTTAAGCTTTCTTTGGTTCTGTTCGTTCCGGTGCTGTTGTTGGTGTGAAAGTCCTTTTGAACCAATGCTATGTCAATCGCTCGCCATTTCAAAGCAGTTACTAACAATACGCCAATTATTTGACTGATTTATTGCTAAAAATGACCAATATATGACTAATAAATTCTTTGCTAATGAGGCAACAGTTGGTCAAATGGAAAAAACTTTCCATTTGACCAACCGTTGCATCATTAGCAAAGAATTTATCTTTGATGACAGTGCGCCGCCTTACAAGGCAATACCTTTAAGAAATTACTGCTGACTTTGTCGTAAGAAAGTGCTATTTATAGGAAGCGTGTGAACTCCTTGGTCTCCCTTGACCTCTTTTCACAAGCGCTTCAAGGCCATTCTGTTCGATCTTGGCCTCTGATGAGTCTCTCTTGAGGTGGCGCTATATAAATTTGCAATCAACGACATTTATTTCTATGACTAGTGTATTTGCCCGTCATAATTATGACGGCAGTGTATATCGTTCTAGAGTATTTGCCCGTCATATTATGACGTCATATTATAGTCCTATATGTATCGTTGGTTAAAATGCTCTGATCGCCGTCGTCAAGACGGCAGTACTGACGTCACAATCAAATGGAACATAAACCGTTTGTGACGTAGCGTTTATCGTCGGACGGACACTATATGGATATTATATGTATAGATTGTCACAAATTGTCCTTAGCTCAAGGCCGCGTTCCGGACGTGAACGTTGGGTTGCACACGAGCACACGAGCGCCGTCAAATCGAAGATTAGCTGCAGCTCCCTTGTGGAACAGCGTCTCGCACATTAGCAATGCTTGTTCCCTGTCTGTATTGTTTATGTGCCGATTAGTTCTCTGTGTACTACATTATAAAACCTTTTAACAACCAATCCAGCCTTTCTAAGGCGCTCCTATTTATCCGTTAAGCCTTCAGGAAAAGCTTTCCACTGCACATGCTTAACCACCCTACATACATTACTGGCTTCTGTCGGAATTTTTATATCTGTGAGCCAGCCAAACAGTAACTCCAGACGCTTGCATGAAACATGCCAGAAGCTGGGACGATGCAATCAGGACACTCTGACATTATGATATTGATTGAAGCCCGAGGGGTCTCGTAATTGTGTCTTGCGGTGTTTACAGATCTACAGTGCCTATTGGGATGATTTATGGAAAAACGAGATAGGAAATAAAAGCAGTGGCAATATCTCGTTGGTTGTCTAAATGAGAAATATTGACGGTTACCAGTTGGATAGCTACAGCGGGTAGCAGTGGTCGGCTGATGAAGGAGAAAGGTTCCATGGACCGAGATGCAAAGGTTTCAGAGGCAGATTAATAGACCTTTGTTGATTAGCTTTAGGCGCATCTCTCCTGATCTGCTATAGCTAAGTATGCTGCAACGCCACCGTCGCCATGACAACAGCAAATCAACAACAGGCAACATTTCCTTAAGCTTTACTACAAGGCTTCAAAAAGATAACTTCATGTTGATGTTGTTAACTGTTATTATTCATCACTATATAGAAAGCATCGGAATTGGGACACAGAACGGTGATAGGCATTTCGCAAACAAGACATCCGTAACTTGTATCCATCCATGGGTATCCATGTATATCCTGAATCAATCGCTGTAAGCATAATGTGCACTACTATTCATTATCGCTGGTCCCTCCTTGTGGAACTCTCTATATCCTCGTGTTCGCAGCTCTATCGAGAATATCTCTCACTTTAAACTGAAAACTTACCTATCCCGGCCTGTTTAAAATTTCTATTGTGTCCAACTTTCCCTCATCAATGTGCACCTCTGAACTTCTTAAGAAGCTCGTTATCAAATTACAGTTGTATTGTACTGTATTGTATAGTATTGTACTGCGTTGAAATATCAACAGCTGCGCGGTCATTATATACGACAGAGAATGCAAGTTTCTTACGTATACCCTGGATAGTTTGTTGTGTACATTACAGAGAAAAATATAACCTATACTGATTGATTAAATAATGAATACAGTCGAATCCAAACGCCAACGAACTCATTCTCCGAAATTATTTCCGAGAGAGAAACTGATTTCCAGAAAAAGGACATTTGTTGGTTTTGAACACCAAATCGCCTTCGACCCAATGCATTAAAGAAAAAGGAGACGCCTTACAGAACTTGGGTGTTCATAATTTCGCACGCCGTTTCCCTGCTCTCAGTCATAAACCATATTGGTAGGTAAGTAACTAACTTGCTTCAGAAACACTTTTAATAATTGGACTACAGGTTCTTCTGCACTTCCTGAAAGAGTTAGAGTTGGGGAGGTCAAGAACTGACCCTACACATCTTTTCAGTTACTCAGCTGGGAGTTAGAAGAAGAACCCAATCCCCAACCCGACAACTAAGGCACTGATAATATCATAAACAAATATAATATCATGGTAATAATATAGTAATTGCCCCCAGGCCGCCGACAGGGGGAGGTGCATTTGCCCGGGAGCCCGGCGATTTTTAGGGGACCGGGCCGGGCCCGCAATCAACTTATGAAAAATATTATTATCAGTTATACAAAGTTTATAATTTGTTTTTAAAGTAACAACTGAATAGAATCATAGTTGTATATATAAATATAATACCGTACGGTCCCCTACCTGCACTTTTATTATTTCAATTTGTTTCCATTTATTTTCACATAAAGCCTAAAGCTAGCTTAATGGCCCGTGACTGCTCTGCCTATAGGCCCTGAATTTCTGTCCCAAATAGCTATGTTCTGATTTGCAGACTGAACTAAGGTCATTAAATAAGAAGGGTGCACATAGGTTGTCTGCGCTCATAACTCAAAACTGTGTTGATCCGTATCTGTGTATGGGTGAGTTGATGGTGATTGATATATGCCCAGAAGCAGCAGCAACAATAACAGCAAAAACCGCAGTTTTGATTTGCTGTCGTCGTTTATTTTGTTGATTCCACTGACACATGTGGATATCGTCTAAACTGTCAGTTTTGTACAAGAGTCTACTTGCAAGTTCCTCCAATTGGCGCTACCTTTGCAAGCATCAGTATGGAAGCCAAGGTTAAACATGGCTTCTCAGATATCAACATGGTTTCAAAACGTCAAAATGGCTTCCAAGCGTCAAATTGATGTCCTATAAGCACCAATATAAATATCCGAATACAATACAATACAATACAATGGTGAATTGTCGTCAACGGCCATTGTTGTCAAAAGACGACGTTAAACTTCGGATTAATAATAATATACAATACAATACAATATGGCATTGTAATCATCAGTATATCGTCTCGACCATCAGCGTTCCAAGCATCATGGCTGCATCATGGCATCATCATGGCGTAAAAGCATCAAGAAAATATCCCATGCTTCAAAATGACGTCAAAAGCATCATTATGACGTCACACTAATCTTCATGACGTTTTCTGCTATTGACAACCGCTAAAAGAACTCACTTATGATCTTAAGATGTCATGGAGGTCTTGTTTAACGACTTGTCTATCTTTTCTTGAATTCTCCAAAGCGATTGACGAAAGTTCAGAGCTAGACAAAATGAACTTTGAAATTGCACGATGGGCCTTTATAGGCCATGCAGTGAATAATAAGAATAATATATCTGAAAAACCTTTTATTTAAACTTTAAAGCCTTGTTTTCTACATTGGAGGTGCCGTCAGTTCGTAATGTATACATAGCGTACATATTAATATACACGTGGGGCGTGGTGGCTCAGTGGAAAGTTCGGCGCCTTGTGACCGGAGGGTGCCAGGTTCGAATCCCACTCTAGCCGCTGCGTACGGACCTTGAGCAAGTCCTTCACTCGCAATTGCTCGTGGCGCTTCGGCGTGAAAATTCCGGCACAGTATCAAATGCTGTAGTCTGGAGCGCCTCTGAGTAGTAGTAGACTTCGAGAGGCGCTATAGAAATATCCGGAATAATAAATAAATAAATATACAGTATTTATATACACGCATATTTATATACATGTACGTATTCACTGCATGTATGTTGCATATATAATTATTATATCTGCATATTGTATTGCATAGGTTGCATGGGTATAACTCTATATTGTATGTGCGCATATTCCATATGTAAATACCGGTATTGTATATATACAAGTCTAGGCTATACTATATACATATATATTTATTTGCGTATACATAATAGTGTAATGTAGGTAAACACATATATAATATATATAGATATATATACATTATATATATTACATATATAGTGTGTGTGTGTGTGTGTGTGTGTGTGTGTGTGTGTGTGTGTGTGTGTGTGTGTGTGTGTGTGTGTGTGTGTGTGTGTGTGTGTGTGTGTGTGTGTGTGTGTGTGTGTGTGTGTGTGTGTGTGTGTGTGTGTGTGTGTGTGTGTGTGTGTGTGTGTGTGTGTGTGTGTGTGTGTGTGTGTGTGTGTGTGTGTGTGTGTGTGTGTGTGTGTGTGTGTGTGTGTGTGTGTGTGTGTGTGTGTATGTTCGTCTCTTCGATCAGTTTTCAGACCTTTTTCTCGAATCTTCTTTCGTGAGAGGAGGAGGAGGAGGAACTTGGTTGGATCGTCGAATTTCCGGATGGCACTGATTGAGCGCATCCGTGTCACTTAGCAGGACGGGACCGCTTTTCATCAGACACGGAAACTTGGCGCTAAATAAATTACGTATTTATGGAATGGCGCCGAAGAAATCAGGTAGACGACTGGAGACGACGGGAAGAGGTTAGCCATTGAAATCAGAGGCCAGTGATATTGAAGATGGAATCAGAGGATGATTTATAGAGACGGAGGATAAAGAGGCGGATGTGGGTACATAGAAACAGAAACATAGAGACACAGAGAGACCCGTGAAGAAAGACAGAGACAGACACGATTAGCTCCACACGTGTGATAGGCAGATTGACGTACACAAACAGACGGGCAAAGAGACCGATAGACCGAAAGGCGAACTACGTCAATGATTCGCAGACTGACTGAGTGGTTCAACAACTGCGAGAGATACAGACAGACAGACAGACAGACAGACAGACAGACAGACAGACAGACAGACAGGCAGGCAGACAGACAGACAGACAGACAGACAGACAGACATGTCTATATGCAAACAGATAAAGACAGAGAAACAATAGCATGCAAGGACAGATAACATAGGTAAGCAAAGATTTCGATTTAGTCATCAACCAAACTCTTGCAGAACTACGTGTTGCCAACAGAACACTCCCTTCAGTCAAAAAACTATCAAATCTGCCTAATGACAGCGTTAGACGCCGGCGTAATCCGGCTTCATATAATTATAGGCTGAGCAAGGGCTGCAATGCAACCTTTGACCTAGCGTTATGTTTTATTATAAACACTTACATGCGCCACAAATTCATATTAACATTTGTATTCACAGTCTTCGGGTTGTCCTCTGTCAGCATGCCAACATGACGTGAAGCCCATATAGGACCCATATTCCCCATATTGCACCCGTGTAGAGCCCACATGAGTCCCAGCTAATGCCCACGGTAATGATGGCACGGTCAGTACAGTATGCGGTAAAATGCATTATTTTATTAGGTAATCAGGTGTGTCCAATTATGGACATACCTGATTACCTGAGAAGCCGATAGCAAGTCGCTAAGTCAGCGATAAGTCTAAGCGACTTAGTCAGTCGATAAGCATGCAACTTAGTCGACTGAGTCGCTAAGTCAGTCGTTAACTCATCAAGTCAGTCGTTAACTTCTTAGCGACTTTGTTACTAACGGTAGTTGCTGTGATCTGATGAAACTCGATATATCCAAGCCCTCCTCTCATCATCCTTATCCTCCTCCTTTTCTTTCTACCTCTCCTCTTCTTTGTGCTTCTTTCCCTCGTCTTCCTACAATTCTCCTCATCCTCCTAATCCACCTGCTTCTCTTCCTCGTTATCTTCCTCGTTGGTCGGGCAGCCAGAGGAGCGAATGGCTCCGGAAAATCAACTTAGGCGATCGCATGAAATCTCTCCCATCACCTGATTGGCTCATCAGTCTGAGCTGCTGATCAATGCTGACGCTGGCCAAGGCTCTTTCACTGATGAACAAACGACTTTAAGATGATGACACGGAACATTCATTAGTTGGTTGGTCATATAAATGTCACGATCTGTGTAGAGCATCTAAGTCCGGCGCAGATCTGCCCGGACCAGGCGAAGGATTGGGCCCGTAGGGTACAGACACTACAAACCCCGTCAAATTAAAATACGACAGAAGCTGATTGCAGATGTTGTATGTGTGTGCGTATGTATGTAT
This sequence comes from Allolobophora icterica, assembly GCA_963556255.1. Lineage (NCBI taxonomy): Eukaryota > Metazoa > Annelida > Clitellata > Crassiclitellata > Lumbricidae > Allolobophora > Allolobophora icterica. The sequence goes on along the minus strand of OY744603.1, from coordinate 20,408,573 downwards.
GTGTGTATGAATGTGTATGCATATATGTATGTACTTATGTGTGTATGTATGTGTGTATCTATGTATGTATGTGTGGGTATGTATGCATGTATGTGTGTGTATGTATGTATGTATGTATGTATGTGTGTATGTATGTATGTGTGTATGTATGTGTGTATGTGTGTGTATGTATGTGTGTATCTATGTATGTATGTGTGTATGTATGCATGTTTCTGGACACTTTCTCTAGCGCCTTTTTGAAGAGGAAAAGTACAGTTCCTTAAGCTACCCTAAGAGGCATCATAAGGTATGAATTGTTAACGACTTCGTTTTCTTAGCCTCAGCATATGAGGGCAAATGGCCACTGGCCAGTCCTCTCCTTCATCTGATTTTCCCATCGAGAGTTGACTGGGGGGGGGGCTGGTGGAGCAGAAATCTCGAAACAACTGTCTGCCTGGGGGGATTTGAACCCCGACCTCCCTGTTGACAGTCTAGCACGCTAACCACTAGGCTATCGCGCACTTCCTATAGCGCATTTTTGGTACCTCTAAAAAGCTATGTATATTTAGTAAGTGCCTTTGTATATATGAACGTATGTATGTGTGAACGCGTGCGAAGATTTTATTTATGTATGCTTGTATTGCTTGTATATGGGCGTGTATGTCTGTATAATTATGTAAACTTCAATTTCTAAAGCGCTACTCTAAAGCGTATGAGAGGGATCCCCCCCCCCAAGAGATGTATGTTCAGTGGAGGTCCGTGTCCGGTTGCCAGAGAGACCAGAGAGAGGAGGCAAAGCAGCTACTGCGGCTGGTTTCGTTAAGGACGAGAAAGGTTGGATGGCGGAGGATCGGATGGATTGGGGTTGGAATTCTTGAAGTTGTGAGACTTCAATTTGAAGTGCAAAGCCTATGCGGTGATAAGTAGAGGAGCCCCAGGCAGATGACGGTGGGTGAGTGGTGGATAGGCGGAGGAACTGAGAATATGCGGAATTCACGCAATATATACTTATGTATGTATGCATGCATGCACGAAGGTGTGTATTTATGCATGCTTGCACGTGTGTGAGTATGTAGGAATGCGTGTACACATATTGTATGCTTGTTCGCATTTATGTATACATGAGTTTATTTATGTATGTATGTTTGTATGTATGTATGTTTCTAGGAATGTATGTATGTAAGTATGTATGTTTGTATGCATTTTTATGTATGTTGTATGTACGTATGATGGATAACAATGGAATGGGGGTGTGTTTGTGTTTGTGTGTTGGCCAAACACTGGTGCATGAGTCCGATACCAACGGCAAATGACTTCATTGGATTTGATGAAGACGCATGGCTGTGTATTCATCTCAGCGAATTGTTTTTCCGCACCTTCCGCGAAATCCTTTCCGCACCTTTAAGAATGTTGATATACGAGATAATGCGACGAAAGGACAAAATGCCAGTGAAGACGTTTCCTCGCCATATGGCTCTCAATGGACCGATTGGTCTCCTTGTCCAGATAGCCACGTTCGTTGGGCCAACAACGGACCCCCATCGTGTCAATCGTGGCAACTAAACTAACCAGCTATGGTCCTAATTATAATACTAATTCTAATCCTTAATTTATGTTGCGCCACTTCGAGAGAGACTCATCAGTGACGCCTCCGACAACCAGGGGCGTCTGTCCCCCTCAAGTCATTGGAGCAACGTCCCTTTTCCCATCTTCTTCCCCCCTTCCCGTTCCTCCCCCCTAAAATGGTGGCACACACACTGACAGATCTCCCCCCCCCTATTTCTTGGATGGAGCATTTGCTCCAAGGTTTCTATGGTGTAGACGCCTCTGCCGACAACATAAAACACTACCAAACAAAAACGTAATGGGTTGTAAGCGCTTATGGACAAAGGGAAGCTCGTGTCACAGGTTGCTAGACAACTTATTCCAGAGAGATGGACCGACCACAACAATACTTCCATGCTGTATTGATACGGCTATTATATTCTGTGCCAAAATGTGGCTGTGTAGATGGCGATGATAGATGTCCTGGAAACGTTCTGAAAATAGATTCATCTTCGTCTTTGGTTTTTGAATAATGTTGAACGTCCGCTGACAGGTCAGACGGTGGAGTGGTCGCACGCGTCTCTCTCAGGCGTAAATAATTTATCAACTCATTTCATACTTCCAGGAATAGTCGACGGACTGAAACCCACGTGACACCTGGTTTTGGACTTTATACAGCGCCCAATATTCAGCAGGTTGTAGAGGGTCAGAGAGAATAAGCTCAGAGCCCGTCAACGAATGAGATACACATTTCACCGAGTTGACAAAGCAATTACTTCGGAATAGCTAATTTCGCGTAAGTCAACGGCCCTGGTTGTCGTAAGATGTCGCTAGCATTGGATGATGCAATGCTCTTGTCAAAACACCTTTAAAACGATTTTGACCGATGCTATATATTCTTAAAATGCCTTATTATGACATTAAGCATTGAATATTATTGGCATTAAACAATGAGTGCTAGTGACATTGTAAAGTACTGTTTTGAAACCTTTAAATGGTGTCTTTTGGACTGTATAAATTCCTAATTTTCAACGTATTATGCATATTTTCGAATTGTCTTCAACGGCCTTTAATGTCATATGACGACGTTAAAGTTTGGAATAAAAATGACGGTCAAACTCCGCCACTGCACTTCCGTGCCTAAGTGCAAGCAGTACCAATTCCAAGCCTGGATGAAGAAGGAAGGTGACTAAGACTTAATCATCTCTGTTATCGCACAGTGTCGTTAAACTGGCTCTACTACAGAATGACGGTGAGAAGAGCATTTACAGCGCTGCTGACATGGGATAGGCAAGGTCGAAGTCAAAGATAGCCAAACACTGGAAACCACTAACTCACAATCTCTGACAGTAATCTCTGTAAATAGATTTACTCATGATTGTACTTGCTACAATGAGTACACTAACGGTACTCTGTCAGTGGGAAGATGAGACGACGAGAGAGAGAGTATTGGCCACCCGCCCTCATAAATCCCGAGGTTAAGAAAATGAAGTCGCCAACACTTCATACCAATGGCTGCCTACGGAACTTAAGAGACTGTTCTTCTTCGTCCTCCTCCTCCACTTCGTCGTCTTCTACTTCTTCTTGATTGTACTTGAGGGGTATTCGTATGATGAATAAAGGAGTATGGATAATAATAATTATTAGTCCCAATCGACAATTTAGAATATATTGAGAAACTTTGGACAGATGTTGCGGAAGACAAAATTATCGACGTCAACAGCATCTGGTAGCATATGATCTTGAAAAATGAATTGACTGACTGACTGACTGACTGACTGACTGACTGACTGACTGACTGACTGACTGACTGACTGACTGACTGACTGACTGACTGACTGACTGACTGACTGACTGACTGACTGACTGACTGACTGACTGACTGACTGACTGACTGACTGACTGACTGACTGACTGACTGACTGACTGACTGACTGACTGACTGACTGACTGACTGACTGACTGACTGACTGACTGACTGACTGACTGACTGACTGACTGACTGACTGACTGACTGACTGACTGACTAGTAACTAATCAACCAATTAACTGATTAGCAGACTTAATGACTGATTGACTTATTGACAGACCGACCGACTATCTTACTTACTGCTTGATTGATTGACTGGCTGATTGTTTGAATCGTTATACACTTGAAATTAAACGCCTAGTCGAAGGTTATATCTAGGTCATCGGCCGTGACATCCATAAGATGTCATTAAACACTGGTTAATAATTCATGGTAAAACCGTCTGAGAGAATGTGATGTTTTCCCGGCGTCGGCCTCGACCAGGCTTTCAACATCCGCTTCCCTGGAAAGCATTCCAGGCCTCGCTCAGCGGAACGAAAGAGATTGATAAGTGGATAATGTTTATGGTACGCGTGTGGGATGGAAAGGAAGACAGGAGGAAGGGAAGAGGAGATGGAGTGTGGAAGAACGGGTTTTCAGCAGACTGACAAAGAGCGAGATAAAGAGACACGGAAGCAGACATGTAAGAGGACAGATAGTTCAACAGATGGATAGACACAGAGGTAAGGAAGATAACAGATATGGAGTTAATGGCTTGACTGAAGAGACTGACAAGGAGACAAGGAAGAGGCTAAAGAGATACGGGAGAAGGTATAGGCAAAGGACAGTAAAGTAGAGAACAGATGGAGAGATTGAAAGGAAAACGTGCAGAGAATATCAAGCACTTGGAGATAAGTAATGAGTAGGGAAATAAGCAAGGACTGGGTAGAACACCGTGATCCTGTCTTCGATCTTCGTGGCATCATAGATCCTGACCAATCAGGTTCAATGGATCGTGTTTCGAAATTCGTTTTACTTTGATGTTTCATGACCATGGGCGTCCGCGGAGGGAGCAAGGGGAAGCATTTGCTCCGCCGTCTGGGTTTTGCGCATATTTTACAAAAATAAAATCTTTTGATTATTACATTATTAACACGATTTTCAAAACCCTTAATTATTTAGGTAAGTCCTTGAATATTATTTCTTTTTAGAGCTGAAAACTGGATCCCACTCCCAGAACGCTAACAATAGGCCCCCATATCACGTCAAATGCTTCCAAAAGCGTGGGCGGTTGTTGGAACCCCCGCTATGCAGACCTCTTAATCCCGAGACCGAGCGCCGAGGGTGACGCGATCGGTTGCTTTCGGCACCCTTGTTAGTCCCCGTACCAACAATTTAAAACTTTGCTCCCCAACAAAAATTCCTGCGGACGCCAATGCTCCGGCCTTAGGAAAACTGCAGTCGATCAGTTCCCAACCAGTAGATTAATTGGATGGATAAGTAGAGGCCAAAGGTCATAGAGGTTTTAGACAACGAGAGACGATAGCAAGGTAGGAATGAATCGATCTTAGTCAAACGTTTTTCTATAGCGATCGTTTGGCCTTGACCCCGCTCAGTCTGTAATGAAATCTGTCTTGATGCACGCTCTGGCCAACACATATACAATAGGGCCTACAATACAGCTGTATTTGATATACTGCCCTACCAGTGTTTAATCTAGACACCTTTTGGGGGAAGTTCCCCCAGGATTTATGTTTCCCTCCGGGCCCAGAGGCCAGAAATATTTTAATGTAGACACCTTTTGGGGGGAAATTCTCCAAATTCCTCCCCCCAGGATACATGTTCCGCCCCCCCCCCGCAGAGACGAGTAAACGACTAATATAAGAATAAAATAAAAGGTCGTCAAAGTTTTCAGGGATGATATTTGCGAGAAAAAGTCATGAGAGGGGGAGAAATTTCGAAAAAAGGTCATCAATTTTTTAAAGATGAAATTCTTAAAAAGGTCGTTGGATCTTCGAAGACGGATGAAATTTCCCAAAAAATTTTTGGTGCCCCCCCACAAACCTTGTTTTCCCCCTCAGACGAGGGGACTAGATTAAACACTGCTGCCCTACTTCCAAAGCTCAGAAGGAAGTGCACACGCGACCATATAACAGAACGTCAATGGGGCAGAGCCATTGTGAGTGAAGGACTTGCTCAAGGTCCTTATGGAGTAACTGCCTCGGACGAGGCTCGAACCCTCACTCTCCGCGTTACTGACTGAGCGCTTTAACCAATCGGCCACCGATGCACACTCTAGCTAACCAGATCAGCAGGACAAAGGCGGCATGTTCCACACAGTGTTAACCTGAAAGAAACACAATTCACTGTCCTGTTCAAAATGTTTGTGGTTCTTTCAAGGCTCTGTCTGGTCCTCTGATTTATTGGTTCAATTACTTTACTGCGACACATTGTTTGTTGTATTTTATTTAGTAGTAACAAAGCGTGGCATAAAATTTGAATGAATTTCATCCTTCAATGTTGTGGACGACAGGGCAATGCGCCGACATGGAGGTGAGAGGGATAACTGCATACAGAGTATGGAAGGCAGATAGGAAGAGTGGTATAGAGAAAGGCAAGAAGGCAGACAGGTAAGTCGGTAGGGAAGTGAAGCGAAGAGTAGGAAAGGCCTGATGAGCGACCAGTTTCCATGAAATTCCTGTCGGTTCCCGCCATAACCAACGGAATCGGCCGGAGAAATACTTGTGCGAGGCTGTTGCTTGGCATTTGAACGTGCAATCATTATTTGGCAATTAAACAGGGAGCCAGCGCATCCGCCGACGAAGACGGAACGTTTTATTAGGTTATAAGGACTCCTACACGTAGGAGTTCTTGTGGACGAAGAGACAAACTGCTGCAGGAATAAGACATCTGTCCATCCAGATTGGCGGATGGATGGACAGATGGATCGATCGATAGATAGATGGATGAATAGATAGATATATAGATAGATAGATAGACAGACAGACAGACAGACAGACAGACAGACAGACAGACATACAGACAGACAGATAGATAGTAAGCAAACAAACGGACTGGCAATCACTCATTGAGAGTTGGTAAGATTGCAAGAAACACAGAAAGATACCGACATGTAAACACAGATACAGACGGACAGGCAGAAAGATACAAACAGAGAGTAAGAGATACATCGCAACAGATTCACACATCCATAAACAGCTACAGATCCAATCTTAATAGAGAAATATATGCTTGCTGAGTTATTCGTTGATGCCTTTCCAAAGCCAACAGCCGTCAGTGATTAGTCATTCCGTCCGTAGCTACTCGTATTCCGCTGATTGATATTTCCCAGAGAAGACGTCATATCCGATGAATTCGTCAGCAGGTGATATTAGCAGAGACTCAATGACGAAACCAGCAGAAATCGATCAACGTGTTTCAACTTAGACCTCGTTTCCCTATGATACAGTCTGTCGTTCTCTTCCATTTCTCATTCACCCTCTTCCTCCTCTTCTTCCTACCTCTAACTCCTCGTTTTTCTCCCGCCTCCTCCCCCTACCTCTTCCTTCTCTTTCTTCTAGTTCTTCCCTCTATTTTTTCATCCAGCCTCTTTATCCTCTTCCTCCTACTTCTTCCTTCTCCGTTTTTCTACTCCTCTTCATCCTACCTCTTACCCTCATCCTTTTCTGCTCCGATACTTCCTCCTACTAAAAATTCCTCTTCCTCGCACCATCTTCCTCTTTTTCTTCCTACTTTTTCTCCTCTTCCTTTTGCTTCTTTTCTTGTTCTCTTCCTCCTCTTCTTCCTTACTTCTTCCTCATCTTCTTCCTCTTACTCTTGCTTCCTCTTTTCCCGCTCTTCTTCCTCATATTCCTCCTGCAAAAATCTTCCTAACCTCCCGCCTTTTCTCCTATTTCTGCCTCCTCTTTCTATCCTCCTCCTCTTCCTTTGACCTATTCCTCCTCTTCTCTTGTCTCTTCATATCTCTCTCTCACTCTGTCTCTGTCTCTGTCTCTGTCTCTGTCTCTGTCTCTGTCTCTGTCTCCGTCTCCGTCTCCGTCTCCGTCTCCGTCTCCGTCTCCGTCTCCGTCTCCGTCTCTGTCTGTCTGTCTGTCTGTCTGTCTGTCTGTCTGTCTGTCTGTCTGTCTGTCTGTCTGTCTGTCTGTCTCTCTCTCTCTCTCTCTCTCTCTCTCTCTCTCTCTCTCTCTCTCTCTCTCTCTATCTCTCTCTCTCCCCCCTATAACCTTTAACAGTTCACCCTTCATTGATCCTCGCACTTCTTTTCCTTCTGATCCTCTCTGATTTATCTCACCTAATCTTCCGCTTTCTCGCCGTCTTTATTCATCCTTATCACCTCCTCGTCTTCTCCTTTCATCTTCCTTTTCGCGTTATCTTCAATCGTCTTTCATGTTGCCGCTTCCTCTTCCTCAAAATTACCTCCATTATCCATTTCCCTCTTCGGGTCAAACCTCTATCTTCCTTATCCTGACTGCTCCGCCGCTTAAAAGCCATCGCAAAAAATCAATCTCTACAGCTCCCGACTTCTAATTGGTCGATGCGCCGACAAAAACATCTTGTGAGCATTTCTGAACTCTAGAAGGATGACGTTACCAGATGCAGTTTTATTGTATTGTACTGAGTCCATGTGTAGCACCGAAATCATTTCCATGCATTTCTTTTCATACATATTATGGTGTTGAGTCGTTGCAGATGTTTTAGTGTGGCACGTGACTCAAACATCTGCAACGACTCTGCACCGTAATGTATGGAAACGAATGTTTGGAAAAGGATATCGATGTCACATAATTATGGACTTAGTGCAATACAATAATACTGCATTTGATAACGCCCTCCTTCCAAAGTTCAGAAGTGTACACAAGACCACACAAAGAACATCGATGGCGTTGAGTAGTTGTGCGTGAAGGACTTACACAGTATACTGCCTCTGTGGCAACTCGAACCCCTACTCTCTGCGCTGCAGGTCAAGCGCTCTAACCAATCGGCCACCGTCCCATACCAACATAACAATCTATCATCATAAAACTCATCTTGTTTGCGTTAGATTTCTCCATAATCCTTTAAACGCCTGCATTTAATCAGTAAATTCTCACATCTCGAAAGAAACGGAGCATCATCCGGCTGTAGTGAAAGCACTGTCATAGTTCCAGCTGTCTATAGTTCTAGAATCTAGACCGTAGGCTCAATTTCGTAGCTGTGTAATCGTCTCACGAAGATCGAGCGTTTATTTCCTAATCCTATTTGCTTCCTCTGCATCTGCTGCTCCAATTCCAAACGCCATCCACCATCCAAGATTCAGACAGCTAGACAGACAAAGTAGCCGTCTGTATGTCTATCTCACTGTCTATCTGTCTGTCTGTCTGAACCTAGGATGTTTCAGTTTGATAGATTGCCTCATCAATCATGCTTTGATTGAGCGCACGTGAAGGTTCCCATAACCGATTCTCTTGAGGCAATGAAGAAATGCAAAGTTCTTCATTACGATTACAATATTCTGTATATTCATAATCGTACATTTATGTAGCGCCTCTTCAGGAAGGCAATTCACATTCCCGACCCTGATAACAATGGACAACGATCAAATAGAAAATGTCTATTTAACGGTCTTCAACCAGGGATTAATCATTGTCAGCCACTGTCTTACACTATACCGTTACTGAGACACTGGGCAGTATACCAAACTTTCATTTTTGCTGTGTTACATAGTTTCGCTTATTACCTGGAAATTTATATCTCGATCGTGTTAAATTTATTTTCTTAGTTAAGTCTAGTATAAGCGTTGAGTGCATGTTCACAATATCCGTTCTGCCAGCGAACTCAAGGTGCCCAACCTAGCGGGCCTCCTCCCTTAGGGGCATCCAATTAAATACACCCAAGCAAACACTGTGTATAATCTGTCTGTCAAATTTATTGATCGCGTGTGTTCTACTAAAAACGGATTGATGATGATGATGATGATGATGATGATGATGATGATGATGATGATGATGATGATGATGATGATGATGATGATGATGATGATGATGATGATGATGATGATGATGATGATGATGATGATGATGATGATGATGATGATGATGATGATGATGATGATGATGATGATGATGATGATGATGATGATGATGATGATGATGATGATGATGATGATGATGATGATGATGATGATGATGATGATGGTCTTCAATCGCTGGCGAAATAGAAGCAGAGAAGGGAAGAAGCTCATGTCGCAGGTTACACAGCAGTCTTTTCCAGAGCGAAGGGTCAACCAGGACATATCCACTGTTTTCCCTGTATTGTTGTATCAGGTCGAAAGTCAGCATAGACCTGCGAGTAACACTTATAACAAGCTTATTGCGTGCAGCAGCTTACTGTTTGCTGATTCAACCGCTAAGCAGAACTGCGCTGACCTGGCGCTCAATCATCCCTTCATCTTCAATTAGTTGGGAGATGAGTAGGCCTACCAACGTAGGTCTAGAAGTTAGAAATGTATCCTGTCGTCGGAACTGATGTGATAATTTTTCGCACCGGTTGACCTCAGTTCCCAATTTCTATGAAGCCTGTGTAGAAGCGTATTAACGAAACCTTTAATTTGTAACGCTTTACTCTTTTGTAACTACAGTGGTTACCAATGCGACAACACATTGAGTTTAAGATCGTAACGCTTACGCGTAATTTACTTGCAGGCTGTGTGTGCTTCATATCTTAACTTAGGGAGCTATACGTCTCGCCTTGTAAACTGTAGCGTAATTAGTAAATAAGTAAGTATCTTCCTTTTGCATCTGGCAACGCACGTGCATTACAACTGAACAATGTGACTGCGTCTTTTGTGCGATGCCTTCGGCGTTGTTTGCATCGGAGGTCCAGGTATTCTCTGAATTCTGTTTCGATCTGTTTTCGCTGGCTTGACGTGCACTCTACATAGCCTACATCAGTTCCATCGCCAATCAATTCCCTCATCAATCATGCGGAAGGGAGCTTATTACCATCGCATTAGGAAGGCCCACAATGTTGCTTACGCCTGGGTGGCGGACGAGCTATGGAAAGCCACAGCGATCATTATTCAGTTCAACACACTCGCTGACTGATTTCCAAAGCCGTGGGGCCCAGCTGTGTGGCCTGCGTGCGTTGACTCGCAGATAGGTCGACCAGCAAATCCGCCCACATGGAAGTCTGAAGAGATATGAGGACCAGCTGCCTCTGGGAGATTGTGTTACGCATATTTACAGAAAAGTTTTAGCTTTGTTTTAAAGGTTGTATCATAATTTACTCCAGCTTAAACAGAATTCTCTACGTCATTTCTCCAGAGGAAAATTTATCGTTTGCATGGTGTGTGGCTTGGCTACGTAACAGATGGGCGTCTGTCAGGAGGTAGAAGAGCCACTTTACTGCCTGGTTATGCGTATTAAAAATGTGAAATATAGCATAACACTATCTTAGAAAATTTTCTGAAAATTCTGGTCATACATGTATAGTCGAGACCCGTTTTCGTCGGCTAAGTAAGTACGTCGCCTAGTAGGTGTATGCCTAGTAGGTGTATGCCTAATAGGTGTATGCCTAGTAGGTACATACCTGGTAGGTGTATGCCTACGAGCTTAGCTGTTGGACACTAGACTTGTCAACAGATGAGTTGCTACTAACTTAATTGTTTAATTACGTCTCGTGTTTATCATTGTATTTATCAGTTTCACAGACACTGCTCCTGCAACTGAATAAATACATGGAGCAGCATTCCAAAAAAGTTACTTATTTACTTACTTGTTTACTTATTTATATTATTAGTTGAATCTGCAAAACAACTCTGGGGATTTGCCTATTCGTTTATGTTTCCAACATTATGTTAACACAAGAGTTGATTTGCTAGAACGAATGGCTTTGCATCAAAGAAAGGGGCTGACCTGTCGGATTTCTACCGAACCTCTCCAATGGATTAGGAATTCTAACGACGGTTTTACTTGAATCGACCACAGATTGACTTCCGGTGCATTATGATTATGGTGCTACAGAAATCCTTAGGTTTTAATGTAATGAAATGTAATCTCTGACTTATATAGCGCCTCTTCAAGAACACTCATCAGATCAGAGCAAATTAGATTAGATTATAATATTATTAGATGATGACGTATCCCTGCCAGAATTTCTAAAGGCATTAGATGGAACCCATATTGGCTCTATGCGAGTCCCATAGTTGGACAATATTTTAGCTTAACTAAAAAAAGTTTAACTAAAGTTGGCAGCTGATTATTTTAAAAGTAGTTAAACTTTTCTCCACTTTTTTCCAACTTTTACGACACCCTCGATACGCAGAGTCCTTAGACACACCTCTAACTCGAAATTCATTCTCGTTACTACGAGACTCAATAGGTGGTGCTCATGAATGAGAGATCCCTCCAAGAAAACTATTATGTCATACCTGTCGGAATATGTTCGCTATCATAGTAGCTGAATAAGCTGAAGTTCAATAAACTTTATTAATTGCCAAAATCCTGGATGTAACCTGTAAGCTTATATCAAACATCTCTAATGAAACAGAGTATTATTCAGCTGTAGTGAGAGCATTGTCAGAGTTCCAGATATTTTGACGTTCGTCTGAACTTCGTGACCGCATAAGAGTCTCGGCGACCAAGCGTCTGTTTCCTAATAATGCGATTTGCTTACTGAATAGCTGACTTTTTCTTCTATCATCGTTCACACTGTGAGATCAAACGCCTCCCTGTAGAGATCTCTGAATACACATTTTTAAAGATTGTAGCCTTTATTAAGCATCCTCGTCATATTATCGTAATCGTAAACTCTAAATTTCTCAAGCGTTATTCTAAAGCTTAGCGAAGGGCACCGGATTATTCACAAGCGCTGCGTCATGTCCCATGTTCCCTTTACATCCAGAGATGTAAAGGGAAGGTCAGATCTCGAGTCTCTCCAAGTTCTGTTTGATGAAGCACCGGTGAATTATGGGCTGGTTCTCTTGACTTGGGTATCGTTGGGGTAATGAACTGCAGACTTCGCTAACGGTTAAGGAGTGTTCGCGCATTACATGCGACAGTTCTACTGTTGCAGGTCTCAATAGCGCACTTGTTCCAAACTGTACAGATTGTGACACAGCAAGATATTCTGAGAGAACACGGATGCGCAATTCTCTATCTTACACCCTCTCTATCTAACATCTCTGCTTTATAAACTCTTTATCTATTCAATAACCTCTAACATCTCTATCTAATGCACCTTTCTATCTGTCGTACATTGTTACTTATTACAATTTCATGTAAAAAAATAGTTTTCTCTCTGAGACTGAGATTGGCCCAGAGTATTCGGAGACTGAAGTTCACTAGTCCTTGGAACGGAACCTGACTAATTCCGCTTCTGCCGTATTCGGATAGTACCAGTACCAAACCTGGATAAACGAAGAGTGTGGCGATGTTGATCATCTTCCTTAGGACACAGCAGCGTTAGACAGAAACTAACCAACCGAATCTGGCTGAAGTTTGCCTTGACTGCGTTGACGTAGCGTGGGCTCATCCTCTTCACATCGCTTCCTTGGGTAATGTCGCATCGATTAGACGATTTCATAGACGTCCAGCTTGCGTCCACCCCAAGCACCGGGGGTTGCTCGGAAGGACCTCCCTCCGTGGACAACGATCAGTTGCCTCTTTCCCGGGTCAAAGTGGACCCTCGAGGGACACACTACTCCGTCTCTGGTCTCCGTTAGAAGGATCTCACTCCACCGGAAGTCTGGGTCAAACAGAACAACGCGGTTGTTGCTGTTATCGGCAACAAACACTCGGTTGTAAGAATCGAGTGCCAGATGATATGTATGATTCAGCAGTTCACCTTTTTCCACTGGATCGAATTTGCGCACGATTTCCGCCGTTTCTGCGTCCCTATCCACCTCGCCGATCTCGCACACTCCCCAGGTTCTGTCGTGTCGGACCCAGTAGCAGATGATCCAGGTTCCCTGAGGGGTTTCGACGGCGTGTCTGGGGTACTCAAAGGTCGGGGGAGGTCGGATGGTTCGGATCAGTCGGGCATCTGTTCCGTAGATCTCCAGACGGGGCGGTTCCACCCATCGCAACAGCAGAACTCGTCCATCGCATGTGACGGACAGAGTGAATGGATTGTCCACTCCGTCCAACCATTTTGAGACCTCGTCCTTGACGGATGCCACCTTCCAGACGGCGCTGTTCTCGTGGGCCTCCGTCTTGTCGCTGAAGTCCCCGCGGTCCGTGACGTAGAGGCAGTTCGAGGCTGGACTGGCTGCGATGTCAAGAGGCTTTCTGATGGTTTTCGTCTGGATTTCTCTGAGCAGTTGGAACGGACTGTGGTCCTCGAAGACGAGCAGAACACTTGGCGAGTGACACATGACGTAGATATGGTTGTCATACTTAGTGACGCCTGACACCCAACGGTCTCCTGTGTCGAGCTCTGACCTCAGATTCACCGAAGGACGCAAAACAACTGGATAAATAAAACATGCACTGGTTAGTATTGTATTAGCAAGCACTAAGGCAGTTCGTCTCCTTTGATGGTTCATCGCTCCTTCTGTTCGTCAAAACTTTATCACTAAAAGGTTACTGTAGCAGAGCTTAATAGTTGGTACCTAGAATTATTGTAGGTTATTCTGCTGTTTTTGCTATAATTATTGTCCGAAGTATTGTTAATACTACTATTGCCATTAATGTCACTACTCTCTTGTTAGTAATGTTGTTACTTCTTGCTGCAACTACTATTGTTGGAAATGTTGCGGGTATTACTGTCACCGCTGACGTTGTTGCTACTACTATTGCCGCTAGTGGTCTTGTTAATGTGGTGGCTGTTGCATGCTATGTCGATGTATAGCTGTTATCGCAATTGCTGGTGCTATCCTTGTTGTAACCGAATGCATTTAGAAGTTTTAATACAACGGTTTATGTTACATAACAAATAGTTGATTGCACTTTACATTACTCTGTGATATCACGTTACAAAGCATAAAACTGTCAACAATGCATTAGGCCTACACCTAAGCAATTCTAATCAAATTACAGTGCATTAAATTGCATAAATTTCATTGAGACCTTTTCCCCTAACATTGTCTCAAGATTAAATTTTTGTCCTTAATGTGGCGTGACGAGAACTTACCAGACTCCTTTGGAAAATTATCTTTGTCTATTGTCAATTTTGCTTCCAAGAAGATCGACCAGTGTTCATGGAATGAAATTAGCGAATGAGTCAGATCTTTCAGAAGCGTCAGCAGTTTGCCAGATGAATGAATTTCCTGCAGACGACTCAAGGCATTGGCGTGTCGGCACCTTAACCAGAAAACAATTCCTTTGTCTTCTATGGCGTTTAGACAATCTATCCCATATTCATCAAACTCTCGTAGCAATTTCCTCGCCGATTTCGGCGTCTCAGTGGTTCTCGATCTTAATTCGTTAAGCGCTTCAACTACTTTTTGATGGTAGATCGCCGTGTTGAAATTTTCCACTTTCGGGTAAACCATGTGAAGTTTTACGACAACTAAAAAGTATAACAGGTAAAGACAATGAGACTATGCCTATTAGGGTGGCTGCTAGGAATTTGCTGATGCGACGCTACCAAACGTAGTGAAGTGAACACTAATCTACTATCGCCCATTCAGTCACCCATTCTTAATAGGTTTTTAATTACTACTATTAACCAAAGGCGTAATTTTTCCCCACAAAGTGGTTGTGACCAATCTTCTTCTCCATACACCAAGACCGCACTAATTTATGCAGCATAAAGGAATAGGTAAGTTAGCTAAAATAAAGGCATTTTCAGCTTTCCGATAGTTAAGTCTGCAAGAATACAACGGTGTCAATATTATTGTTGTTGCTTGAACTTGCTTCAAACCAAAAATAACGCTGTCATGTCACAAAAAAATGTTCAGCACAGGGCTAAAAGTGGTGGTGACCGTCATCATTTTAGAAACTGGTGGTCACCGGACACTACCGTCAAAATACAAGTTACGCCTATGCTATTAACTGAAGGCACGGGGTCAGAAGATAGCTGACCAGTCGTTGGATCATTGAGACCTTATTTGCACCTTTGTCAAATCCTGATTGGACCCGAGAACAACGCCTGTTAGGTTGTGACCTGAAATTGTAACCGTTGCTTCTTCCTTGCTGTAACAGGGCGCAGTGGTAATTATATCCTAAAAC
This sequence comes from Allolobophora icterica, assembly GCA_963556255.1. NCBI lineage: Eukaryota > Metazoa > Annelida > Clitellata > Crassiclitellata > Lumbricidae > Allolobophora > Allolobophora icterica. The sequence continues at coordinate 20,393,090 of OY744603.1, read as the reverse complement.
GGCACTTCATATATTTTTCCGTTAGCGTTTATTTACTACAAGCCAACAAACTCGTCATAATTCTCTATGTAGAGTTTTTGTAGACCATGTGTAGGCCTATGGACATTGGACAAGCCAGGCTTGATGACGTTCGTACATAACGTGAAGAAAGGTGACCAGTTAACCTCAGTTTTAGTCGTCAAATAACCTCTTTAAGAGAAAGTTACCGATATCGTATAACAGCAAAAGCTTAAGATATATATATATAGGGCCCACCTCCTCCTCTTTCCACCAGATCAGCTGCGCATTCCTGATCGCTACGGATCAAACTCTCAACGAAAGTCTTGTGAACCGAATCGGATGCGGAGGAAGACGACAGAAAGGAAGAGTGCAGACAGGAGCTGGAAGACGAAAGTGCTAGGGATCGAATCGTGCTTAGCACTTCGTCGTTCATAGCACTGGTATGTTTTCGTGCGTTCGTGGTCCTTAGTTGATGGTCTGTTACGCCATAGTTCTTTGATAGACCAAAGGAACGCATTCGATCTGCTAATCCTTTTGGTTTCAGGTTCTCCTTCAGATATTTCCAATTGTTCCTGAGTAAAACCACTTCTTTCGATACGTTCTGAATATGAGCTGAAATGCATAGGCAAGAGATCTTAAGAATACGCAGGCAAGAGATCTTAAGAATACACAGGCAAGATATCTTAAGAATCCACAGGCAAGATATCTTAAGAACGCGTGGAAGATACACTCGTAGGCCTAATTGTAATCGTAAATTCCAACTTTCTAAAGCGCTATAGATATACTCGAAAGCAAAGGTCAGGGCACAGCTTATTCACGAGAGCTACATCGTGTCAGAGGGGTTTCCAGAGAGCGATGTCCAGTGGAGATACAAGACCGGATCCTATAAGTGATATTTCGACAAGTGTGAAATTAGGTAGGCGTATAAACGTATGAGACTAGGTTAAAGTTAGGAGTAAGAAAAGGTAGAAGTAGGCAGGGAGAAATAATTGCAGAGTTAGAAATGAATTTTATATTAGAGTAAACGGTCGTCAAAGTGTCGGAATCAATGTATGGTTGTATGGAAACTTATTGGCTAAAGACAAATTCTAAAGCGTTTTAATCATTATAAAGACATGCCTTAATTTAAGAAAAACTTTATCTTATACTACCACTTTGAAGCAGTTCCAAGAACAAAATAGACAATCCTTAAGAGTAACAATTGAACAATTACCCTCCATAGCAATGGCTACTAAATAATATCGTACCTTTGATATTGCGTGTTATAGTCGCAGCGAATCGCCGTCTTCTTATTCTCTCGAACCAAAAATTCCTAACTAAAGCTAGAATTTTAAATGAGTCTTTTTCGGTAGCATCAGGGAATCTGCCACATCTGCTGCAAATCGGTATCAGATAGGCTTTCCGAAGAATCAGGTCCAGCAGCTCAAATGGAAGATCATTGACCTATAAAATTAGTAGGCCCCATATCAATCTTTTATTTCACAAGACAACAGCATTAATGAAATTAAATGAAGCACAACTATGGCACGTCGATTCTCACATCGTTTCAGAATCCGAAGACTTTTAGAAAAATGAGAAAGCATAATTATAATGTCAATTCTAATGAGAAACAATGAATGTCTAGAAAGAGAAATATTTTATGCTAACATCTTACAAGTATTGTTGAAAACTTTAACTGACGTTACGCCTACTAATTTACTGAGCAAACCTTGAGATAATAATTTTACTGTATAGTCAACAGGCTCGTAGTATCAAAATAATCAAATTGCTAATTTACGGTTGTCAAATGATTTGGCCTCTCGCTTGTAGCTTGCAATCCGTTTAGAAGATCGAAATCGTAAGCTCGAAACTTTCTAAAGCGCTACCTTCAAGCTAAGCGTTGGGCTCCAGCTAAGTCGTGTCAATTTAGAGGAGTTATCCAAAGATATCAAGTGCAAAACAAATCCGTTTGCCAAAGATCAGACAGAGTAGGTAGCTGATGCGGTGTGTTGTGGATAGAACTAGAGGGAAATTGAAAGGCGGCGAATTGTTAGGGTAAGATTGGATGCATCACAGTAAGATCCATTGAAAATATGGTTCGTGATCTCGACGCTATGTAAATTGCTGTGCATGTAATTACAATTACGGCATACGTTGCGGAGTCAAAGCGCAGCGTAGTACAAGCTATCAGTTAGTTTCCTAAGTAAGTATGTATGCATATTTGAATGTAGGCGCCATATGTATATATGCCTGTAGACTAAGTATCAAGGTACTTAATAATGCGCCTTTGAAGTAGGCCTACCTCACAAAAGCGTTGCACACATGGCTATCTTGCTGATCTCAATAAGCGCATTCTAAGACAGCTAGAAAACTATTTGCTGCACAGATCCAAATGCAGTATTAGGACAACGTAAATGCAATAAAAGACTCTTCCAGGAGGATGGTCCACTACATGAGAAGATATGATGGGCTCAAATTGAAGCGCGGTAACGCGATATCTCCACCTTCAGTTAAGCGCAGCGATAACCAATCAGTAGACTTTAAGTAGGAGCGCAGAGTTCCTTGATGCATGTCAGGAAAGTGCGGACAAGTGAGGAATGAGCCGACAAGCAAGTTATGTGCCAGCAAAATGATGGTAAAAAAAATTCGATCGGCAACAGGAAACCAATGCAGCATCATTAGCATAAATTCCAATTTGTGTGAATATGTTTCTCTGATTCAGTGCTTTTTAACTTAAAATTACGAGCGAAAAATGTCCTTTTTCAAAATATCCCCACCAGTGGAATTTCATGTTAAAAAATGATCTGATATGAATAGCTAACAGTAACCTACTTTTGATCTTCTTTGTCATCAATATGGTCTAAGTATTTAATGTCTATGATTTTTTTTAAAGAATTCATTGGCTGTGACGTCACAGTTATGGCGTTGCTTACAAACAGCACCGTGGCCGTTAAACAAATTTAAAAACGGGAAGTAGGCCTACGACAGACTTATTAGTAGGCTATTCATAACATGCTAAATATTATATAAACTTCGATGAAATGATTAAATTATTTTACTTTATTATGAACTTGAGGCTTGAAGTTGAAATCCTCATTAATAATGAGTTTATTTTCATAATTTGACTGCTTGAAAGTTCAAATATTTAAAATATAGGTCCTAGGCCTATGTCTCCGAAGTTTCTCAGATTCAGTACTATTTGACCTAAAATTACGAGCGAAAAATGTCCTTTTTCTAAAATATCCCCACCAGTGGAAATTTCATGTTAAAAATGATCGGATATGAATAGCTAACAGTAACCTACGTTTGACCTTCTTTATCATCAACTAGATGTTTGCCCGTCCTAAGACGGTAAAGGCAATTTGAAAATGTATTTCCTATTGTACAGAGGGTATTATTAATCGGCGCTATATCAAATCAAGTCGTTAAGAAGGTTTAGAAACAATTTGAACATGTAATTTTCAGTGTGCGAAATAAGCTCTGTTGTGAAGTTGCTGCTGAATAATTTAGTCAATCGCTAGATGGCTTATAGTAGCGGAAGTTGAAAGTAACGGAACATATTGAGTAAGTAAGTAAGTATTCGTTAAATACAAAATAGTAGTTTGGCACACCGCAAACCATTACAATCAAAATCAAGAAACATGGCAAAGCGAGGATACAACAATGAAACTATGTACAAATCTATTAATATAAATCATTTAGAATATTAAATATGTTTATGCGTCTAAGTAGCCTAAATTGACCAGTTCAAGAGTTTTCGCAACGTAAATAATACGCAAGTTTAATCCCTTTAAGTAACTTGGCCGTTAATTGGGCCATTGAACCCGTTAGGCTCTCTTATTTCAGCGTTTTTTCGACGTAGGTTAATAATAATAATCTTATATATCTTCGTTTAATATCTTCAAACTGACAATTAAGCAATATGATTACAAATCAGTATGAACGGATAGCGCATTGGATAACATCTGGCGTAGAGTGCGAGAGGTACAGAGATCGAGTCCCATAGGCGGACATGCTTTGTAGGCTGCAATTTGCATTTTATAACATCTGTCGTAGAGTGCGAGAGGTACAGAGATCGAGTCCCATAGGCGGACATGCTTTGCAGGCTGCAATTTGCGCCGTGTATTGCAGGCTGTCTGTTCTGTTAGTAGTTAAGATTTATCGCATAACATGTACATGTACAGCGCAGTGCGTTTGCAGGCGCTTAATTAAAGAATAAATATTATTATTATTATTAAGTTATTACTAGGGACAGTAGAAAATCACGAAAACACGGCAAACACGGAAGCCGTGTTTTTCGGCATTTGCCGTGTTTTCCGTGATTTTTGACATTTGCCGTGTTTTCGTAAAAAATGCCGTGTTTGTTGCAATTTTCCCACATATGTTTGAGCTTGACATTCGATATCTGTCAGTTCCTGGTAATTCTGTTGATGCAGAACGGAGCGTTAGTCAATACACACTGGTGAATGCACCTCAGCGTCAAAATTTGACAGATGACAATTTAGCGTTTCATGTTATGATGGTATTCAGTGCTCGCAGCTAAACTGTTACAGCAAGGAACCAGTGACTGACAAATGGTTGACAATTGTCAATTTGTTAGTGAACAATGAATATGAAAGATAAACATATAATGTGTTACAAGAAAACTGTGAAAATTTGATGCCGTGTTTTTGCCGTGTTTTTCGCGATTTTTTTAAAAGTATGCCGTGTTTTTGGCATTTTTTTACCGTGATTTTCCACTGTCCCTAGTTATTACAGGAGTCGAATTTAGGCTAACTCTATACGGCAGTCTTGCAAGGCGCCCATCACATCCTACGTCTCATTTTCACAAACGCGCCATCTCGCGAATTGATAGGCTGAGTGAACGTTGAGAGGGTTACGGGAGGCAATCCCGCTAATCAATCAATCAATCAATCAATCAATCAATCAATCAATCAATCAATCATTCGTTTATTGCATTAATTCCCGTTGACACAAACGCAACGGGATTACACAGATTTTAAATACATTGACAGCAAATGCGGTTAAATCAGATCTCAATTAGGTATCAGTGACTAGTTAATAAATGTTTCTATAAAGCATTCGGGATATAAAAAGGATACCTAGTGTAGGCCTACTTCACGCTAGTGATGTTACCACTACTCTATGGACCCCGTTAAGTTGCTTCGATTCAGCGTTTTAGCGATATAGGCCCTAAGTGAATTATTTTAAGCGCGTTTTAAGCCGTTATAGGCCTATTATTAGGTGAAAAGAGCAGATATATTGAAATTTACTTTGAACGAAGTGATCATTTTCAATGATTTCATTGATTGAGTTTAAATTCGTTTGTGACGTCAATGGTCATTGTGACGTCTTTAATTAGTTGAATACAGCCAATGAGAGAAGCGTAACAAGACCTGCATGCAATTACTGACATCCTGGCTATATTTCTGCTTGTTTATATTATTAGTTATTATGGTCTAATTATTTAATGTCTATGATTTAAAAAAATAATTCATTGGCTGTGACGTCACAGTTACGTTACATTGTTTACAAACAGCAGCGTGGCCGTTGAACAAATTTTAAAACGGGAACTACGACAGACTTATTAGTAGGCTATTCATAACATAGGCCTATGCTAAATATTATTTAATCTTCGATTAGGATGTTTACTTCATGCGGATTTTTAGGGTGTTTACTTCATACGGATTTTAGATGAACTAATAAGCTATTTTAGATGAATTAATACGCTATCATTATTGTTGTGTTTTCAAAACGCAATGTTTAGTCACGCATTAAAATCTTCTTATGAGTAGACTACAGTTTTCGTTGTCTTAACACGTCAAAAAAGGAACTGCTTCATTCTGCAATCACTCTAGTGACCTCGATGGCAAAAATCGATGAAACTAAACATTTAAAAAAACCTTTGGCGTTGAACTTTTTTATTCTGGGCAGAGAAATTACAAGCTGACTTCAGAAAGATCACCACTCATGATTCTAGCTCAAATTCGCTTTCTTCCTACAAAAAAGGGCTCAAAACTCATTATTTCTCCTTGGCCCTTAAGTCCATGGATACTTCACTGCATCTTCTCCTGGCGGCTGACTATCCGCGCCTCAAATTCACATTTCGGTATGACCGTGAGCGCGTTAAAAATGTAGGCCTACGTAGGGCCTAATAATAATAATAGATACAATGAGCAGGCTGATTGCTGTCAGTATACATCATAATCTATTATTATCTACAAATAGTTGATTGCTTCAATTTACAGAAGTAGACGACCCAAATCCAGAAGCAAATCAACAAAAATCTGAGTCGACGAGGAATTAGGAATGACATTCATCTTAAGCCGAAAATTTCATTAGCAGAGAAGCAGATGTTTTTGTGCATGTCTAAATCGTGAAGTCTTTTCGTCAGTTAGTTCTGTTACATGGATTGCAGTACTGACAAAGAAATAAGAGAAAATACTGCGTACATGGACAGAAAAACCTATCCCAAAGAGAAGCCGCACATATGCCAGATATGTCAAAAAGCGTTCTCGTGGCTTTTTCAGCTCAACATACACCTGAAAATCCACTTTGCCGAAAGGCTGCGTGAGCGTCAGAGCCCCACGGAATTTGAGATTGAAAGAGTTCTGAAAGCACACTCTAGAACTGATAGCAGGCCGTACATCTGTAAACAATGTCTCGATGCATTTGAATTGGCTAGCGAACTCGTCATTCACGAGTTAATGCATACTACCGAAAACCTGAAAGATTCCCAATTATTCCGTAAGTCTAATGCGCAGGACATAAACTTCAATTTAGACAAGAGCCAAACATTTCCCATCTCTTTGGCTAGTGAACTTGTATTCCATGACTTAATACATACTGTAGAAAACCCGAATGATTCCCAATCATCCCAGAAGTCGTATGCAACGGACATCAACCTAAATTTACCCGAGCGAAGCTACATCGGAGAAGACCAATACAAATGCCAATCATCTGCCGAAAATACAGAGGTAACCGATCCAACCATTCGTGAGAAATCCTATTTCTGGGAAAGCCCGGGTAAGTGTCGCATATGTCGTCAAGCACACCAAATGGCTTCAATTCTTGAACGCCATCGAAAGACCCACTCGGAAGAAGACCCCAACACTCGCCAGTCATCTCCCGAAGAGCATACATTGGGATTAGGTCCAATCAAACACGAGAGAACCTACAGCGTAGAAACCTCGAAGAAATGTCGCTTATGTCAGAAAGCAGAGGAGTGGGTTTTTATTCTGAAGTTGCATCAAAGAATTCATATCGCTGATGCGAAGGGATTGAAATAGTCGACACTAAAGAAAAACCATACAAGTCCCCTACATGCTCCAGAGCATTTAATAAACTGAAAAGCTTAAGGATACATGTCAAAATTCATAGTAGCAAAACGTTTTCGAGAACTCAAGTCTGTGAAACTTCACTGGGTAACAAAGCAGACACGAATATGCATTTGAACTCAAGTGCCGCGAACAATCGAGTGACAGGTCATTTGTCAAGACTGAGCCCATATGCCAAGAAGGCAAACTGTGCCGCTAAGAGATGCTTTAAAGGTTACTCCGACAAGACTTCCTTTCCTTCAGTAAAAAACAACAGTGATGATGAATCAGAAAAGCGGGAATCACAGTAAACTAACCGAGGGGCATTTTAATAATCCTTTGCCATCTGACGTGAACGAGAAATCGTCGACTATCAGACCTTACGGTTGTGGAATATGTGATCAAATGTTTAAGCAGAGAAAGAACTAGCAGATCACTGTTCTCGTCACTGGAAAGCTCTTGTGGAAGACTGCTTTTTCATATTATTTGAAAGAATTCTGTGGAATTAGATGCAGAATAAGATCATTTCGACCGTTCTTTTTCTTGTTTATTGAGCTGAGTTTCATAGAAAAAGTATCTAGGCCTACTACAGCCAATGATTTCGTTCACTGTATTAGAATTTCTTTTTGTATTATTTGGCTGGATGCAATAAATCCAGGATTACGCAGAATGAAATTAGACTGCGTCCCTTACATTTTTCTTCTGTTTCAAACAAAACAAAATGCACCCTCCAAGACTGTCAATTAATAAATAGTCTTTGTATTTTCTCCTTTTGGTTATATGCCAAGAAGATAATCTCTGTAGAAATATAGTTCAGATATAATCCTGTTATACTCACTTGTGTCGTTGAGATTATGTCGTATTCTTTTCTACTTTCAAAGCGTTCCATTTCTCTCGGTGCCTTCTCGGACTCTGAAACAGTCCAAAACAAATCCAAGCATATATAAATACATCCAAGTGCAGATACATACATACATCCATATATGAATACGTGAATGCAAGCATGCATACATATAAGCATACATAATTCATACATACATACAGGCATGCATACATAGATCTATACATACATATGTACATACGTGCATACATAAATACATACATACTTACGGAGTACATACATATATAAATACATCCATGCATATATTCATACATTCATGCATAGTTGCATACATAGAGATATACATACATACATTCATATATACATGTATAAATACATACATACCGTAACGTTCGATACATGATAGCAGAATATTTCGCATACCCAGTAGGTACTGCTGAAGACTTTCGTACTCCTCCATGGACCATTTAATTGGCGCCAGTTTCTGTTTGGTCTCCGACGGTGGAAGAAGATTATTGAAGACGGACTCTACAAAGCTCTTCAGTTGATGGCACTGCTTCAGATCGTACAAATGGATCAGATCCTCGAGTGTTTTGAGGTGGAAGTAGAGAACTGTGCTGTCCCCATCTGCCGTCAGACTGGCTGCGATCAGCTTCAGTCGGGTCAGTTCATGCAAGAGACTGTAACCCGGGGAGTTCTTGTCCCGCAGTAGACCATTCATCTTGTCTACAACTGTCTTCGTCATTTCACGCAGATCCATGGTTCCAGACACAAGCAGAGTGGCCTCGACTCTTGCAACGACTGACAGCGCAGAAACAAAAATTGTACACCGAAGACTAATTATAATGTGATTCATTATAGCACAGATTTGATTATGCCATGGTCAGAGACGTTGGTCCCAAAATCAATTAAGCTATACAAAATAAACTCGTTATTACACGCCCTTGTGTATAGGGCAGTTCTTGATATGTCTTATAGAGACAGGGTTATAACGAGCTTCTGGCGTAAATCTAATTGTAATTGAAGTTTAAGTTCTAATTTATATAGCACCTCCGAAATTCATCAGAGGTGCTTCCAACCTGTCTGCAAAAGACCACAATTGATTAGAATGTTCTTCAGCCATATCTCAGAAATAGGGGAATAGAAGGGCACACCAACACTAACCGTGGCAGGAGACCAGCTAATACACCCGCGCAATTTCAACTCAACTCCGCATGAGCCAGGTTGTGCCATGGGTTCAGTTTCGGTGCCTGGCCAGCAGTGTTTAATCTAGACGTCTTTGGGGGGAAATGTCCCCCCCAGGATTTGTGTTTCCCCCCAGAGGCCAGCAATATTACAATGTAGAGACCTTTAGGGGAGGAAAATTCCCCCCACGATACATGTGGATACATGGTTCCCCCCCCCAGAGAGATGAATTCCTAAAAAAGGTCATCAACCTTTTTCAGAGAGTAATTGCTGTAGAAAAAGTTATAAATCGGGCGAAGGACTAAAAAAAGGTCAGCAACTTTTTTTAAAGATGAAATTAGGAAAAGTCTGAAAATTTTTAAAGATGGAATAAAAAAATCTTGTGTAGATTCTTTGCTCCCCCTTCCCAGAAACCTTGTTTCCCCTCCCAGAAGAGGGGAACTAGCTTAAACACTGCCTGGCCAGGATCCGGTGTGTCAATCAGGGAGAGACAGCCTACGTGGTTATACTGTGGAAATCGATGGCGATGATTGGCATGGGGCGGTGCAGGAGTAGAGGCAGAATAGGATAGGTTGAAAAGTGTGCTGTAAGTAACGGATATGGATGACTTTAGAAGAGTTGCCATTAAGTTACCATTAACATTGTCGTGGTCAGAGTGGTGTAGAATCAATCATACCACTCAAACAGCCACTTTCTTATTACGTTTGAGGAGCCCTTAAAAGGTCCATATAGGTAGGTGTGTCTGTGTGTGTACGTACCTAAATACATGCATAGGCCTACATATACATACATACACATACATACATACATGTACAAACAGACAGACAAGCATACACGCATACATGCATGCATGCATGCGTGCACACACGCATGCATACGTGTGCGTGCATGCAGATATAATTCATATACATCCAGAGACCTACCTCCTCCGTCTTTCAAAATGTCGGCAACATCTTCTTTGTTGTTTTCTCGAAGGCACTTGACTAGGTTCGTGTAGTTGTCAGAGCTTCCATGTTCAATGATATCGAACAGCGCCTCATTCTTCTCTGAATCCGACTGCAATGCGGAAATGACCTCCTTCTGTTTTGCGTCGATGACTCCTTTCATGTACAGACCTTCCAGGAGATTCGCTGCGTCAAGGATGTTGATCAGAATCTCGCGATTGATGTGTAGTAAATTACGTTCTCTTGGCGATAGTCCAATCTTGGTCGTGATGTTCATCACCTCACTCCGCTGTCGTGCCTTGTTCTCTGAAACTTAACGAACAGGAGAAATTACAGTCTTAATGCGGAAATGACCTTGCCTTCGAGTAATATTGAAGGAGTTAAGATGTACTCAACAGTGCATGTTGCCCGCATTAGGCTTGCTAATAGACAAATTCAGTTGTAATTGATCTGGGTAAAATACGAAGTCGTACTTTTAAATGTATTTTAAATACTAAACACTGCAGTGGCGTAACCAGGACTTCCCAAAAATTACGCAGTTTCCAACACCGAGGGGAGGGGTCTGGGGAGGGGGCTGTGCCCCTTCCCCAGAGTAAGAAAATTTTTTATTTAGGGGTGTGTAATGGTGCATTTTGGAGATCATCTTTTTGGATAAAGTAATAACATTTCACAGAGCTTCTTTGGCAACTTTTTTTTATTTTCTAATTTGGTTTTTAAAATTGGCTCAGCTGCAAAGTCCCAACCACTGGCGTAAACTTGTCCTAAATATTGGGGGGGACGGGTTCTTGACCAGAAAAACAAGTTTTTTCAATATGTTTGTTGTTTTTTTTCGTTTTTTCCGTTTTTTATGGTTTTTGTTGTTTTTGTTGTTTTTAAGATTTTCGGATTCCGAAAATTAAAAATCATGAAATCAATGTTATTAAAATAACTTCTACAAAAATAATAAATTCATTTTTTGTGAAACAAAACAAATGTGATTTTCTTTTTCTTTTGGTTTTCTTTAAAACCAAAGATCGAAAAAACTTGTTTCACCTCTAGTCTGGATAGTCAGCAGGTTTACGTTTATGCGTAGCCTATGAAATGGAGCATTTTGTTTACATGTAAATTCGTTTCATGATATTGAAGATAAAAATAAATGTTTGTTTTCATTATAAATTTCTTATGGTATTTCAGTTCTATGTCTCTGTTTTTGCTGTTTCTGAAGAAATTTGTCTGTATTGAAACATAATATTTTAATATTTGAAGAAATTATCCTCTCGATTTTTTGGGGGCATTGCCCCGGCTCCTCAACTATTGGGGCACTTGCCCCGGCTGACCCCCCAGAGTCTACGCCTATGGTCCCAACCACCAACGTAGACTAGAAACAGATAGACGCAGCAAAGAACTGCAATAAACTGAAGCAATGAAATATTTACTTAGTACAATAAATATATGTAGGGCCTAGGCCTAGTTGTCAGTTTTCTATGCATCGTCAGTCTATTACACCGGGGGCCTCCTGACGACGGGGGGCCCCCGCCATGGCATAAATGGCATACTGGTTAATCCGGCCCTGATTACACACCTACTGTAGCAGACTAACTGTATACCTATCTGCTACTTCTTTAAAAACGCGCTTGTCTATCGTTACCATAAGATTTAATAACTGAATAGTTTCTGCATTGTCAAAGACCAGCGCACTGCGTCTATGACCAGAAGCGTTAAAAGATCGTAAAAAGTTTCCAACGTTGACGTCTCGACAGAGATAGGCCCTAAATGTTAAGCAGTGTCAACGATGACAGTCTATCCGCTCCCATGGTTCGCGTAGATGTCTTAAGACGCTGAATGATCTTTCAGCGCTCGCGGAAGAAACGAGCAATAGGGGCCTATTGTGTAAATGTTTGGATAGGCTACCAGTGGTTCGTAGCATCCAAAGTTGTAGGAAGGTCAGCGAGCTGTGACAAATAATTATTCTTGGACTTCTCACATTCGCTACTGTCAGCAATTGATTGTCTCCAATTTTCTCTTCATTTATTGTTTACAAAAGCATGCGATTTACCAAAAAAACCGTAAAAAATCTTTACGCAGTTGCGTAATTGCGTAATGCTAGTTACGCGCCTGCTAGTAAACATAGATACATTTGTGTAACTACAATATATAAATACCTCTTATTATTGTCAAAAATATATAATTACATATAAACTATACAATACATAAATACATAAAAATATAAAATATATAAAAGACATATAAACTATTTTTAAACTATATTATATATATTATATTATTATATTATTAAGCTCTGATATATTGAACGCGTTTCAAATTCAAATACATAAGTACTTTAATGCATGTGAAATAAAATTTCAAATACTTTGTATTTTTTTTCAAATACTCCCCAGCAGTACATATAGATAACCCTCTTCAATGGAGATTTTGCAGAGCTCGCGAATAAGCAGATGCCCTCCGCTTAGCTTTGGAAATTTCAAGTTCACGTTTACGATTACGAAAGTCGAACATAACAAAACAAAACCACGATCGACGAAAGATTGACAAGGAAACTTAATGATTGACTTAAAATTTGAATGTGTCTGTGTATGCGTGTGTTTGTATGTGTATTTGTATGTATGTATGTATGTATGTATGTATGTATGTATGTATGTATGTATGTATGTATGTATGTATGTATGTATGTATGTATGTATGCATGTATGCATGTATGCATGTATGCATGTATGCATGCATGTATGCATGTATGCATGTAAGCATGTATGTATGTATGTATGTATGTATGCATGTATGCATGTATGCATGTATGCATGTATGCATGTATGTATGTATGTATGTATGTATGTATGTATGCATGTATATATGTGTGTATGTATGTATGTCTGTATTCATGTATGTATGTATTCATGTATGTATGTATGTATGTATGTATGTATGTATGTATGTATGTATGTATGTATGTATGTATGTATGTATGTATGTATGTATGTATGTATGCATGTGTGCATGTATGCATGCATGTTATTTATATCAGGCCATTTGAGTGCTTGACTCAAAAGCTAAATAACTGACTCGGAAGAACTGATTGCACGACGTGACAGTTGGCTTATTTTCAACCGAAGCAGACGGATACGAAATCAATCCAAGAACTAAGGACCAGCCATGCACTGTCGGGTACAAATTGCTTTCTCAAGCGAAAAGATCTGCAGACAGGTACGACAATGACCCTGAGAATAAAAGTTCTTTGACAAAAGATTGAATGCTGCTATACGCATGACTATTTCGTACCTGAACTCACTACGTCGCCGTCGGGGCAACCAGTGCAGCGCCATGACGGGTTTCTTTGTGCGGATCTGACGCAGGTTGTTTTATTAAGCAGACGACAGGAGAAGTTCCGATGCACATTCTTTACACGACATGCGAGACAGGTCAGGGTCAAAACAAATTCGTTCAAACAAGTAGACTAGCATTTAGGGGGACGTGGTGGTGTAGTGGTCTAGGCGGACGCCTTGTAACCGGATGATCGCAGGTTCGAATCCACCTTAAGCCACTGCGTAGCGACCCAAGTGCTTCTAAATCGTTGCACTCTAATCTCCACTGTTTATTATTTATTTATTTATAAAGGTGGCCGAAAATTGAAGCAGAAGACAGACCTTGGCCATTTTCTTACGGCTACCAAGACGCGGGAGGAGGAGGACGAGAAGGAGGAGGAGGAGGAGGAGGAGGAGGAGGAGAAGGAGGAGGAGGATAAGGAGAAGGAGAAGGAGAAGGAGAAGGAGAAGGAGAAGGAGAAGGAGAAGGAAGGAGAAAGAAGGAGAAGAAGAAAGAAGGAGAAAGAAGAAGAAAGAAAAAGAAAGAAGAAGGAAGAAGAAAGAGGAGAAAAGAAGGAGGAGGAGAAGAAGAAGGAGGAGGAAGAGGAGGAGAAGGAGGAAGAAGAATTAGAGGAGAGCATTAACAAGCCGAGAGGCAGCCACGGGTAAAGGTGTTGGCGACTTAATTTTCTTAATAATCTCCCCACTGACAGTGCACGGTTAGTCTACTCTTTATAACTGAGTTGGCTAGAAGCGTGTGTGGGGCTGAAATCTCGAACAAATTTCAGCTCTGGCGGGAATTTTAACCCTCGGCCTCTCGGTTGTGCAGTACAGCACGCTAACCACTACACTCAGTTGTGAAACTAATTTAAAATTACAAATGTTCAGATATCAAATAAGACAGATAGAAAGCTATCCTATGGTACACATTGAGTGATTACTTTCTAACCATGCATCGTTGGGTCGCCGTGTGAGTGCACATGTATAGTATGCTTGTCATCTTCCTTTGGTCTGATGATGATGTTTCCTACAATTTACCCAGCAGTACATATAGATAACGAGTTCACGTTTACGATTACAAAAGTCGAACATAACAAAACAAAACCACAATCGAAGAATGATTGACAAGAAAAACTTAATGATTGACTCAAAAGTTAAGTGTATCTGTGTATGTGTGTGTATGTATGTAATTGTGTATGTATGTATGTATGTATGTATGTATGTATGTATGTATGTATGTATGTATGTATGTATGTATGTATGTATGTATGTATGTATGTAAGTATGTATGCATGTATGTATGTATGTATGTATGTATGTATGTATGTATGTATGTATGTATGTATGTATGTATGTATGTATGTATGTATGTATGTAAGTATGTATGTGTGTATATATGTATGTATGTATGTATGTATGTATGTAGGTATGCATGTATGTATGTCTTTCTTTCTCCTTCTCCTCCTCCTCCGCCTCCTCCTCCTCCTTCTCCTTCTCGTCTCCTTCTTCTCCTCCTCTTTCTTCTTTCCTTCTCCACCTCGTCCTCCGCTTCAGACGGCGGTTCCTGTGCCAGAAACAAGAAATTTCGAGTTTACAAAGACCACGAACTATTACCTAACCATCTCAGAACAGTAAATAATCTAAAATACCATAACTGTAGAATACTGAAGAGCACCATAACTCTTCAAACTGCATAAATCACGAACAGTATAATATAAATAATAGACCATTAAGTACTCTGTATATGTACTAAGACATAACTTAGACAACTGAAGAGGGAAACTCTCAGAACTCTAACATACATGAAAACTTTTTAATGTAAATACCAAGCCCCACAAATGTAACTAAGACGGGGGAGGGGAGAAAACCCAACTCCGCTGACCGTGCATGGGAAAATCCTACCACCACTTTCCCCTACGGGGGTTTTCTTGGTTGGCAGCCGGCCGTCAGCTTAACCTGTCTTGGACCCCATACGTGATTGATTATATACCTGTGTATATATATTGTGTCTGACGTCAATCATCTTCGATATGACGGCGTCGTTAAATAAACGTTATAAACCGAAAAGATCTGCAGACGGGTACGACAATGACCCTGAGGCCAATTATTTATAGTTCTTTGACAGAGATTGAATGCTGTTACGCATCACTATTTCGTACTTGAACTCACTGCGTCAAAACAAATTCGCTCAAACAAGTAGATTAGCATAAAGATGGCAGAAAAGTGAAGCAGCAAACAGACCTGGGCCATTTTCTTAAGGTTACCAGGACGGAGGAGGAGAAGGAGGACGAGGAGGAAGAGGAGGAGGAGGAGGAGAAGAAGAAGAAGAAGAAGAAGAAGAAGAAGAAGAAGAAGAAGAAGAAGAAAAAGAAGAAAAAGAAGAAGAATAATAATAATAAAGTGGAGAAAAAGGAGGAGGATGAGAAGGAGGAGAATGGGAATGAGGAGAAGGAGGAAGAATTAGAAGAGCAGTCCCTTAAGCTAGCCTTGAGAGGCAGCCACGGGTAAAGTGTTAACGACTTAATTTTCTTAGCCTTGGCATACGAATGCATTCCTTTCCGTCGCCGCCTAATCTCCCCACTGACAGTGCATGCACATGCATTGTTGTTGTACATGTATTTCTGATTCTTTCCCTTCTACTTCTGCCCCTAATTCTCCTCAGCCAACTCATCTCTGTTACCAATAGTCTTCTTTCATCTTCTCTCTTCAAGCACCAACATTCTGATCCATATAGCAACACTGTTAGTCTGTTTATTATTAATGAGTTGGCTAAGGGCAGAAGTGGAACCGATATCTTGAACAAATTTCTACTGTGGCGGGTATTTCAAGCGTCAGCCTCTCGGTTTACTGTACAGCGCGCTAACCACTACTCTCAAAGGTAAACACTACACTCAAAGGTAAACACTACACTCAAACGTAAACACTACACTCAAAGGCAAAACAGAATAGAATATTCTTTATTGGAACCAATTGCAAACCGCACTTTGGTGTACACTGTACAGCAACTTAAACGTGTTTAAATACAGATAATAATAAGCCGTTCCGATGCAAAGTAAGACCTTTGATAGAAAGCTATCTTATTGCACACATTGAGTGAATACTGTCTAACCATGCATCGTTGCGTCGTCATGTAAGTGTGCATGTACATGCTTGTCATGTTCCTTTGGTCTGATGATGATGTTTCCTACAGTTTACCCAGAAATGAAAGTCTTATTAGACACATATTCACTTCATTTGCATAACAGTTTCTTAAGAGAGTGTGCCGTTTAATTATTGTCTAATTGCAATAGGGCCTAAAGTAAATTACGCAGTTGGAGACTGTAATCGTTTTGGTAGGTCTAATTGCACCATATAGGACTATTGTAATTTTATGATAGATCATAGCTAAGCGTGGGATAGCATACACTTGTCGATTACATCACGCGTGATGACCATGCAGGTGGGCAAATACTCGAGACCGAGTATTTGCCAACTGCAACAAAGATAATATTTTATAAACGTTAAGGGTAAGGTTAATTGAGAATGGGAGAGCATCCATAAATTACGAAGTAGGCTAATAGAATACCCCAGATACACAAATTGCACCCGTAAGTTATAGAGAGACACACAGACATACAGACTGATAGCTATGCAGTGATAAATACATACATACACACATATATGTACAGACAGACAGGCAAACTTACAGAGATACAGGCAAGCAAACATATACAGGTAGGCAGATATAAAGATGGTTATACAGGTCTATACAAAACATGGGATGTCTAATCATAGGCTTTATTCTGCGGCATTACGTGACGGTTACTCAGATATGGATATGTATTGAACAAAGTGTGCACTCTTCTGTGTACATGAAGTCAACTAAAGAAAACCATTTCAGGGTACACTTTAAACGTTGTTTGTCTAATGATGACAGATATATATATATATATATATATATATATATATAATGGATTAATTACAAAAATGGAAAATGGATTAATTACAAAATATTTTCGGTTATATATACAGAGTGGGCCAATAAAAACGCGAATTTTGCGTACATTTGTGTTTAATACAATATCAAATTGTGTTTTGAGTAAATCGTAAACACCTAAATTATTCTACGATTTACCTATTTACCAAATCAAGAAATGTCAGTTATTTGAACTTCCGGTCGTCATCTTTAAATTTTAAAAATGCTGTTAGATCAACGGTATTTTAAAGTGACAAAATTAACCCGATTAAAAACTTGAGAATTGAACATACTGGGGTTCTCGGCGACTGATAAAGGAATTTCCGAATGAAGCCTGGAGACTTGCAAGTATCAGCCGTCTTATTAAACAAATTGATACAGATAGGCAGGGCCTAGGACAGTGGGGGCCACCGGGGCCATTTGGCTCCAGGCCTCACTTGATAAAGGGCTTCGGAATTACGGAGTTATTTATTGAAATCCGGAATTACGGAATTAAGGAGTTATTAATTTAAATATAGTGCTATACAAATTCTAATTATTTCGTGACGAAATCGTTGACGTTAAATAACTTCAAACTGTAAACAAATTTTTCGTAAATCTGTTATTAGTTGTAAAATTGAAAAGTTGTCAACACTCAACAGTCTAAACTCTATCGTAACTCGTAACTCGTTACTTGTAAGTCGTAAGTCAAACACTCAAACCTAAATAATGTTTTATTTTTACTAGTGTATTTGACCGTCATATTATGGCGTCATATTGTCGCGCCTGCGGGTTCGTCAAGTTTCGCGTCAGTTCTGGGGCCAATTGTCACACGTGCAAACTCCAAAGACAACCCGGCGCATCGCTGTGGAGCCCAAAATGTAGGCCAGTCAGAACTATATATGTCATTGGCTAGGCTGAGATCAGAGGCGTGTCTTAACTGTGTATTATCATACTTATTTACCAGGCTGATGGTCGAGTGGATTGGCGCGGTTGCCGGATGGGCAACAGCCCCAGCAATATTGCTGGAACCAGGGTTCGCTTGTGACTCCACAGCGAATTTACTATTAGGCATTTGCTCGAGGCGCTCTAAGCGTGATACCAGCAATTCTAAAATAGCACACTGTCTTTCTGAGGCTTGCCCTTGAGCAACACTTAAACTTTCCAGGATAGCATTCTGTCTTTCAGAGGCTTGCTCCTGGATCACACTCATTCTTTCCAGGCCTCGCTCTTGACTTACTCGCAAACTTTCTAACACAACACTTTGTCGGTCTAAGGCCTGTTCTACTATCGAGCTAGAACCCGACTGGCGCGATACAGATCTTTCTGTATCTGTGATTTCCATGTTAATCAATTTGTCACAAGTTTTATAAGTTTATTATTAATCGAAAATAATACGTACTATCGTACTGACAAACTAAAAAGGTTCAACTGTATTATTTATAATCTTATTTCTATGTTTAACACGTTTAGCCTACTATCTTACTTGTAGTTGTAAACACTTATAGTCAAGTTAGAGATACAAGCTAATCTATGCAAGTTTTAATCCTTATCTTACTTACAATCTAACAATACAACAGTTTTATACAAGCTATCTTATAATCTAGCAATATAATTATTCTAGACAAGTTACAATGGTTATCTTACTTATCAGAAACAAGTTAATATTATAGCCTTCTATTGACTTGGAGTAAAAGGGATTTTATCTAAGAATTTCCCCGGCTGAAATAAAGATCACCGGCCAACGAATTACAAGGCCGGAAGAACAATTCAATTTCTCGGCCTACCGTCGATCGACAAGATATTTTATACTCCAAATATTTCCAATATGTGAGAACTTATCTCCGTGAATCGATAAGATATTTATACTCCAGATATCTCCAATATGTGAGAACTTATCTCCTTTGCCAATACGTGTAAATCACGTATTTCCACAAATTGCCGAATTATCAAATTTATATTTATATCCACAGAGAAGACGAAATATATTCCAGAATTTCCGCTCAGAAATAGATTGAAAACACGATATATCCGACTCCAGAAAAGGCGCACATCAAATTCGCTCAATTTGATACATATATTCCAATTGATATTTCAAACACCAGCCGACCACATCGGCGAAAACTAGCGTGCCACACACGCTTCTCCCAGGCGTACAAAACGCCGAATATCAAGAAATTCTGTGTGCCAAACACACACGCACCCTAACGACCTTCTTCTTGGCATTCGAAATACAAGTGTTTTTGAGAAATTCAGACCGAAATCTTATATAGTAAAGCCGTTGCTAAGGGCCTCAACCCCTCCGCAATTTGGACGGATGTCACCGAGTTATTTTTAGATTCTCAAATTCGACTTGAAAGAGACCGCTCACGAAATTGCACTCACATGAACTACGCTCCCCTTTCAAGTCAAACCCCCCTCCAATTTCTGTGCGGCTGGGCTCACCCGCAAAGACGGTATAATCCTTTGATCGGCCTCGACCGTCTGCCTGACCTACGCCGTCGCGCGGTTGGCCGTGCCGATGTCCCTCTAACTATCGCTAAGGCGGCATATCGAAATTCCTTAGAACCTACATCTATGCGCGTTTTACCCGTCGACTCTGTCTCTCTGTATCGCTAGGTCTGTGCGGCGGTCTCCCTTTGAAGCTACCCTCGGCCGTCGAGCGGTTCACCCCTTAGCAACCTATTATGTGACGTAGGCAAAGCGCGCGAATAACAGACGCGAAGCTAGTTGAAACGGCAATACGACTTAGGTGCTATATAATCAAACTGTATTATCAACGGACACAAGGCAATACAAACTGCCGCTAGATAATTCTAGTAACGAGGGTTAGACCGTCGTTACAATATTATAGGCCTATATGTATCGTTGGTCATCACCGTCGTCAAGACCGCCGTCGTCAAGACAACCGGTTTATGTTTCACAATGGAACAGAACCCGTTTGTGACGTAGCGTCCCCCGACAGACGGACACTATATGGATATTATAGGCCTATGTATAGATTGTTCTTATAATCCGATTCGCTATGGATAGTGTAGCCTACACTATACTACATGTATATATATTCTTACTTTCTTAGTCTCTTAGAGCAGTGGTGTAGCAAGGATTTGGAGTTTGGGGGCAGTGTAGAAAATGAATGGGGTGGTGTACGAATTCGAGCGGAACGAGGCCGACGAGTGCACGATTAGGGGGTTTGTTTTTAACTTATTAAATTGATATTTAATCTACATTAAAATATTTTTAACAATATCAGTCAATTTGACAAAATTGACCACATGGTCAATTTTATTGAAAAAATAGCAAATATTTATAAACTATATCCTGTTTATTAAATTTAAAAATAAAAAAAATTATATCACAAAATTTATTATTTTTAATTGAAAAAGGCCTTGAAAATTAGTTGTGGCCCTGGGCCTCC
The DNA here is from genome assembly GCA_963556255.1 of Allolobophora icterica. Classification (NCBI taxonomy): domain Eukaryota; kingdom Metazoa; phylum Annelida; class Clitellata; order Crassiclitellata; family Lumbricidae; genus Allolobophora; species Allolobophora icterica. The sequence continues at coordinate 20,372,177 of OY744603.1, read as the reverse complement.
AAATCCTGTCCTAGGCCCTGCAGATAGGACATAAACCAGGAAGATGTCGCGCTAGAACAAGACTGAACATTCAGCGCGTGGGGGATCGAGTTGATTTGCAGCCAAGATGACGACCCCATAGCATAGTCGTAAAACTCAGTGGGAAATTGAAAGAGAAACTGGTATATCCCGGACAACAGTGCAACATATTGTGAAGCAAGATTTACCACTTAAAGCGTAGAAACGCGTGATGGGGCGGTGATAAACGAAGGCTGTAAATTAAAACGCCTGCAACGAAGTCAGCAGCTACTTGAAATGTCTCCTAACCAGAGAAGTGTACGAAGCATTTAAATAAACAGACGGATTGTAACAGCCAAAACTATTGCTTAAAGCGCATCGAAATTTAAGTTTGAAATACATTCGTATCAACCAAGACACTTACCTTCAAAGTACTTCTTGCATTTCTCATACGTATCCTCAGACAAAGATGGAGAAACTCTGATCACTCTCGGTTTCTCCGCAGTCGACAGAAGCTGACTGAAAATCGTCTCAAAGGCCGATTTCAGTCTTCCATTGTTCAGTAGGTCATTTAGGAGCAGGAGTTCTTGAAGTGTTTCGCAAAGAAAGTACAAACAGATGCTTTGCTTTGTTTTTGCCGTTACAAGCTGTAACTGCAGCTTCTCCAGAATGCGAGCGGATTCCTCGTTGGACTTATTAGCCAAAAGGTTGAACATTTTTGAGACAATTATATCCTCCTCAGCTTCATCTACTTTGGAAGGAACACCGTTGGTAATAGTTTCATCGGAGAGATCACAGTGGATGGGAATAACAGCTGAAAATCAATACAATTCACACAAAATCATTTTCATTTCGCTAAAGAATTTATATGCTTTCATTAGAAGACACTTCTAATCTTTTCTTGCCTGAGAGAATATCAATTTCGTTTTATATAAGTTAGTATTAATTTTGTCGAAAAGAGAATTTAGTTTCGTTTAAGAAAGGAGTTTTGCTTTCGTCTAAGCTGAAAATCAATACAATTTAGTGAAAAGAATTTTCGTTTCGCTAACAGAAAAGATTTAATTTAACTGACGGCAGAGAATTTTATATTCGTTCAGTAGAAGACACTGTTAATCTTTCTTGCGTTACAGAATATCAGTTTCGTTTTATATAAGTTAGTAACCGGTATTAATTTTGTCGATAAGATCATTTAGTTTCGTTTAAGAAAGGAGTTTTGCTTTCGTCTCAGAGGACAGTACTTTTGTGTAAAATAAGAGTTCTATTCTGTGTAACATAAGAGAATTTAGTTTGCTTAACAGAGGAATTTAGTCGAAGAGTTTCAATTTTGTATAACAGAAGAATTTTTATAATGCAAGATTAGCATTTTCGTTCTTACCGCCTCCGTTCAGAAACGTTTCCTTTATATGTTTTTGATTTGTTTCAACGAGACATTTGATCCATGTCTGATAGCTGGCCACACTGAATCGTCGCACAATGTCTAGCAGAGCCTCATTCCTAGTGTAGTTGTTAAGTTTACCCGATATGAATTCATGCTGCCTCTGATTAATGACTTTTTCAGCCAAGAGTTTCGATAGGAGACCGCCTTCACATTCGATGTTGTCCGTCAGATATTCCTGATTGGCGTCAAGCAGACTTGTCTCATTTTCTGTCAAAGGCCAGACGTTTCCAAATCGCACCTTGTCATAATCTGTGGACAAATAACAAGAATTGCGTTAAAAACGTCTACACTGTCATGTTTCTGATCTCTGTATAAATTCTATGTTTTTCTTAATTCGCACTTGTTTAGATCAGTGAGATAGAAGCATAAAAGGTGACGTTTGGTACATACTGTAGCATACGGTGTATAAGATAGGGCCGAGTTATTGAATTGTTATAATTATATTCTATACCTTCTTTGAATTTTACCGGGGGAAAGTCGACCTTACAAAACGCGTTGAAGATAATTTGTGTTCAGCCTTAATTACAGTTGTCGTTTTATCTCCTTATGTGGATGAGCATTTTGTTCTTATGTAAGCCGTTTTCTTTTCTTTCGATCGGTCTTCCGTCACCGGTTATTATATATGCAGTCAGAGGCGGCGATCCCGGGGGACGAGTGGGACAAGTCCCCTCCACCTTTAACAGTGAGGGGGACACAGTATACAGCTGTCCCCTCCCTTTTTAGAGAAACTTTTTGATTGCTATTTTTGTTAAATAATTGGCAAGTGGTTCTTTTGCGAAAAAGTAAAACTACGTAGAAAGTGAGTCCATAGAGCACGTTAAGTGATAGTCTTAAGTAGGGTAAACACTTACTAATAACTATCAATTAACTATAGATTTGAATTAGTTTGCATATGATTATGCAATTTCATGAAATATATATGTACAGGGTGGGGCAAAAAAGTGACCCCTACAGGTTTTTGCTAATATTTCGGCCAAAAGCAACAATTTTTTAATCAAATTTTACTGGCTTAAAAATAATTTATATTTACGTATAACAGCCTAATTTCACCAAATATTTCAAATAGAACCAAAGTTATATCACTTTTACTGAGTCCACCCACTGTTTTTTGGCCGAAATATAAGCAAACCCCTGTAGGGGGTTACTTTTTATGGCCCACCCTGTACATGCCGTTACAAAATGCCTGCCCCTGCTTTTTTAACGCATTTTTGTGCACAGAAAAAGAGTTCAAAAACTTCTTTGCGCTCATGCGCGAATGTATGTTGAACCAGTTCAAAAGCGTCCCCCACCTGTGAAACAAGATCTCCGCCTCTATTTATTTAGTCGTTCTATACGCTTGCTTGTCGCCGCCAGTTGTCGCCGCCTTATTATTTTTGAAACATAGGTCCTTTGTAACTTAGGAAATAAAACAGTATCACATCATGAAGCTGGTGTTCTACAAACTGTGTATCCATATACAAGCTATAACATTACAGATATGCATAGCCCGCTACATGGGGTCTAGTACAATGTGCTCAATTTTTTTTGCTTTATGTGCACTAGCCTAACGCGTGAACACACTGAACAGTAACACGTGGGATCCTAAACTCTGATCTGTGCAAGATTTTGCATCCATTCGGTCAATTCTAAACTTAAATGCTATAAAATTGTGTTGTAATATTGTAATTGTGTATTTGTAATTACCGTATGACAGTTTATATAGCATCGGCGGTGTTGTATGAAAATAAAAAAGGCTATCGTAATCGTAATCGTAATCTCCAAACTTCTAAAGCGCCACTCGAAGGCCAAGCGCAGGACACCAGCCTATGCACGAGCGCTAGAAAAGTTAAACGTGTATCAGATTTTCTCGTCTCTGTTTTGCGAGTGTCAACGTGCATGAGTGCTTGGTTGATTGTTTCACCAGAATTTTTAAGGTATTGATTCTTATATCAGACTGCAGCTGGTCTGCCTGATATCGATCACACATTTTGGTCATCGATCAGGCCGAGTTCATAAACACAACACACACTAGATGTGTGAAAGACGAAGCATACATCTACGAAGCTGTGTACACTCAACAACGTATTCATTTCAATGATATAGGGCACCTTGTGCATTGCATTGTCAAATTCTTGGTCATTCCTACCTTAATTTTTTATGCAATATATTTAAAATCACGAAACTGTTCGCATGCCTGCTTAACATAATTATTCGTTGTCAGTTTTACAAGGTACCTTGCAATACTTCGCTGCTAAACACGATCAATTCTAGCAACTTCTCTTCATGAAATCGAAGTCCAGTTGGTGGCCTATTCGCTCAGTCAGCCGGTCAGTGTCTTTCATTTACTCAACAACTCTTCAACACACAGGTTTACAACGTTTTTCAGAGCAAGGCACCTTACTAATGACGAGCAACTAACGTTTTGCTTCTTACTCGACGCCTGTGATTAGGATGGTTTCCCGCGACTTAGCTATTAGGCGCTGGTGAAACCGGATCACCGTTGAAGTGACCCGAGATTACGATTACGACATGGTATGTGGAGCAGCAGCTGGAAAGCTTTCGGCCGAAGTGTAAACACAACACTTGCTACCTGACTTATTAAACGAAAACCTGGGTCACATGGGTCACATTTGCAACTTGTTTTCAGTTTCGCATAACACGCAGAGATCGAATCGTGGAAACAGCGTTGAAAGACAGTCACCCTTTCAGAGTAGTAGGCCTAAGCTTAAACCCTACAGTACTGTGCAATTGGACTGCACTCATCAGCCCGAGATATGCCATCATGCACGCACCCAACCCATTTTCATGAATGCAACCTACTTTCCTGAACGCGGAAGTTGCAGGACGATAATTAGCAATGATTAATGACGATAATTAGCAATCATTGTTTAACTGCGATTGCAATCAAATCATAACACACACATTCACAGTCATTTACGCACCACGACTTTCATGTAAGTAATAACATAAACGCTAGAGGGCGTGTACTCTTACATTACTAGCTACAATTACAGTAACAAAAGAATGTTCATGCCTGCATCATAGCTATTGTAATAGTCTAATGAAGGGATAAATAACAATTAGCATAGTCTACATAGTCCCGCCGGCAACGTTTAATGTAATAAGATAGAGTTTGACAAACAATGCTGTTTATCTAGAGGTGACAAGAGGTCGGTTATAATTCGTCTATAATGACCAAGAGATGGGAGTTCCCATGAATCTGCGGGCGCCGATAATGGTCTGCATTTGAGCAAAACACCCTGAAGGTAGCGAATAAGTGCAGGCCGGGTCTTTTGGGGTTTGCGTTGATCATTGAGGAGGTATTTAGACCTATATGAATGACCCGGATAGGTGTTTTCCTGCCGTATCTGGCTCCCAGACAGTTGGAAGTAGGCTACTATTCGCTAGGTGTTTGTTAAGGACTATTAGACTTATGAAGCTGTAGCTCTATGAATTCAAGGCGTGACTTGTCTTGCACTTTGAAATAAGAAAACACATCCTTTTATAGAAATATTGGCCAATTAGTCCCTCACTCAATCAACTTATTAATCAATCAATCAATCCATAGAGTCAATCAGTCAGTTAATCAATTAGTCAGTCACTGTCAATTCATCAGTCAATCATTCAGTTAAATTGATTGTTCAAGATTCAGGGCTGTGTCAACGGAATCAATCTGTTAAACATAAGAACAATTTACCTCCGTCTGCGATTAAGTAGTGCACCAAGTGCATCTGGTTCGATTCCCGAAGGCCTTCAATGAACTCTTCAATTTTGTCTTTCTTCAGGACCTTCTCCAGCAGTTTCTCAACCTTCGCTCCAGTTGTTTCAGTTTCTCTGATATCCCGACACTCTCGATGAGAGAAACAACCCAATCGAATCAGCTTGTCAAGAATTCCGAAGTTCGGATCGAGTCGGTCTGTTAGAAGCTCCAAGTGTTTGTCCGTCAGCTCCTTTAGTTTCTTTTTTCCAATTCCATCTAAATAATGTTGGAATAATTGTAACAGAATTAATAATTAACAGTTCTTAAACCTGAGGTTCTTGGCTTTCATTTTCCTCCTTTCCGTAAGCGTTTGAACACCATTCAGTTCAATTTTGGTTTTGTGTTGCTAGGTCGGAACATCTCTAAAGAGTTTTTACGATAGCACTAAGCTTATATAAATGTGCAATTATAATCACTATTATTAACAATAATTACTACTGATTACGATTACTGCATTATGCCTATAGTGGCTGATATATCATCATCATCATCATCATCATCATCGTCATCATCATCATCATCATCATCATCACCACCAACAACAACAACAACAAAAACAACAACAACAACAACAACAACAACAATAATAATAATAATAATAATAATAATAATAATAATAATAATAATAATAATAATAATAATAATAATAATAATAATAATAATAATTTGGATGAAGCTCACTGATTCATCCATTTAAGAGATAGATTCTCTGGAATTGAGGATTGAAAATTATAAATTTCTTTTGAAATTCTCAACAAACGAAAGTAGACACCTACTGATATCTCTTACTCCTTGACTCATTTCTGGAGATTCTTTATGTTCGGATGAGACGATTCCTGTGGATCTATACAACTGACGTTATTCGCTTTCGTTGGCGTGGTCTTCTGCGAAGCATTATCAGCTGTCTGTCTGACATTTTGGACTGAGTTCACAAAACACCGAATAGCGCGAGGTAAGGTCGACGTCAGTTGCCCTGGCAAGATGTTGATGAACACCAGAAACCATTACAATTCACTGATGCATGCTTTGAGTTCAAAGCGGTCTAGTCGGTCACGAACTTGGATGCTCTCGAGTCGATTGGCGCATTAAGTGACTTTAACAGAGAGCTCTCGGCATCAAGGCTGTCAAAGATGACAATCACGTTCCGGTACTTTAGAATACTAGTTCCGATTGAACATGCATACATATATGCATATATACATAACATACACAAATACATATACACACAGACACACATTCACACAGACACACAGACACACACATACATGCGCACGTACATACATACAAGCAGGAAGGCAGAAATGCAGACGGGCACACAGACGGACACACAGACTGGCCAGTTGGTCGGATGCCTGACTGACTGACTACCGACCGACTGACATACATACATACATACATGTACAGACTGACTGAGGCAGCGATACGGACAAAGGGACAAGCAACGTTTATGCCTATAGTTAGATAACTTACGATCGGCCTATATATGAAAGTAGGCCTACAAACACATACAATTACAGATAGGCCTACTTCGCACGTACTAAGCACAACATTTGTCTATGACTCATTGTCAGTTCAAAGGTCATGTCCATTCGTCTTAACAAATGACTTCTATGGCGCCAAGTTTCACGAATCAATGTCCAAACATCTCTGTATGTCCGTCTATGCGTTCGTCCCTCTGGTTTTGTTTGTCCGTTTCTCACTGTCTGTAAGTCTACATGTGTTGGATTACGAAGGCTACTTGCCTGAACATCCGATCTGTAAATGATTCTTGACTGAGCTACGGAAGCCTGATTACGAAAACCAGTGTTACAACATACACGAGGCTTATATAGGCCTATACAGTGTGTTAACAGAAATCAATGGCTCGCATGTGCCTACGAAGGCCTTAGGCTTATGCACATGACTCCAAGGCATAGGCTATGCTTTGGTCACATGACCAACGCAGAGAACATCGCTGCATTAGTCAGCATAATGTTAACTCCAAATAAACACTCTGCAGCGACGGCTCGCGCCAGACCATCAGGAGATTAACGCATCCAACCACGCATGTGTATTTCTGTCTGTCTGTCTGTCTGTGTGTCTAGCAGGGCTGTCCTTTAATTGGATACTTGTGCGTTGAACGGATAAACCCAATGTTCTGAAGGTCAATGCGTCCTTTAAGCCAGCATTTTACTTCTGTGGCACTTATGGTAATAATACCGATACTGTCTGCCCGTCTGTTTGTCTGCCTGCCTTTGTTTATCCGTGTCTCACAGTCTATCAGTATAGATACTTAGCTTAGGAAGGGCACGCACTCGTATATCAAACTTTAGCAACTTCTTGACTTTGAAGCACGGAAACCAGCAGTAGCCTAATCATGTAATCCTATAAGCACGAGGCTTAAATATCTTCTGGTCAGTGGCCCAATTGTGAGGACAAGGGCATACTTGGTAGTACTGGCCTAGCTAGCTACATTGGTTAGAGCATAGGCTGCATCTCATGCGCCTCTATGTATGCGAGCATGCGGATCGCGGTTCGCCTCCTGATGCTGACTTCTTTCAGAGGTTTAAATCTCGGGCAGACAGACAGACAGACAGACAGACAGACAGACAGACAGACAGACAGACAGACAGACAGACAGACAGACAGACAGACAGACAGACAGACAGACAGACAGACAGACAGACAGACAGACAGACAGACAAGTCTCGCGTAGGTCTTTAAAACAGGTTTAATACTCCTCTGTATGCAATCGACTAGAAGTCACGTGCAGACTAACAAAGGCCGAATTCCTAAGCAGACTTGTGGAAAATACGAGCTATCGAGTTAAGTAGACCTATTCATTACGACTTACATTCGTCCGAGATGCTGACAGCATCGTCCCAGACTTCTAACTTGACTGTACGAACCTTAACAACATCACCTGATCTGAAGGAAGCGATGCATCCGAAAACAACATAAAACGGTTTGGGGCCGTCCATAAATGACGTCACGCTATTTTGGCCGATTTTTTACCCCCCCCTCCCCCCTCGTCACACGTCGTCACAAAAATTAACACCCCTCTTGTCACACATCGTCACAAATTTCTGACCCCCCTCCCTCCCCTAGGTGCGTGACGTCATTTATGGACGGCCCCTTTCAAACATACATGGAGATTCAAGATCAGATTCTGTCTCTTTAAGCCTAGGCCAGTATGATCTGACAGAGGCTCGATCAGTTGACTATGCCTGTGTCGTCGTGGGCAACGCATACGCCACAGCTGCAGTGTGGTAGGGCCTACAAAATAGAGACCTACCCAACAGTTTATGCGTCTCTGTGACCCCTATCTCTGGCCTCCCAATGACCAAGCCTTGATCTGCATGTGGACCACCGCTCTAACGTGACGCAGCACTCTTGACTAAGCTGGTTTCCAGAACTTAGCTTGAAGTACACGTATACCGCTTCAGAAGTTTTCGAGCTAATATTAGGCCTTCTAATGAAAACATCCAAACAAACAGCGTTGGTACTAGCCACGGTTAAAACCGGTTCACTGAAATTCGACACACCTTATCTGATAGCAGTGCACAGTTTGTATAGGCTTATCTCTCGGCCTACTTTAGTCGCCAACTATAGGCCTAATCACCCTGGCCCATGCTCACTTATTTTCAGCGGCAAACGCTGGCTTACAGGAAATTCGTTCTGGGCTCCGGTGTAGGAGGCTGAATAGACTCCCCGTATAAAAATACTCCTGGAGTGTTTATATCCTAGTGTATAATGACTGGACAGTCAATTGACACTAGGACAGAAACACTCCACCCTGCGAATGAACACGCCCCGAGTGTCTTCGTTTGAGATCTGTGGAGTTTATTCTTCCTAGGATAAACTGAATGGAGAATTCGAGTTCATTCTTCCTATGACAAATTGAATGGGGGAGTTTTAGTTATGGAGTATCTTCTATGTAGCACCAATTAACTGGTAGAATAAGTTTAGCACCCGTTACACCGTGATGATATTTTTTTTAGCAATCTGAGGTAAGAGATAAGCTGCTTGCATTTTAACTAATCACATAGCTAGCTATTTAAACCAAGAATAGATATAAAATGTCAAGACAGCCTCACAATAAAACTTAACTGTTTCATTTATAAAGCAATAAACCATTCCTTTAGCATGACAGCTACGAACTAGCTAAGAAAATTGATCCAGCACTCATTGAATCAACGAAATAAGTCAAACACCGGTCACACAGTCATACTGATTGCCCTGCAATCTGATCTAAATCATTTGGTCCATCGTGAAGTCATGTGACTCCACAACTTGACCTCAAGTCATGTCAGGTGACTGAGGTGAGGGCATGTCAAATGAGGTCAGGTCAATTAGAAAGTCAAGAATGTCTTCATTGTGTAAAACGAATAGAGTTTAGGCGTATACAGATAATACAGTGATAACAAAGGTTTCACAAGAAACACTCAATTTTTCTGTGAGGCTTTCAGCAGTCCACAGGTTACCTGATACATTTTAAATTACAGCAAATTAAGGTTATTACAGCTTTGTCAAATTCATACAACACCTCATGTAGTAGATTGCCAGTTATACAGTAACAAAGTAAAAATGCACATTAAGAGCGTGAAATGATTGTGTTATACACTGCCAATCTTTGCCATGCAGTTAAACAGCAGTGTCAGCTGCCTTAACTGCATGCCCAGAGACCACCACGGGGAGGTGTTGGCAACGGTCTCCGTAATTCATTCATCACCCCAATTTCACTGTCACCAAATTGAGTAACCCCAAATAACAAATTTCACGAAATTATAAATTTAGAAATTTTGATAGTTTTTTATTTTCTATCAGTGAGAAAGACAGGTCTTGACAGAGACAGACAAGACCATACACAGACAAAAATAGCATGTCGGATTCCTGGACGATCTCAAGGCAGAGCATCAGAAAAAGAAATGTATGCAAAGCGGTACAAGACACATGTAAAAAGATGGATAGAAAGAAACCAACATGTCAAGAAAGATGAGACTGAGGGAGAATTAACATAACATAATTAAATGAAAATTTGTAAAGTGCAACTTAAAGGAAAACTCATCAGTACGTAGTGTTCCCGACCCAAAAAGGAGAAACCTTGTTCAAACAGAATAGATTTTAAATGCATGCGGAACAGAGAAGGAGACAGGCTGACCAGCTCAGCTCTAGTCTTATGAGAAAGGTTGTTCCATGGCACACGACCGACGAAAGCAAAGCTTATGTGCTGAGTTGTAGAGAAACGAGCCAGAGGACAAGAACACCATGATGGACCGAACGAAGGGACCTGCGGCCAGGAACAGACGAGGCAGAGATACAGAGTGAGCCAAGATAAGATGGGGCAGTTCTCACCAAGCAGAGATATATGAGAGCAAGGCACAAGCAGGGAACTGGTTGAAAGGAGAACAACAGAAAGATGAGACACAATGTGATATTGAATGAACAGAGGGTGCGGACACAGGGGCATAAAGGTCTACGGATTCAAACACAGAAGTAAGACAAGGAAGCATACATGTAAACAGAAATGAGAAATGGAGTTTCAATAAGCTACATATCAGAAAGCCAAGGACACATAAGCTAAAAAAAATGAAATGGTTTCAAAAGCTGAAGATGAATGAATTACCCAAATGCCAAAAATGTGATACAAAGAATAAGTGATGCATTTGGTCATCACCTATCCCAAAAATTCTTGTACAACTATATATATACACACAATATACACACATTCAATACACAGTGAGTTTACATATTCAACGTTCAAATCAGTCTATTCAATACTCACGTGAGTCTATATATTCAATGGTAAATTAAGTCTTAAAAGGGCAAACCAAAAAAGAAAAAGAAAAACAATCCTAACGCTATGCACTGTTCAGATTAAAAAAATTACATATTATCAGTGTAGGACAATAAATACATCTATCATTCTAACCCAGTCAAAAGCACAGCTATCATTCTAACCCAGTCAAAAAACATTATTTAACTGATAATGTCACAGGACAGTAAATACAGCTATCATTCTAACCCAGTCAAAAAACATTATTTAACTGATAATGTCACAGGACAGTAAATACAGCTATCATTCTAACCCAGTCAAAAAACATTATTTAACTGATAATGTCACAGGACAGTAAACACAGCTATCATTCTAACCCAGTCAAAAACATTATTTAACTGAAAATGTCACAGGACAGTAAATACAGCTATCATTCTAACCCAGTCAAAAAACATTATTTAACTGATAATGTCACAGGACAGTAAATACAGCTATCATTCTAACCCAGTCAAAAAACATTATTTAACTGATAATGTCACAGGACAGTAAACACAGCTATCATTCTAACCCAGTCAAAAACATTATTTAACTGAAAATGTCACAGGACAGTAAATACAGCTGTCATTCTAACCCAGTCAAACGCATTATTTAACTGAAAATGTCACAGGACAGTAAATACAGCTGTCATTCTAATCCAGTCAAAAACACAGCTATCATTCTAACCCAGTCAAAACGCATTATTTAACTGAAAATGTCACAGGACAGCAACATAGCTCTATCGTTTTAACCCAGTCAAAACGCATTATTTAACTGAAAATGTCACAGGACAGTAAATACAGCTATCATTTTAACCCAGTCGAAACGCATTATTTAACTGAAAATGTCACAGGACAGCAACATAGCTCTATCATTCTAACCCAGTCAAAACGCATTATTTAACTGAAAATGTCACAGGACAGCAACATAGCTCTATCATTCTAAACCAGTAAAAATGCATTATTTAACTGAAAATGTCACAGGACAGTAAACACAGCTATCATTCTAACCCAGTCAAAAAACATTATTTAACTGATAATGTCACAGGACAGCAACATAGCTCTATCGTTTTAATCCAGTCAAAACGCATTATTTAACTGAAAATGTCACAGGACAGTAAGTGCAGCTATCATTCTAACCCAGTCAAAAAACATGTTTTAACTGAAAATGTCACAGGACAGTAAATACAGCTGTCATTCTAACCCAGTCAAAAAACATTATTTAACTGATAATGTCACAGGACAGTAAACACAGCTATCATTCTAACCCAGTCAAAAAACATTATTTAACTGAAAATGTCACAGGACAGAAGAAACAGCTGTCATTCGAACCCAGTCAAAACATTTTTAACTGAAAATGTCACAGGACAGCAACGTAGCTATCATTCTAACCCATATCAGCACAACTGTTTTTTACAATAAAGGTGGCTGGCTTTAATGGAATATTAACTGTGAAGAACAGATTAATGAGAATCACTGAACATGATACAAGGTGGATTGTGTGTAAGTAAAAGAACAGATAAGAAGAAATCACATGAAGTTGAAGAAGATACAAGAGGAGGATTGTGTGTATTGAATTAATTGGAATCATGTGAAATTGAAAGAAGACTCAAGAAGGTGGATTGGTATAAGTAAAAGAAGAGATAAGAGGGAATCAGGTGAAACTGTAGAAGATACAGGGTGAGGTGAAAGTAAAAGAAGAGAGAAGAGGTAATCATATGAAATTAGAAAAAGATACAGAGTGAACTGAGTGTAAAGAAAAAAGAGATAAGATGAATCACGTAAAATTGAAAGAAGATATATTGCATGTATATAGTGGATAGTGTGCAAGTAAAAGAACAGTTGAGAAGGAATCAAGTAAAATTGCAGAAGATACAGAGTAGATGGTAAGTAAACGAAGAGACCCGAGGGAATCATGCGAAACTGAAAGGAGATATAGGATGGACTGTGAGCAAGGAAAGAACAGAAGAGTAAATCATGTGAAATTGAAAGAAGAGACTGGGTAGATCGTCCGTAAGTAAAAGAACAGAAAAGGGTGAATCATGTGAAGTTGGAAGATAGAGGGTAGATTGTGTGTATGGAAAACTACATGTTATTTCCCATACACACATGATTCCTGTATCTGTTCATTCCCTTCACATATTAGAAGTATTCTTTTACCAACTTCACAAGATTTAGTCTTATCTCAATTTCCTTCACACCAACTTCTCTCTACCTACTTTCACTTTCACACAATTTCCTCGCTGTTCTTCCGCTTTCACGCAATCACCTCCTTTTTTTAATTCATTCACTTCTATACAGGCTTCCTCCGTTGTGTCACTTTTGCACACCTCTCCGTTTACTTTTACATCACAAAACTTCATTCGTCTCGTTCTCAAGATCTCTCCATTCTTGCTGTATCTTTCCAGATATTTCTCAAAAACACTTCCAATCATAACATCAACACTTTTGACAAAAATTCACTGACATTCGTCGAGTCTTTGGTGTTTCCATTGGTAGGAAGTGTCAACCATGGATTGATGTTGAACTCCTCTTAGGTCTCAACAGTCGTGGACACAATCCAGAGATGAGAGTCGTCAACACACCGGCAACAAAAACAACAGACAACATCTGTAGCATCACTGCCACCTTTGAGTCTTTCTATAAAAACAAAACCTATTAGCGGGGTGTGCCTTGTGGTACAAATCACCCATGGGTTCAAACCCCAGTATGTCTAGAAGAAATTACAAGATGTAGTGTCAAGCCCACAAGAAAGGATTAACAGATGCTTTCCACTGGTGGAAACAACAGATCCAGCAACAGTCAATGCATCTGTGTATAAAGAGGTTCAGGTGTTATGATTAACAGATGTTGAGCAGTTTTAAAGAGATATTGAGGCTGGAGAGGTGGATTAGAAGAATGCAACTGAGTGCTCTAGGAGATGCAGAGACATGCAAAAGTTAAAGAATTGAGAAAGAAGGAGATTCTGTTGAAGTGAGGGAAAGGGAGAAGATTGGTTGAAGGAGAATAACAAATAGGAGACAGTATGAACGTGGAAAAGATGGAGACAGCGGAGTGTGAAAGGAGAACAAATTAATGAGATTGCTTATAGTTAAATAAGTTAAATGGGATTGGATCGCATGAAACAGAAAATAACGTATAAGAGATGATTGTGGGAAAATTGAAGACAACAGATGGTGAACTGTGTTAAAGGTAGAGAACATAAAAGAGGATATCAGGTGCATGTGGAAGCTGAAAGATTGCAAACAGTCTGAAAGGAGGACAGATTCAATGAGACTGTGATATAGTTGTCAAGTAACCCAACGTCGATGCAGGTTCGACACAAACTTCATCTTCTACGACTTTCTCTGCCGTCTCTTGGTCAAAGAACTTTCAAGGTCATCCTGTACAATTGCAACGACACAGATTTACCCAATAGGCCTATACGTCGATGGATTAACCACTTAACAGTGTTTCCCAACCTGGGTGCCGCGATACCCGAGGATGCCGTGAACCTGCTCTGGGGTGCCGTGGCAAAATAATATTTGTGGAGTTTTTTCTGTAAAAAAATGTGAAAAAACTACTGATTGTCACTATACTGAAATAGGCCAATTATAGCCTATAGCCCTATATCAGTATAGCGATAATCAGTAGGCTCAGGCCCGCATTAGTGGGTCCTAAAGGGTGCTGCAGGATGCAGCACCCGGGCCCGCAGTTTTGATGGGCCCACATTTTTGGAAGTACAATTTATAAAATGTTATTGTACATGTAGGCCTAATTGGGCCCCACGCTGATGACTATGTAGGTAATCACACGACCCGGGCCCGCACTAGCCGTAGTGCGGCCCTGAGTAGGCTATATATAGCTAATTTTAAAACTGAAATTAATGCATAAATAGTCGCAACACTGCGGCTGAATATAAGGAACGTTGCTATTCAATAAAGAACTAACTGGAAGATAAATAATCAAGATTAAGGCGAAGTCTCCTCCGTCACCATTTTAGTCCGCATTTTCTAGCCTGTAGGCCTACGTGTATCTTTCATCCTAACGCGTTTTAAACGACGTCTGTTGTATGACAGCTCGATCGATGGAAGTTGGTAGGCCTAGTTTCTATGTAAAATCAGATACACAATGTCATTACACATGTAATGATAATTATTACGGCTTACTTGAATTTTCTGTACCAACAGTTCCTCAAATTCAAGAAATATACACACATCTTTTAGACTACCAAAGCGCAACAGTAGGCCTAGCACAAATGAAGATAAGTTGAAACGTTTAATGGGACAATGGAACAGTGATCATCGGATGACGTCAATAACAATTAGAGAAAATTCGATGACGTCATCGAATAAAGCGCTAATAAGAAAACTTGTGGCGCGCTGGTCGCAGCCTCATCTGGGATGCGACCGTGACCGATACCTTGGCGGCTTCTTCTCTGCCCGATACCTCTCGAGCGGCCGATAGGGCAGCCGAGAAAAAGCGGCAGCCCGCAAACAACTTAAATATCGCCAACAGTTAGCCCCGGTGGAGTAGAATGAGGCATCCACCGTGATAAAGTGCTAAAAATACTCCGAAATGCGAGTCACATTCGTTGGGCCTGTACATGTTATCTGGTCACCATCTGCCTCCAATAGTAATATAGGGATCGTATATGAACCCAAGGAATGTGGCTGTTTGAAACGGAAAGCAGTCTCTTGCGCCAACCCAGAGGGACAGGGTGCCATAAACCTGTATGTTCGAAGTGTTACCGACTTCATTACTCCTAGACGCGGATTATGTGGGTGGGTAGTACGTCTTCTCCCCATCACCTCCCCCCCCCCTACAACGTACTGGTACGTTCATTTAGTTAGTTTCTGTTTAACGACGCTGCGTTATAAGATTAAAGATGATCAGCATCCTCCTTCATTATCCAGATTTTGGACTGACGCCACCTGAAAATCACACTGGTAGAGTTTCGGTACGTTCAGTATAGGCCTACTCGTTTATGTGGCCGAGTTCAGTAGTGGCAGGATCGAATTAAGTGGGGTGCTCAGGGTGCTGGAGCACCCGGGCCCGCAGTTTTGAGAGGCCCGCACAACGATTTTGCCGGCTTGTGCAAGCCAAATTCGTGGACGAGTCCGGTTGGAAGCCAAGAGCGTAGTCCGAGAAGACATGAAAACAGCCTATGGAGGAAATGAGTCGAGGAATAGACAAGTTTCTAGTTAAGATCTGGAGGCCAGAACAGACTTTGCAGAGTGAACTTTTGCCTTAGAAAGTTTCAGTGTCCAGGGCCAGTAACAGAAGGCGCGCCTACCGATGGCCATGGAACAGTGCGATTGAGAAAGTCAGAAGACTTAACTGGGCAAACAGAGGTTTTGGAGTCAGCAAAGACTGAAGATAATGTGGTTGACTGAAATAGTCTTGTATACATACAATTAGTCCAATCTTGAAAGTAATTCGCTTTTCTATAGGCAACCAATGCGGTGATTTACGTACACCAATCGGTTTTAAGCCTGTATGTTGGATTCAGGCCCGCATTAAGGGGGGAGGGTACAAAGGGTGCTACAGCACCCGGGCCCGCAGTTTTGAGGGGCCGGCATTTTCAGAAGTACATTACAACATTTTATTGTACTTGTTATTGGGCAGGCGCTGATGGCTATTTGTAGATAATCACAGCACCCGGGCCCCACCAGCCTTAATGCGGCCCTGGCACACAGAGGTTTTGGACTCGGCAAAGACTGAAGATAATAATGGTCGACTGAAATAGTCTTGTATACATACAATTAGTCAAGTCTTGAATGTAATTCGCTTTTCTATAATAGGCAGCCAATGCAGTGATTTACACAGACCAATTGGTGTTAAGCCTATATGTTGTATTATGTTCATCCTTTTGGAGTTTTATATAATAGCTCTGACCAAGACACTTTCAAACTTCATCAAGTTATATATGACAACAACTGACGAAGATAGACATACAAAACGTTGATTGTTATGATTGATCAGTAGCCTATTAAGTATGTCGACACAGAACATGAAAAACTGAAGTCCGTTTTCGCAAACATCTGATAAGAACTTGACAACAGATGGCGTCGTCGTTGTTGTTATACGGAACAGCGTTTAACCGACAAGTAGGCCTATTCACACTCAATAACAATCGTTACATCATCTACGTACTTGCACTTTCAAAAATTTCCTATCAACTATTCTTTCTGACAACAACTGAAATAGAAAAATACAAGACAATACACTATAATACTTGGTCAGCTGCATTAAATCCCTAATGGCATAACTTCACATTTCGAAACTCCTGATTTCCTTGAGTGATTTTAAAAATAGTAGGCCTATGGTACCAAGGAATCTATTATAGGAATGGTAACTCATGAAAATAATAATTGCACATCCGGTAGCATCCTTAACCATAGATGTCACTGCAATTCAATTATCATGTTTAATATCAAATAATGTTTTAACTCTCGACAGGCAATTTTTACTTCACAGACATAATTATTAATCGATTTTCAGTCATAAATATAATGACCTAGATGCATTTCGTTACGTAGACAAGACGTGATATTTTCCTGACCACCCCATTATAGACCCAAAATTACTCATACAACACTAAATAAGGAGTCTCCAGTCCTGTGCATATGTAGGTCCTTGGTAGAGTACTAGGTTCTCAGTAGGGCCCATCTTATGATGACCTGGGCCCAAGTCTCCAACCCCAAAATTGTGGACCATCCTATGTGCCATAGCTATGTCCATTAAATGGTAAAGTCCATTAAATGCATCCTCAACAACAGTTAATGTTGCTCCAGTGACGAAGTAAGAACAAGACGCCAATGCAAACACGATACAATGAATCCATAAACATATTACTCAAACCCAGTCAGCCATGTTAGTTGGGCCCAAAGCTGGCCCGAGTTGTGACCAGATATGCCCAAAATGGGTCCAATGAAACTGTTACACATCAACCGATGGCTGTAACGAACACTGCATCAGAGACTTGCTCGAGGTCCCTAAACAGTGAGTGCCATGCGGGGTGGCTCGAACTCGTAGACTCCGCATTACAAGGCGAGTACTCACTCAGTCCTCAACAACATGTCACAATGTACTGAGTACTGGCAGCTAACGTTGATACTTCCGTCATATATTCTGTCCAAGTGAAACTGACACAAGCTAAATTTATCTCAGTGAAAATTTGAAAGACAAAAATGACTAATTGGACATGATCCATAGCATATTTATGAGTTCTTTAAAAGCAGCTAAATAAATGTACTTTTACATTCAGATCAAACTTAATACAAACATATCCGGAATGCAGGCACATGCCACCAAATGTCCGATTTAATGACTGCTATATAACCAATAAGTAATAAACTAAACTCATGATCAGAGAAATGATACACAGAATATCCAGCACATGTACTTGGTTTGCACAGCTTCACAACAGTGAAATATCACAGAGTAATGGGAAATTTATCTATTTTAATCAGAAAACGTCTCTAGTGTCCTTAGCATAATAAACAAGACATAGTTCCTTCCCATGTAAAACCAATCATGAAATTTGAATGTAGGAAATTTGTGCTTTGGGCTTTCTGGCAATGCTGTACTATAGTATATATTAACCACTCTAAGTAAAACCAGAAAATACATGCAACTCTAAAATTGTCATAGCAACAGAAAAACTGATCATCAATCAATCAATCAATCAATCAATATTCGTTTATTGCAAAAATTCCAGTCGACACAAACTCAGGTGTTCAGCAGCGGAGTCATTCAGGACTCGATCAAACCTTAATTAAGTAACAAGCTGGAGGTATAATGCTGATACCACACACTCGTGCTGAAGTATAGCTAATTAAACACAGAATTACAAAGAGAACTTTGAGTTATCTTGTTGATTTTTACACGGAATGGTAAAAAAACGCCTTATAATGGTGCGTTTGGGAGTCATATCAAATACCATATTATAATGAAGTCATTTTCTAACTCTGCCACTTCCAGTATTCTGGTGGTGCCTGTCCCAAAATTGGATATAGGAGGAGGGCAACACTAATCATCTTTGTAATAACACAGCATCGTTAAACAGCAAATAATCAAGTCATTTTCTAAAGCTGAAGTCCAGAAACCAAGTTGTTAATGTTTCTGTTATAATGATGCAAGTCCTAAGGAGTTTCGGTACATGACATACACGCTCCTATTTCACAAGAAAGAACATGTGAGCTATCAACATGAAAAACGATATGTGTAACGCCGACTATGAAACTCGATCAGACTGTTCAAAGCATGCCACTGACCAGCTACATCCTGCTTCAACACCTAACTTCACATGCTCGCCAACACCTGCAACAGTTTACTTTCTCACACACGAAAACATTAAGATTTACACACTTCATACGATTCTCAAAAACTTGTCGTGGACTTGTAACATCTTTTGATTATTTCTCATTCTGCATGAATCTTTGAGCCATATCTCGCACATCAACCGACTGAAATTTCTGCCAATCTGCAGTTTCTACATATCGCTTCCACTGTAGATGTCAGCCAGTTTCTGGAACCTTGGACCCCAATTGTTCAGATAATCCCAGTCCAAATCGCCGTCGTCTGATCCCGATGCCAGAGAGCTCAGTGACCCTCCCGTACTGCCCTCTCCCTCGTACGCATACTCCCGAACGCTCTCAAAGGGCGGCTGATTTGGGTCATTGTCTGCGTCGTTCAAACGTCTGTTTATATAATCGTCAACATCTGGATTGCTTCCGATGTGTCCAGCTGAAAAGATGAAGACAATAAACTAACAATATCTACAGATAACTTCATTTCTTTTAATATATTATTAATTACTATTTACGTATTATGTTTATCAGTAATTACTTAACATCAAAATGCAGACACTAACACTGGTTAGCAACTTTATTTTCTTAGCCTTTTTTACACACAAGCGTGTGGTCAGTTTTCTTCCTTGTCATCGTATCTACTGACAGCATATGGTCAGTGTACAGTCAATATAATCATTAAAACATTGAACAGATATGACTGCCACAGAGAAAGTTCTTACGCATAAACTGTTGTGGCCTTTCAAGTGTAGATGGCGTTAGCGTACGTTCTCCACGGTGGCGCCCTCTATACGGCTCATTGATTGGTTTTCTCAGTTGACTGATGTCATAGGCATTCTGATCTTGCTCTCCTGCAACAATGAATTTTTGATAACTAATTGACAGAAACAAGTGCTAAAATATTTACCAAAATTTGAAACATGTGAATCATCTAACAACGAATTCATATTTAAAGATACGCAACTTCAGTTATAAGGATTTTTATATTCCAGTGACTTTGCCCACATGGTCACTTCCGAATACTTCACCTCTTGGGCATACTGTCAATCTGACATACTTGACAAACAGTTATTTTGTGAACACTGACCTACTTTACTTGGTCATAGCGTCATTTCTGAATAATGAATGACACACCTGGCCATACTGTCATTCTTAAACACTAACACATTTGGCTATACTGTTATTAACAAACACTAACAGACTTGAAAATACTTTTATTCCAAAACACAAACACACTTGAACATACTGTTATTCCCAAACACTAACACACTTGGCCATAATCTTATACTGTTATTCCAAAACACTAACACACTTGGCCATACTGTTATTCCCAAACACTGACACACTTGACCATACTCTTATTCCAACACACTAACACACTTGGCCATACTGTCATTCCCACATACTGACCAACTCCTTCTTCGTCATAGTGGATGATGTTTTCTCGGACATCATCATCGACGTTCACCATATCCGGGTATTTCTGTTTTCGCCTTCGGCGGGTGTAAATGATGAAAATGAGAATCAGAACTACACAAAGATTTAAGAAAACAGCAACACTTACTCAGAATCAATTCCACTAAACTATTGTAATTGTAAATTTATATAGTGCCACATCAAAGGCGCTCCCGACCTAACAAATGAAACCATCGACGACAATGGTCTTCAAGTGCTTGGAGAAAACAAGCAAAGAGAGGCTGAGTTCATGCCAAAAGCTGTTATACAGCTTATTCCAGGAGGATGGACCAACCACAGCAAAACTATGCTGGAGCGTGGAATTTCGGGAAGCTTGTGATTAAGTGTTTCCCAGCATATCCATGGGCTGACACATGCTTGCTATTACCAACTGCGTCAGCTCCGAGTCGTTTCCCGCTCTCTTTCTTTTTCTGCAGCCTCCACCTTGGTTCACGCATTTGTGGTAAATTGCTTGGATTACTGCTCTTCTCTTTTTGTTGGACTCCCTCAGGTCCGTCTTTCTTGTCTGGAGAGGGTTTTGCAGACGGCTGCACGCTTGGTTGGGGGTATCTCCAGATACGACCATGTTTCCGAATACATGAGAGATGTCCTTCATTGGCTCCCAATCCAGCAGCGCATCCTTTACAGGGTCTCCTCAATGGCCTGGCAATGTGTCTTAGGCCGGGCACCGGCTTATCTTCATGAGTTCTTTACTCTTACCTCTGCTTGTGCGGGGTGCAGATCCCTGCGCTCAGCATCCCGGGGAGACCTCGTTGTTCCTTACGCTCAGACCGCCATCATAGGCGCCGACTTCTTGGGGGCCTTGGGTGCCAATGCACCCAGAGAAAAAGTTCAGTGGGGGCCTGGCACCCAGAAGAATTCGGACCTTAAATTCAATTTTTTGGGGTATTCCTACAAAAGAGGTCGTCACATTTTCTCGGGGGATGAATTCCTAAAAAAGTCGTCAAATTTTAGGAGAGAATTATCTTAAAATATGCACTGGCACCAGATCCGGCCATGGCCCCCCATTTAAAAAATTTTGTCTTATGTTTACACACGGATGACTAAAAAAAGGTTATCAGTTTTTTTTTATCGGAGACGATTTCCTAAAAAGTTCCGTTGGTCCTTTAAAACTTTGATAAACCTTCTGGATCCGCCTCTGACTGGCACCCAGAGACAAAAGCAAAAGTCGGCGCCTATGACCGCCATAGCACAATGTAGGGCATTCTCGGTGGTTGGTCCTGCCGTTTGGAATGATCTACCTCTTGCGATTCGTTCCCTTCCTAGGGATCTCTGGTTCCTTTTACAGTCTCCTTAAGACATTTCTTTTTGACCGGACCTGGGTTGGGAGTGCCTCTGAATAAATTCCTTGAAGGGGCGCTATATAAATGTTTTAGATAAATAGATAGTTAAAAATTATACAAATTATTCGTTAAAGGTACACAAAAAATTGAATCTGGCTATTAACTTTGATTATGAATTGCAACTGTGCATATAGAAGCAGGCCTATACATAACTATGCAATGCAGTAAAGGAAATCGGTTACTTAAGTGTCGAGTAATTAATCCGTACTCAGTAGAAGGACAATGCAGAGAAGAATGATGAGCAAAGCGCTTGTGCTGACAAAAGCTGTCGGATGTTCGCGCCGTTCGGCACACGTCGGTCCACCGTAACCATAGTAACAGTCACAGCTGTATCCATCCTCCGTATCATGGCACCGTCCCTCGTGGCAGATGTCTGGCTGCTCCAAACACTCGTTGATTGGTTCACAGAGGGCACCAGTGAAGAAATCGTCCACAAGACGCTGTCCAGGAGGACACCTGGTACAAGAAAATCCAAAGGTTTACAAGTTTTACAGTACAAGTCTAAAGATAAGATGCAATGGGATGAGTGGGAAAGGATAGAATAAGAAAGGCAGGATATGATAGAATATCATATGACGGGGGGATAGATGAATGGTAATACTCTTGGATAAAGAACATAAGATCTTGAAAGATGCGGTTCGATACCTAGAAGCGCCCTCTAGGTCGACTCAGCCTTCCACTCCCTAGGAGGCAGCTGCAAAATGAGCGGGCGCCTAACAGGTTGCCAAGATGTGTTCAATAACACCTTGACAATTGTACCATCATGTTTCAATGTAACTTACTACGGTTTGTCAGTGAGCTTGTGAATAAACAAGAATATATTATTATTATTAGGATATCAAAGGATAAGATATCCTAGCATAGGGTAGGAAAGTATAAGATGAAATTGGATAGGGCAGCACCAGATCTAACTAGACAGGATGGAACAAGATGGAATAGGATTGAATAGGATAAGATAGGATGGGATAGGAAGGACAATATGGGATATAATAATGGGATAAACTAGTACAAGACAGGATAGGATAATAAAACACATTGGAACCACACCAGACCTAACTAGACAGGATGGGAAAGAACAGGATGAAGTGAGTTATTATCTTATGAGAGAAGACCAAGTTATGATCGGTTGATGGTACCACCTGCACTGTGCATGTCTCCAGAGGTCAATGCAGATGAGACCAAATGGACAGATGATGTTTCCTGAGATACAAGCGCTAGACGTGCAGCCGTCTTCAATGTTCTGGCTGCGCAGAGAGTAATTGGCAGCATGGCTCTCTCTGTTCTGTGATTGGTCCATTGGCAGCCAATCGCCATTTAGACGAATGTCGTTCACGCAACCTTTAATAAAAACATTTAAACCAGAATTATTAATAATACTAATGTATACAAACGTAATCCATCAGCATTGAAAGCAAAACCTGGACAAAAATTGAAAATTCTCCTATTCATTAAACACCCCTTTAATATTACTCTAATCACAACTCACCGATTTTGTATTGCCAAGCTGCAGTCATGGATTTATAATCTAATTAAATCTCTGCAAGAATCATTGCCTACCATCGCTGAAGTCGTTATCAACAAGTGGTTGTGAATCTGCTGAAGGAAATCGGATATCTCCTCCAGCAAGAAGACCTCGCTGTGCGATGCGCATTTCAACATGGCCTCCCACAAGAGATGAAGATTCGTTGAAGTAGCGTCCCTCGCCCGAGTCGAACCGCAGCACGACCCACTGCCCCACCCGGTTGACAAAGACCGAGTGCCACTCTCCGTCCGATGCATTGACATGAGTCAAGGTCACATCTTGCTCTCCACTGCCGAGGTTATAGCGGAATCTTAGTCTGGAAAGGCTTAGCTGGAAAGAATGATGGAACACATGGATTGGAGGTCAAAGCATATGAAAGAATTCCTCAATAACAAGGAAATAAATACAAACAATAACGATTTGATTTATTAATCTCTTCACTTTTAAAAATCACCAGGGACTAATTTTACTTTAGACAAAAAAATGAAAGAATAACCAATAAATTGAAAGACCAATACTAATACAGTACTAACACCAGTAATAAAGAATAATATCAAAATAATAATAAACTATAAATGAGTAATAATACTACATATGTACATGGGGCGTAGTGGCTCAGTGGTAAGTTCGGCGCCTTGTGACCGGAGGGTTGCAGGTTCGAATCCCACTCTAGCCGCTGCGTACGGACCTTGGGCAAGTCCTTCACTCGCGATTGCTCGTGGCGCTTCGGCGTGAAAACTCCGACACAGTATCAAATGCTGTAGTTGGGAGCGCCTCTGAGTAGTAGTAGACTTGAGGAGGCGCTATAGAAATATCCGAAATAAATAAATAAGTAATGTATGCAGGTATGAATGTACGAACATGTGAATGTGTTGGTATGTATGCATGCATATACATGTTTAAGTATGTAGGTATTTATGTATATATGTATCTGTGTTTTTGCATCGTATCTTTTAAAGAGGAATAGTAAGAATTACTAAATAAGCTTCTAAAAATCTGATGAATCTGAAGCAAGACCCCTGACATAAACATCAGCTCTACCTCCAGAATGGCATATTCGGACTTCTGGGTGTTCTGTGCTTTGAGCAGAATGCCCGACGTCTGGCGAGTGCGAAACATGAGCTGCAGATCGAATCGATGCAGATGTCGACTCATCTCGGCAAAGAACTGGTCCTGGAAATCCCACTCAATGAAACTCTGCTCGCGAAAGTCTTTAGTGGTCGTTGCTGCAGAACGCAAGCAAAATTACGAGAATGTCACTTGGACCTTAATAAGTAATAAGCCCAGTGAATAAACAAATAAAAATCTAAAATCAGTGGACTTAATAATTTGGTTGACCTGTTAACCATACAAATTACCTTCTCTGGGTTTCTACCTAACTCTTAGACATCTTCAATATATAAGTCTATAAGCATAGATACTACACAATATCTATCCAAGTTGAGGTCAATGCTACGGAATGGGAAATTTTCTTGTCTCTGTCCATTTGCATATCCACAGTAGCCTGCTTCTATCAGATTTTGACCAGATTTCTACACTGGATCATGACTTTTGATTGCGACATCACTTGAAACTTTCATCAGTCATTGACCGATGTCTTCGACATTATGATAATGGTGCTACATAAGTCACTAGATTAGATTAGATTAGATATTCAGTCATTTCTGTGCTGCCAAGATTAACTTACGAATGCTGCACTTGGGTCCCCTCCAACCAGGCTGACAGATGCACTGGAAGTTTCCAGCAAAGCTGCCAATGCAAGTCCCATTGACGCCACAGTTCCACTTCTCAGGGTCATCAAGCCCACAGGAAATGTCCTCCGCTGGACAACCATCCACGCTGTTCTGATGCTCTCCAGATCTTCCCGTGTGAAGATCATACAACTGAAATATTTCAATCTAATTGTTCACTTCATTGGTTATTTATCTTTATTTCAAACTTTTTAACTGAAATGCAAACATTTTGAATGCAGTCTTGCTTAAGAGTTAAAAAAACTTGAAAGCTGAACTTAACTAACCACCACATAACATAGATTCACGCCTCAGATTCACATTTCCATGTGAACATGCACGCGTTACAAATTTAATTAATAATAATAATAATACGTTATAATGGAAAGCAATATCATGACAGACGCTATAAACGATAGACTATACACTGAATTCAATATGACCATAAGTCAAAGCCTTTTAAAAAATCTGCAAATTGAACCTACAGAGTTTCTACATCAGATAGGTATTGAAAAACATTGTAAGAGCAACAGAACAGAGAATGATTATGAAATTACTTCAAATAAAACCATGTGCTATGATAATATCATTAAAAATTTCATCTGATTCGATTTTATTATTATTATTATTACTACTAATATTATTCTTATTACACATTTATTAAGCAACACAAACCTATGCCAAAGAATCAACTGAGTGATGGCTAGCTCAAGGTTCATACACAGAAACAGTAGGAGTGGAGGCTTGAACCCATACTCTCACTGTCATGAGGCAAACGTTTTAACCAATCAGCTACTGTGTTCCACATTAGACTTGATTAGACGAGATAAGATTAGATTAGACGAGGTCAGAAGGTTATTCCTACCTCTCCATTGTGAACCAGGTTCTTAATGCAACCATGAAAGCCCTCCCGTGATGCCTGGGGTGGATAAGCAGCCCAGGGGTTGACTCGACCACCAATCTGCAATGGCTGGGTGACACTGACAAACAAACTGTCGCCTGAAAGGTCGCCAACAGCTTCACAAGGTCGGCGGTCAACCACAGAAGTTCGTGAACTTTCGTCCTCACTGATGACAACCGATTCACATCGATCGACAACCAGCCGCACTTGCTAACAATTACAACAGCCAAGAAAAGTTAATGGCCCTATATAAATCACAAAACTATACAGTGCATTCATTACTGGGTATGTTGATATTGGAATACATGTAACTTTTTATGTTACAATGACATTGCTTCATAGTATAGAACTCTGCATTAGTTAGATGAAGGCAAAAATGTTACAAATAGCAATATCCTTAAAAATCACAATTATCTTGGGGAATTGACAGCTCTTAAGCAATCAAAATTATATTAGCTTTTGAAATCTAAGTTGATCTGTTTAAGAGCAGGGCTGTGTGATAGCCTAGTTGTTTAGAGTGGGTAAAGCGAGAGGTCAGGCATTCAAATCCCCAGCAGAGGAAAAGTTTTTCAAGACTTCAGCTCCATCTGTGTCCCTAGCCAACCCAGCTATAATAAGTACACTGGCCGTACAATGTCAGTGAGAAGACAAGCCAGTAAAGAAGAGAACTGGCCACCCAACCTCAGGAAAATGAAGTCACTAAGACTTTATACCCATGGCTGCCACTCAGGGCCAACTAAAGTGACTGCTTAAGAGCTGTAAAATCCCCAGATAACTGAGATCAGTAACTGCTTAGTAAGTATGGTGACCATGTTTTGGGATAATTACTTTGTTTCCATACAAAATGGCATGGTACTTATAATGTCATTGATGATGATTTAGAATATTTAAGAATTTTAATAGTTTTACAAAGGTCACTGACCGTTGTGCTGACGAATATGTCCACTCGATGCCACTGTCCATTGTTGAGCTTCTGCAGCCGCACCTGTCCCTGTCGATCTCGTCCGTCGATCGTCAGCTTCGTCTCACCCGATCCATGGTTGATCCTCAGAAGAGGATAACCATTCCTCAGTTCGAGGAGCATGAAATCCTCTGGTTCCGATTCAGTCAGTTCATCCACCGGTCCACTGAAGAAGATCAGACCCTCTTCCTTCTTTGTGATGATCTCGAGACTGGTGTGGCTGTCCGCACACTGGGCCAGGGGAGGGTACCAGGCCCAGCCGTTCCCTGAGAAGCTCTTGTGTGTCTGCTGACATCGAGGGCCATTAAAACCATAGGGACATTCACACCTTCAAACAAAACACATCTGTCAACTGTGGATGTGCACCACGTGTGTGCGTGGGACTGCAAATGGCGACTTTTCCAGTTGGCTGCACATTGTTTAGCTAACTGATGTAATATGCTAGTTCTTAATGACACTTAACAGCATATACATTAAAGCAGGTTAAATTGTTCATTGACTGGTGCTATATAAATGTTCAATTACAATTACAACATCCACTGCAAAAATTGTTCACTGTTTCAGTTACATGGAAATTACACTTAAATTACAAATTACAAATAAAATTAAAATACAATAACACTAGAAAATACAATTATATTAAAATTACATGTACATTAAAATTAAATGATAAAGTAGAATCAAGTTACCAACTACACTGAAATTAATTTTTAATTAACTATCACATTAAGAGTGTAATCAAATTTTAATTAATTACATTAAAATTTACTTAAAGTACAGTTACACTGAAATTACAGTTACATTAAAATGCTTCTCGAGCAGTTCTGTCTCTTTAGAGAGATTTTTTTTATCTCAGTGGTAGAATAAATAGTATTCCATTCAAAATCTTATTGATTTCAAAACTTATCTACCAATTAAACTAAAAATTTAAATAAGGTTTGACTTAGGTCTCAAAAAAACTTTCTTGAGCAGTCTCTAGTGAGGTTGTTTTATGCCAGTGGTAGAATAAATAGCATTCCGTTCAAATTCGATTGAACTCAAAACCCTTCTATCCATCCATCTATACCAACCTGAAGCCATTTTCCAGCTGGTGACACTTTCCACCATTGTAGCAGCTGTGTCCTTGACACTTAATTTCGTCATCTGAAGAAAAGTCCCTCGTAGCGCATATACATTTCCTTTCGACATACGACGTGATGCCGACGATCGAAGTTCCATTAGTGTTGACGACAAGAGGATCGTTAGTGATGACAAGCACACTGGTGCACCCACCACTTTCACACACTTCCTCCTGACACTCGTCCACTGGTGTCTGGAGAATTTTCAACCCCAATGACTTCTCAATCTAGAAAATACAAAAAAGCACAGGTACTTCAAGCACAGGGTCTCATTTCTCTTAGCTGGCCAGTTCTCTCCTTTGCCGTCTGGCCTTTCCAATCAATGACAGCATACGGTAAGCATACTCATAGCTGAGTTGACAAGGGGGCACAGATGGCCTGAAATCTAAAAAAATTTGCTCTGGTGGGAATATGAACACCTGACTGTTTGGTTCTTGCAAGTGTTCATCATCATCGGTGACACACACCCTCTCAAGTTTTTTGTTTCCATGACTCTGCAACTATCCATCACCATCTTGGGTGCAGCCTGAAGTTTGGTGGATGCAGACCTGCCTTCATCTTTCAGGTCCGTGTGAGACTCTTTGACTGGTCTCTTCCAGCTCTTCGGGGCAAGCCAGATATGTGCGTCAGTTATCTGATTATCATCAAGCTTCTCCAAAGCTCCCTGCCAATGCAGAAAGATGTCCTGAGATTCCTACTTCAATTGTGTTTCTAGCATGGTCAGCTATACAAAATTCCCCAACTGAAAACCGTCAGTGGCCAGATCAGCTGGCAAGGGAGAGGACTGGCTAACTGCGCTCACATTCTGATGCCACAGCTGACTCACAGAGGTAGCTCAAGGGACTGCTCTTCTTATTTTGAGCATTGATATAACACCACTACTATTCTGTTTACTATTCTTGTATCTGTCTTATCCATTTATGTGTTTTTGTCTGTGCCTTAAATCTAGTCATTTATATAGTGCCCTAACAATCTAACAATTGTGACATGGTAGCTCCGATTGGTCAGAGCACTTGCCTTGTAATATGGCAAGTACAGGCTCAAGCCTCGCCTCAGACAGTTACTGTACAGGGACCTTGAGCAAGTCCCTCACTCACAATCTATCAGTGTCATCAATTGATGCTTTGTTAATAACAATAATAACAATAGTAATACTAATAATGTATTGTTACTGACCTCATTCTTTTCCTTCGACATGCGACCATTGAGTTTAACCGGTTGGTAGAAAGGTGAACCATGCGCAGAGTACCTCACATCGATCGTCCGAGGAAGAGTTGGGTTATTTCGAACGGTGAATATGTCGACGTTGCCAACTGGGACACCAAGATTCTTAGCAATGTGGTCGCGCAGAAGATCGTACTTGCTCTGCGTGACCTCTGAACTGGACTTGTGATGAGTTTTTGGCTTTGAAATGAACTCCTCAGCTGTACATCCTACAAGAAAACAATTTTATTTAATTTAAATTAGCCCATTTAATAACATGTTTAATTCAAATTTGTCTAATACATTCACAAATGATAAATATATCCAAATCCATAGATTCATTTAATAATATTTTAAATTCAAACTGATACATTCACAATGACAATTAAAGCAAATACAGTGAGTAAATATAGGTCCTGTGTCGTGCAGCATGACTTATGGGAAGGTCTTATTTTCTTTTCTTAGCCCACATAGGTGGATATGGACTAAGGACAAGGTCCTGGACATGGGGCCAGCCCATCAAAACTTGCTATTTACATCCCAGCTTACACCAATGCCAAACTGTACTTGCCCTGGGTCATTATCTATGTCTTAAACTTGGTTCTTATCGCTATCTCATCTGTGTCTTAAACTCAGTTCTAATCTTTATCCTAGCAAAATGAATTATATTAACTTATTCCTATTTTCCACTTATCTCATCTGTGTCATAACTCAGGTCTTATCTCTCTTACTTTACCTATGTCCTAAACTCAATTCTTATCTTAATCATATCTTACTATTGTTAAGCCGAGACCCAATTTCTATCAGCAGTTCATCAAAACTGCATTCTGATATACATCTGTCACCTATATACCTCAAAACTCTTATCTCATCTTAGTCTTAAACTCAAATCTTATCTATGTACATCAAGCACATACCCTGAAGTCTAACCGATCCTGAATTTCGGACAGCCGTCTCTTTAATTTCTGCGACAGTAACTTTGACAGATGACACGACCTCCCTCTCCCAGACACTGTCGTAGACTTTGACTTTGAAGTCATAGACTCCAGAAGGAACCTTTCCATTCATGTGCAGCTGACCGAGGTCATGATCCAACCGGAAAAGCTTTGCAGTAGCTTCATTTTCGAAGACAAATGTTTTGCTGTCGACGTCCCAATCGTCTTCGTCCTCCGCATAAACTGAACCGAGGTAGGCATCCTCAAACAATCCTGAAACACAAATTCCACGGTTGTGTGTCTTCCATATGAAACATATCCCCGTAAAATTTCCTTGTGTAATATAATTTAATACAAAATGTATAAAAG
Organism: Allolobophora icterica; assembly: GCA_963556255.1. Lineage (NCBI taxonomy): Eukaryota > Metazoa > Annelida > Clitellata > Crassiclitellata > Lumbricidae > Allolobophora > Allolobophora icterica. The sequence goes on along the minus strand of OY744603.1, from coordinate 20,341,361 downwards.
CATCGTTGTGATACTCAAATGCACTCCCAGTCAGGTTGAGGCGGAATAGAAGAGTCTGCAAACTGTAGAAGACTCCTTTTGCGACAGAAATGAGATCCAGAGATAGGCCAATCCTGTATAAAGCTAATCTTCACCCTAACCCTGATAATATGGTGCTACATAAATTCCTGTTTATTTATGTATTGCATCTGCAATCTAGTACCTCTTTAACACTTTAACGATGACAGTTTACTAAAACCAACTGAGAAACCAATGTAGCTCATTGTTAAAAGTGTTAACAGAGACTCTCACTAGAGGCGCTCCCGACCTCACAACATAAACCTACAATAAAAAAATTGGTTCATCCGCATGTTAGTACGTAGTACTTGATTTCTGCATGCATGCATATATGTATACACTGGTATGTATGTGCATACATGTATGCAAAAGTAGGACCCTATATAGCAGTATGTATGTAAATATTATGCATGCATGCATGTCTGAATGTATTTATGTATGTATGTCTTTATGTGTGGGGGTCGCTGTAAGTATATACCCATGCACATACACACGTAATGTACTTAAACATTTAATACAGCATCTTCTAAGTACCTCACGAAAGTGGTGCCTACATTAGCCTAGCGATGTTACAGTTCACCAATAACAACGAGCTTATCACACTGACATGTTACACGACCACTTAACATGTTAAACTGACCTTTATAGTTGTAGACGTGGATATTCTTGTGCCCCGAGTGGTGCTTATTATCATTAACATCTCCTATGATAATGGTCAGTGTGTTTGTGCCAGTGACCGAAGGAGACCCACTGTCACGCATGATGACTGGCAGGTAATATTCCTTCTGCTTCTCACGGTCAAACTGTGTCAGCGTCGTAATAATCGCTGATCCGTGACCGTTTTCACCTCCACCTTCACAGAAATTAAAACAACCAAATTGCTCAAACATCCCGAAAAACTACCTTTTGCTGATGCAGAGAAACTCTAATTCAGAGAAAATAAAAGCAACCCATATCTGTAGAAAAAGTAACATAAAAATGTAATCACGATATAAGTAATTTTAATGTCTTACAACTGAAGCAGCTCAATCTTTCTTGAAATGTTTAAAACTTTAACTGGCAATTGCAAAGTCAAATATCTTGTTCATCCAGTTTTTAAGATTATCACTTGATGCAAAAGACATTTGGCACTGTGGACTTGGGTACTACGGATTGCGGCACTAAGAAGTTGACTCTGGTACTGAGGACCTGTAATGAGGACTTTGAATCCTGATGGCCATGGTATGTTAACTTTGGTACTAATGACTTTGGTACTGATGACTCTGGTACTTGAGCAATTTGCATTGAGAACGTTTGTACTGAGAACTTTGGTCCTGATGGCTTTGGTACTGATGACTTTGGTACTGAGGACTCTGGTACTGAAGACTTGACTTTTGTTCTAAGGACTCTGTTATTGAGAACTTTGATACTGATGGCTTTGGTACTCAAGACTTTCTAATACCTAGCATTATGCTGCCTCATACATGTGCACACTGAATTCAGACACATACTGCCAGTTGAAAAAAAGATTACAGAGAGTTTAGGGCTAACCACCTGGCAGAAATCGAAATCCAAAGAGACCACAAGTAGGATTTGCTGGACATGGACACTTGTTGCCACAGGGCAACCAAAAGTCAAAAGGTGGTCCATTGGAGGCCGTGTCTCGATCGATCGCACTGACTTCGATCACTGTGACTCCGGCAGGTTGGTTCTCATAGACGACCGGTCGATAGTCGCCAGCAAACTCTGGGAAGTTGTCATTGACATCACTGACGGTCACAAACAGGGTACCAGTACCAGTCTGAGCAGGGAACCCTAGAAGAAATTAAATGCACATCTGTACAATCTTCAGATGCTACAAATGATCAACCTACAATAGAAACTTCAAACAACATGATTCATTTTAGCACGAATTCTGTTACAAAGAATTTCGGATATAGAACCCAAATTTAGTTCAGGTATATAATATGACTTCATTATATCTTCATTGAATGAAAGAATGAACGAATGAATGAATGACAAATTGACCCATAAATAAACTCAGTGGACACGAAAATGCAAAGCTGTCAGCCCAACTTTTGGAACTTTAAAGGAAACGCAAGATTTAGTTTCTAGTGGTTTGACTCGACACTTTAACGAAGAGCATGTACTAAAAGCGACTGGAAAATCAATGCAGCTCATCGTTAAAGTGTTAAATCAGCGTATTAAAAACTTTTATTGACTGATCAAATGATGACCAGATGTCATGACCTTCTGACCTTTATCAATGGCCAGAATGTGAACTCTGTGCTCAGACTTCGTCTCCCTATCCAGAGCCTTCGCTGTCGTTATCAAACCATTGCTGGTGATCACAAACTTCTTCTCTGGATCCGTTAATCGATCAATAGAATAACTGAAACACAAAGCACAGCTTTTACACCAAACACCCATTACATTGCTATGCTACATAAGGTTATGTAACATAATGTAACATTTCATCACATAACTCTATGTTACATTATGCTATGTTAGACAGCAGTACACAGCATTTACAATACATTAATTGTACTTATTATACAGTAGTCCTGATCTGGTTGCTCTTCCCTGTAGCTTTTCTAATCTAACTTACACCATTAAATCTATTTCTAATGCTAAACAGTTAACCTTTATTAATGAATATCACAAGAAAATGGCATCATTGAAATTGTAATTACTTCTATCGCACCTGTGTCTAATGTGCAAGGCACCAACCGGTGGTGCACCAAAACCAAGTTGTAATCCAGTCAATACATGCTAAGATCTTACCATAGGACATAGAGGCAGCCTATGGTGGATAAGCAATTTGAAATTGGTAAGTGGCATAGAACAACTGAAACTTCACATTTTAACGACAAGAGTGTACCAAAAGCAACTGGGAAACCAATGCAGCTCGTCGTTAAAGTGTTAAGTTTGTCTAAAAGTTAACAGCTGGAGTCACTTATAGATTTTGGGGTGCTTGTAACCACCCCTTCAAATGTACTTTGGTACCAGAGCAATCCAATCTGAGGCCTATCTTTTGGTTTACCCTTTGCATGCCTACATCTACTGAAGTTGTTTACGCTTATCTAACAATGAGATGTATCTACTCACGTAAACTGTTTGTTAATGCCGGTGTCTTTGTCTGAGGCACTGAATCGGTAGAGGGTCGTCTCAAGCGTCACGTTCTCAAAGACAGTCACACGATATTGGTTCGGGGTGAAAACTGGTGCATTGTCGTTGGCATCTGTGATGTGGACCTCGATGTAGGCCGCGTCCTTGTGACTGACGTCAGTGTCCTCGACAAAGACGGTCAGGTTGAAGACTGGACTCAGAAGCGAATCAAAATCTACAGGCTGAAAATATTTTTCAGATTCAGTCTAAATCAGACTTTTCTGTTTAGCAAAAATCAGACTTTTCTTTTTAGGCAATCATTATTTGGATGACTCTTCCCAAGGCTTCTTGTTAATGCTTTATGAATACCTGATTATAATTAAAGGCCACTATATAATGACCAAGTATCAATCAATGGCTCTGAGCAATTGTGATAGAAGGACTTGCTCAAGGTCCCTATACAGCAACCATTTCAGGGAAGGCTCAAACCCGTGCTTTCCAAATTACAAAGCAAGTGCTCAACCAATATTGGCTATTGGCTACCCTATCATTCTGTGTTTACAGTAAACTTTATCCTTAGAGCTAATCTATAACTAAATTAATTACCGGTACTTTTGTGCACCAGTTTTTCCAAACACCCCTTGTATACCAGTTTTTCCAAAAATCCCTTCCCTATATACTAAGTGTATAAGTTTTTCTGAACATCCTTTCCTTATTTACCTTGTGTACTTTAAGCACTCCTGTGTTTGTGGCATCGATACTGGCAATTGTGAAATACTCCCGATCCTTTTGACTCAGAGAGTACATGAGCTTCGCATTGGAGCCAACATCCCTGTCAGTTGCTGATACTGAAGTGATGGAGGCACCAACTTCCAAGCTTTCCGACATTATGGCACGGTAGATGGACTGAGTGAACTTCGGAGCATGGTCATTGATGTCATCGATCACAATACTAACGTTTGCCAATGCTGAAAAAAGCAACGAACGCATTCAGAAATGCCAGCAAAAGCGCTAAGCGAATTCTAAACTAAGTTCTCACTTTGCAATTTTTATTTGAACCAAACGCAAGAAATTTCATAACGGGCATAGACAGAAGGTGGTAAACGGTGGACAATTGGTTAGAACACTTGTCTTGTAATGCACAGCACGAGTTTGAGCCACCTTCCCTGAGATGGCTACTGTGTACAGCCCTTGAGCAAGTTCTTCACTCAAAATTTTTCAGCACAGTCGATTAATGTTTAGTCATTAGATAGAGATGCTTAATATATGTGTAATAATAATATTAATAATAATAATAGTAATAATAATAGTCATAGTAATAGTAATAATAATAATAATAATAAGAATAATAATAATAACAATAATAATAATAGTAATAATAATAATAATAATAATAATAATAATAATAATAATAATAATAATAATAATAATGACTTAAGAGAGTAAACAGTAACAACCAAAGTGTTGACTTACCTGACATAGAAGGCACTCCCCTGTCCTTAGCCTGGACAGTGACACGGTATTCTTCCTGAACCTCACGATCCAAAACGTCGCTCAGCATGGTGGATATGAGACCCGTGTGGGCATCAATGGAAAACAGTGGCAGTCCGTTCTTCTGTGGAACGTCCTTCAGTGAGTAAGTAACCGTTCCATTCAGGCCATTGTCAGCGTCAGTCGCTATGACTGTCAGCACGGTCATTCCTGCCAAGACGTTGGAGACATTAAGAAAATCTTGCCATCACAAATTATCATCTAGTATTAATATATCAGTTAAATTCAATAAAATTATTATCACCCATCTATCAAATACAGGCATCAAATTAACATAAGTTATAACTAACCTTAATTAACATTACTTTGTATAAATAATACTTTAACCATATGTAATAGTAATCTAAAATGATCTATATGATCTTAATGTACTGTAAGACACAGGTAATGTAATTGCAATGATGACTGGTAATATAACTTAACTTTGTATTTATATAGCACATTGCTTCAGCCTCTCAGAGAAAACCTGCCAACACGGCTGCTAGACTGATAAGAAAAGTCACAACTAGAAAATGCAGACTGAAATAATTAAGTCAAAAGATAAAGAGCCGTCCCTTCAGCCAGCCTGCAAAGCAGCCACGAATATAAGTGCTAGCAATTTCACTTTCTTAGCCTTGGCATATGAGGGTGTGTGGTCAGTCCTCTCACTATGATTTTCAAACCGACAGTGTTTGGTCAATGTACTCATTATAGCCAAGTCGGCTAGGGGGTGCAAGTGAGGCAGAAATCTCGAAAAAACTTTCTTTCAAGGCAGAGATTTGACCTCCAACCTCTTGGTTGACACTCCAGCACGCTAACCACTAAACTCTTATGCACCCCCAGTAAAAAGAAGAGCAAGTCAAATAATGGGTTGTAATAATCAAGTTCTTGTTTCGCCAGGGAACCTACCCGCTCTTGAATGTTCTGGCACCCTGCCTATCAGTCGGTTCCGATCAAACACTGGTGCATTGTCGTTGATATCTTTTGGCATGACTCGTACTTCGGAATATCCGGTCAGAGACGGCTGATTCGATGCATCCACTTCGTCATGAGCCAGGACGTTGAAATTCCACATCGGTCGACCGTGTGGATGGTCGCGGTCAAGACTGCGGGTCAGAAATATCTCGCCAGTATGCTCGTTAATTATGAATGTCCCGTCATCAGAAAACTGACCAGTTAGGCCATATTTGATTGCTGATTTTCGGTCTACATCAGGGTCAACAGCACGCACCTGATGAATGGAAGTCAATACTATTAGATGTTTGTGTATGTACTGTCATGTATGTAAGTATAGGTGTATTAGCAAATGTGTTTGTGTATATGTGTGTATTTGTGTATGCTTGTATGCATGTGCATGTATGTATGCATGTGTGTACATATGTACTGATGTTGTTTTGTATGTATGTGGTGCATGCATGTCTGAATATATGTACATATGTATTAGCATGTGCATGTAGTACAAAATATGAATACATGTATGTATGTACGTATTGACGTGCGTATGCATGCATTTGTATGCATGTATCCATGTACATATGACGTATGTATGTATGTCAAGATACTTAATATAGTACCTTTTCAGTACCTGTCAAAATGCTCCTAAAGAAGTTGCTAATTGCTATAATGCAAATCATGTCCCATATGTTTCAGTTAAAATGATCCAATCCAGACTCACGGTCAGAAGATACTTGGGACTGCTCTTCGATATTCCCACTTCCTCTTCCACAACGTCCATTGCGTTGTAGATGGCGTTGTCAAACTTTGGTGGATTATCGTTAACATCAAGAATCTGAACTATAATTGTTGTCCAGTTCGCGAATTTGTCATCAAAAACACGATACTTCATCCTGTACTCCTATGAATTCAACCAATATTTGATCATTATTAATATTATTTTAAAATATGTATTAATTAAGCATGATATTATTAATCCTATTGCTGTTGAAGAAGCAAATCTCAAGCACATTATAACAAAATTATGTTAGAGAAGCTTGATCTAAAATCGCCCTGTAAGCTAATGTTGGGCTATTATTACTATATTACTATTATTATATTGTTAATACAATATTATTATATAATTACATATTTTAAATTATTATTATACAATTCAATTGTCTCTTTCCCAATTCAGTGCCTTCATAGTGATGAGATAATCAATTAACTCCTTAAAGTTTCACCAAAGACTTAGTATCCAACTTATATGGATAAGTATGGTGGGTAAGTATGGTGGGTAAGCTGGTATGGTATGCACTCTATATACGTCTGTACTAAATATAAAAATATAATAAAAACAATTACTAATATCCTAGCATAATAAAAATTTAATATTAACTGTATAATTTATTAATTTAAAAATAATTTAATAGTCTTACCCGTGGTCCAGTCTCATAATCGAGGTGTCCACGCACTTTGATCTCACCAAGATCAGGAACGACCTCAAATGCACTGCCTCGGTTTCCATCCGTTATTGAGTAGGTCAAAGTATTCTCTGAAATAGGTCAGACTGCAATGATATGAGGTCAGGGCAATGCTTACAATAACAAAGAAAATTAACTGTGACAATGGGAAAAGTGAGTATCTCCCTACGAATATTTTTATACCACTTGCATGTTTTTGACATAATTAAGCAAAGACATCTTCAACTACGACTTTCCACTCTATCACCTTTACATGTGGATCTGCAAATTAACTGAACCAAAGAAAACCAGATCAGAACATCACCAGGTAGCATCTTTAGGCTGTCAAACAATGCTTGTAGCATGCAACACTAATGTCACACGACCTTTAACTATGGACTGATTTTGCATAGTACATGTGGACGTTTTTTAAAATACCTAACAAACGGAAATTAATATCTAAATTGTCTTAACACTAAACTCGAGAGGCTAAGTTTGTGAAGTGTAATCAATTTCATTTTTTCTGAATCAAACAAGAAACCACCAAAAGACATTACAATTGGCTGCAAGTACTGCACCCTTGGTATAAGACAAGACCAACTGACCTTCATCGCTGTCCTCAGCGGTAACCGTCATGATCACCGTTCCTATGTCAGTGTTCTCCGGAACTCTTGCCGTGTACGTCCGGTCTTTGAAAAATGGAGCATTGTCATTTGTGTCTGTTATGCGGACCTGAACCTCAGCCTCACCTGTGGAACACCAGCAAAGACCAAAGGATAGTTAGAACCTACTTACACTTGGATACTATGATACCAGTGGTCAATACTCATGATGCTGCAATAACAATATTGACTGCTTTTGATACTGCAATAAGAATACTGACTGCTTTTTATACTGCAATAACAATATTGACTGCTTTTGATACTGCAATAACAATATTGACTGCTTTCGATACTACAATTACAATACTGACTGCTTTGATACAACAATAACAATATTGACTGCCTTTTATACTGCAATAACAATATTGACTGCTTTTGATACTGCAATAACAATATTGACTGCCTTTTATACTGCAATAACAATATTGACTGCTTTTGATACTGCAATAACAATATTGACTGCCTTTTATACTGCAATAACAATATTGACTACTTTTGATACTGCAATAACAGTACTCACTGCTCATGATACAGGTTTAACAATTTAATGATGAGTGTACTAAAAACGAATGAGAAACCAAAGCAGCTGGTCGTTAAAGCGTTAACAGCAGTCACTACTTTTGATACTGCAATTACAATAGTCACTGCTCATGATACTACAATACTGTAGTCACTGCTTTTGACAATACAATACCAGTCATCACAGGGCTATACACAATACAATGGGGAATTTTCTACAAGGGGTAATTTCACCACACTAGCACACCAATGTCCTCACAGAAAGCAGTTAGTTCAACCATTCAATGTTAAAAGCAAATAGAATAATTTTAACCCTTCACCCTGGTTTGGTGTGCCTGGTGGGTAGTGATTTGTTCGATTCGACGGAGCGCCATCGACTGCTAAAACTGTTATGTAGTATTCGTTCTTCAGTTCTCGATCGAACGCCATCTTGGTCCGGATCTTTCCTGTTGTTCCATCAATTATGAATTTGCTGTAGTCTTCTCCAACTTCTTTGATACGATATGAAATCTGAAATCATTATCATTCAAATTAGCATAGAAAATTTATCATAAATTACCATAAATCTTTAAACAAAACTTGTAATTATTCATCCTTTATGCAAATATTCACTGCTAAAAATCTTAGATACACTGACAACAAACAGCCTCTCTTCAAAATCATGAAAAAGACAATTTAGTTTAGGAATTGCAATAACTGTACCTGCATGTACCTGTAACTGCACAGGTACATGCCCATACCTGCATGTACCTGTACCTTTAGGTCTACCTATGCATAGGTAGACCTACAGGTACAAACCTCCCTCGTCAATCTACGCATAGGTAGACCTATTAAAAGCTAATATATCCAAATGGACCATGCTAAACAATCTGCAAACCTTTACGAGTGTTGGATACCCTGATATAATTGGATTTAATCCAAATAAGTTGCATACCTTTTTGAAATCCGAAATCTCATCTTTATCTGTTGCCGTAACCGTAATGACCTCCGTTCCAGGTACCAGATTCTCTGCAATGCTTCCTGGATAGCGTCCATTCTCATCGAGACCGATGAACTGTGGAATTTCATCATTCTCATCAATCAACATGACATTCACCTGCATATCCATGTGCAGTGGACTCACCGCTCGGTTCTGAAAAAGTCAACATCTCCTTCAGACTGCGTTTACTATAACTTCCGACTGGGTCACAGAACCCAATTCCCTGTACATCTCTGGACAACCCTTCTGACATGATGCAGCGCTCACGAATATACTGGTGCCCTGCGCTTAGCTTCAGAGTAGAGCTCTAGAAATTTGGAGTTTGGGATTCAATAGAGCGTTTGGTCTGTAACGCAGACAGCATGGGTTCAAGCTTCCACTCAAGCGGTCGTAAGGACCTTAAGGAAATCCCTTGCATGCAATTGCCATCAATGTTCTGTTGTATGGTCATGTATTGCATTGTATATTGTATATTGTATATTGCATTGTACTGCATTCTATAGAAGTCTGTCTGATCTATCGAATTTTGACTGAGCTTTCTACACGATGACTGTCATTTGATAGCAACATTGTAGCAGATTTTTCAGTCCTCTTAAGCTCCGTAGAATGCACTACTTTTTTTATGTTCAGACATCAGTATGTTTACGCACACACAAATACATAAGTATGTATTCACATGCACACATACATGTATTCTCTGAACAGGAGGGAAGTGTGCCTTCAACATCTAGATAAAAACACACATGTTTGTAGAGTATATGATGCAAAAATGCATAGATACAAATCAGCACATACCCCTATAAACATAACATACACACACGCAGGTACGTGGAAATGAGGAATTAATGGCTGGTCACTCATTTAAAACCTTACCGCTGCTCTTATCGTTAGCGTGTACTTGGAAAGCGTCTCATAGTCAAGTGGCCGATACGTCATGAGAATCATCTCATTCGCTTCATCGTCCATCCGAGTGTAGAAGCTGTTTGGGTCACCGTTTTGCTCAGGAGTATCACCGGGCACGATAAAGTAGTTCAGAGACGAGTCTGGCACCGTTGACCTGGCCTTGAAACGCTTGACTGGAAAGTTCACAGGCGCATTCTCGCTGATGCTTATCGGAGATGCGGAGTAGTCCTCTACCCATTGCGGATATTCGTTCATCGTCTGTGTTATTTCAATATCCATGCGTACCATGGAGCTCTTCGGAGGCTCTCCTTTGTCCCGCGCCACGATTTCAAGCGTCACTTTGCGTTGCTGGATTGGAACACAGAAAAGATTGATAGTTCAGTCAATCAACACATCAATCAATCAGTGGATAGAGGGAACAATTCAACTATTGATCAGCAAAACAATCTGTTAATCAATGGCTCATTTGATCGTGAGCTAACTCAAACAAGAAATCAGAGCAAAGCAACCAAAATCACAAGAAGGTCATAAAAGGTAGGAACATGCATTTTTAGGGTGTCTGGAATTTTTAATATGGTGTCTGGTATTTTTTGTCCAAGGTGTTCAAACGACTGCACCTTGACACCAGGTGTGCATGCATGCATGCAAGTGCATATATGTATGTATAATTTGTATACGCATGCATGCATATATGTGCATGCAAGTATCTTGACATTTCTACACAGCCTTCTACAAACTTCTTGAAGGTCTGCTCGCTAGTCGGTTCTAGGACGTTTGGTCAACGGACGATTGGTCAACGGACGATTGGTCACGGACGATTGATCAACGGACGATTGGTCAAGCGGACTGTTCGTCAAGGGACTGTTGATCAAGGGTCTTTTCGTCAAGAGGACGGTTGATCAGAAATGTTAATTTTAGATATTGGAGACGCTTTTAAAATATGTCACTTCTCTTATCAGTAGGCTACAAACAACTGCACTGGCAAAGATATACGATAACCCTTTGAAATTGACGCCCACTAGTTATCCCTAGACAGACGAACCGCGGAATCCAATCGCTGCTCATGTGCAGTCACCCAACGATGTGGTCCTACGATGTGGTTGTTGATCGAAGGGCTGGGGAAAGGATTGTCAGGAGCAGAAGGGGGCGTTCTCGCAAGGCGCAACTGGAGTCCAGGAAATTGGCACCAAGAAATACCGTGACTTGGTCGGAAAAGTCAGACGTGCTGTTGGGGATATGGAAGTGCGAACGTGCTAATATACATATAACATTTGTCTCAGAATTAGGTACCTTCGTGTTTTAACTATTTGACTACATTTGATATAAAAACTACTACATTAAAGTGTATTATTTTGAGAAATAACAATGCCTATCTAATTTATAATTTATTTTCAATGATTGACGTTTTTTGATCAACAGTCCTCTTGACGAAACGACCCTTGATCAACAGTCCCCTTGACGAACAGTCTGCTTGACCAATCGTCCTTTGACCAATGCATAAGTGATCAACCGTCCGTTGACCAACCGTCCGTTGACCAAACGTCCGCATACCCGCTAGTCAAACTGATCATAGTGTTTGCTAAGACTGACAACTTCATTCACAACTGAATGGTGATACTTCCTCGATAACTCCAAAGTTAATAATTAATTTATAATAAATAAATGATACATAAATAAACAGTAAACAAATAAATAGTAAATAAATAAATAATAAATAAATTAATAGCACGTAAATAAATAAAAGAGAAATAATAAAGACATGCAAAGAAGCTATTCACCCCAGTCATGGCTTTTGCGACCGTCACCCAACCCGTATACGGATTAAGTGCAAAAAATCCCGATGGGTCACGTCGTATGAAGTACTCCACTTTGCTGTTGTCCCCGGCGTCTCGGTCCGTTGCATAGACTTGTTTCACCCGTTTACCAATGGGACTGCTCTCTTCAATGCTTGCTGCATATTCATGAAGGTTGAAAACAGGCGGGTTGTCGTTCTTATCCCCAATTTTTATCCGGAAAGTGCAGAACCCTGCAAGCGTTGGACTGCCGTGGTCTTCGGCTTTGACCGTCACCCCAAAGTCTGTAACCCCTATCTTGCCCTCGCGGTCAAAGACGTCGGCCGTTGTGATCAGTCCGGTGAAAAGGTCGATGTCAAATCTTTCGACTCCTTGGTCATTTGATTTGACGAGGGAGTAAGTGATGTTGCCGTTCGAACCAATGTCTGAATCAGTGGCTTTCACCTGAAACAAAGTAGGAATTTATTTTATTTTTCCTTTTCATCTTCATATAATGCTTCTAGAAATAAATGTCCAAAGAGTCGCAAATCAGAAATCACGTATGAAACACTCGGTCAAGACAGTGACCACCTCTGTATTTCACCCAGAGTGTAAATATCACCTGAATTATTAAATACCTAATGTAAATTTGTAAAAATATATAACATTTTATGACCAACAGTACAAAATAAGCTAATTTTCTTCTGGTTAGACATACACATATAACCACTGATACATATCAATAGGATAACCCCTGTTAGACATATCTGCACTGATAAATATATATATCACATCTATTCCATGTGTCAGATTGCGTGTATCACCTGAATGACATATGTGCCAACGTTTTCCTTTTCCAGGACGACTGGAGCATACGTGGCACAGTCCATGAACTTTGGTGCATTGTTGTTGATGTCCTTAATCTCGACAATGATCAGTCCTTGGCTGTTCCTGAGAATGGTTGCATCCCCACAGCACTGGCCATTGTCCATGGCTGTTATGTTCAGCCGGTAGGACACCTTCAACTTGTCTAAGCCGGTCACCAGCGTCATGATTCCAGAGTTTGGGTCGACACTGAATGGTCCATTCCTCAGCTGACCACCTGGACAACATGGCAGAACCAAAACTGTTGTACTTGTATAAAGGCAACACATACCTATGTGGAACTTTTTAATATCCGACTAGCTTCAACCACTTGGCTTTCCGTAAAGTTGGTCTAAGTAAGTTAGTTTTCATGCTGACCTTCTTAATAATGCCTACATCAAATTTCAGAATGCCTCTAATGCAACTGTTGCTTTTAAAAACATTTTCATATTTTACTAGAAGCAGATAAAATTCTGCGTCTAAACACATGGTAGTGAAATAGGTGAAGCACTTGACCTCTAGCACAGAGAGCACAGGTTCAAGCCTCAACTTAGGCATCTACGGGTAAGGACCTTGAGCAAGTCCTCATGAACTACTGTTCAGCGCCATTGATCTCCTGCTGTATTGTTGCATGTGCACTTCTGAACTTAGCAAGGAGAGCAATATCAAATACAGTTGTACTTTATTGTATTTTATGTCCTGCTGTTAGGTTATAATTCATCGTAACCTGCCATGATTCACATTTTCAACGAACAGAATCTGGTAAAGTAAAAAATACAGTTTTTTACAGATCAACACAGTTTTTGAAAGTCTCACCATTGCTTACAGTTGAAATCGCCACAAAATCAAATGTGTGAATATTCCTTAAAATTTGGGCCTTCAGCCTCATTACAAAATATAGGAAGGCTCGCTGCTAATCCATGACAATTAGCAGCGGTTGAGCGCAAGAAGTCATGACAAGGTCGGTGACTTTTTCACGCGATGTATGACTGTACAGTGTTCCAGTACATCACACACTATTAAGTAGTTTAGTAAAAGCCTATGGTATTCAAGACTGCACTGCACATATGAATTCGCACCAGAGAAGCTGTACGTAACATCATCTCCATCAGGATCGTACGCCTGGACGACATGAATCACCGTGGCGATTGGAGCATCCTCGCTCACTTGGACATACTCGACCGACTGCATGAAGACCGGATTCTCGTCGTTAACATTCGTCACCGAAACACGGACGCTGGCCGATCCCTTGAGAGGCGGGGAACCATTGTCGGTTGCCGTGACAGTGAAGTTGTATGTGTGGTCGGGAATGGCATCGTAATCGAGTCGCCTACAATCAATGCATAACAAACTCATCAGATTGGGACTATTATGCGAATCAATACGGTTCTTGGGTGACAAGAGTGTTAATGCATTTGCTCCTCACTTGAATTCAATTACAATACAATACATCAGAATCTTGTCATAAAGAAGTCTTTGGCTGCCACATTCGAAGTGCTAACCAAATATGTTCCAGGATAAGTCCGGTAGAAAGACGAGAGGGATATCCTAGAAGACAGAAAACAGTATACAAAGGGCAGGAGTCCAGGAAAGGATGATTTTTAGTGAGATCTAAAGGCCAATACAAATTCTGCAGAACAAAAGTCAGTCAGAAGAGGTTTCCAGAGTCTGGAGCTATCAACAGAAAAGGCACGCCCATCAAGACCTGTTCTTGTACTCTGCATGGTCGGAGTGAGACAGATATAAAAACCGTTTTTTTTTCGTTTTTTATTTTTTTCCAGAAAACGTCGTTTTTTTCGTTTTTTATTTTTCTCATCGTTTTTTTCCCGTTTTTTATGTAACTTTATTTATTTATTTATTTACTGTCTGTTAATGTTTTTCAGTTTCTGTTTAATTTTTTCTGATGTTCCTTACGTTGTCTCCGTGCTTTCAAGGATTCAGCTAATTTATTTACGTCATCATTTGAGAAATAAATACTTTATGAAATAGCACAGTACAAGAAATAACATTTTATAAAGTTATTTCTGAGTTATCTAAAATGCCAAAAGAGAAGGGTGCATATTGAATTCACGTTACTTTGATAAACGAGAAAGACAAAAACTCAGCGTTGGCTAAATTGAAATGCATTTACTGTGAGAAAGTTTACACAATATAGTCCAGTGGTTCTTAACCTTTTCAAGGGAGCCGAACCCCAAGAAAAATCCATGACCACTCACCGAACCCCTCAAGTTTTAACAATAATTTTTTAACTAATGGGAACAAAAGGAAATAAAAAATTGTACCAAAATGTGATACATTCAATACAATACATGAACTACTAACAGTTAACTAACCGTACCAACACTACCAAATGAAATAAAATAGCAAATGATTTTCCACTCACACTCACTGACCCTGAATATGTATATATTTCAGAGGACCTCTGCCGAACCCCTGGCACTGGCTCACCGAACCCCAGGGGTTCGGTCGAACACTGGTTAAGAAACACTGATATAGTCTATACCTCCAAAGATTAGTTTTTAATTGTGTTAGTTTAGTCAGCATGGACTTATGTGGATTTATGTTTACAATTTAAATTTTAAAAGATTTCAATATTTTTAATTTCTCAATTTCTTATTAAACCAAACCTATAAGAAATAAAATAATTGTTGTAGAATGATGTTATTTAGTGTTAACTAATAAAGTTGTGCTATTTGCTGATTAAATTCTGCAAACAAGGTTGTTAATTTTAAACTGCAGTAGGCCCTACAAGATGCGAGAAAGTCAAATTATTTTCTGTTGTTTTTTCCCGTTTTTTTCTCGTCTTTTATATTTTCTAAAAAAAACGACGTTTTTTCCGTTTTTTATTTAGTTTCTATCGTTTTTAACAACTATGATGCAAAGAGTGTAAAATATATTACATGAACAAATGAATGAATGAAACCATTTCTACACCTACACCTACGATGTTCTGTCGCATGGTTGTTGTGCACTTCTGCACTTTGGAAGGAGGGCAATACCAAATGGTGTAGTGGTATGTTCTGTGCTTTGTAACCGGAGGGTCACAGGTTCGAATCTACCTCAAGCCACCATGTAGCGACTTTGGACAAGTTGCTCACCTACAAAATGTCCAGTGCTTGTGAATAGGCTGGTGCCCTGCGCTTGGCCTTTGAGTGGTGCTTTAGAAGTTTAGAGATTACAATTATGATTACAGTTGTATTGTACTGTAATTATAAACTCTTAATTTCTCTTTTGGATAAGTTCGCGCTGTTGCTACGGCAATCAGATGCATACTTTGCCGTTTTAATATAGCCAATGTTGTTTACGGTTTCCACGGAGAAGTTGCCATCGGACACGGAATACGTCAGCTGAGAATTTGTTGGAGAATCGAGATCAGTAGCAACAACTAACAAAAAACACAAAAACAGTTTAACAACTGCACTTGCCATAATGTCAACTTCAGCATATGAAAATAAACTTCAGTCTTTAAAAAGCAACATAAAGAAGAAAACTTTTATTGCACCTGAGGCATTTTGATAGCCAGTTCAGTAGGCTAGGGCTCTGAGAAATCACGGATCCAGCAGATCAGACAGAACTATTTTTTAGGTATTAAACTGAATTGAAATAACATGCCTCCACAGTCTTTTTAAAAACTGGGAGAAGATCAGACAGTAAGGGAGAGGACTGAAGCTACGAAAAACCAAGTCGTTAACACTTCGTATCAATGGCTGCCTCTCACACCCGCTCCAGGGACTGCTCTTCTTCTTGCACTTTGTCGTGTACAGGTAGAGTTCATTTCCCTATAATCAATTTTTGTGACATTCTGAAAGGTACTACATCAAAGTCCAAACACGAGAGCTGATAACGGTTTGTGCAACATCCAAGACCTATGAACTCTGTCGCAATTTCAACAGCCTTTTTAACAATGTACAAAGATATAAAGATAAGACGTCAAAGAAACGATTAAAGCTGACCTTGTATGATGTCGGTTCCCATGGGAACAGTTTCTGCAACACCCTGAACGATGTACTGAGACAGAGGAAATGTCGGAGCGTTGTCATTCATATCCAAAAGAGTTACCACCAGCTATAAAAAACAATAGCAAAGTAAGGTCAGGTAATGTAAGGAATATATTATTTATGTCCCTTGCTACTTACCGTGTATAACACCTTTTCAACTAAGGTACTGTATAATACTATATAGATCAGCTGAGGTAATGTGGTGCAAGGTTATTTCAGGTGAGGTGTTATGCCTGGACACAAAACATAAAATGACATGGACTGATAACAAAGTCGTAGACTGATAACAAAGTCGTGGACCGATAACAAAGTCGTGGACTGAAAACAAAGTCGTGGACTCAGTTATTGATAGAGATGAGAGATAGAAACAGTGGAACAAAATTAACATGACAAAAGACAATGATCCAGAAATACTGTCTGTCATGTAGCCAGACTACACTAACACTGGCTGTGCTTTAACATAATAGAATTATTGTCAGTCATGTTGTTCTTTGCCTGCAGACAACATTCACTGTCTTTAACATGACAGAAACAATG
Organism: Allolobophora icterica; assembly: GCA_963556255.1. Classification (NCBI taxonomy): domain Eukaryota; kingdom Metazoa; phylum Annelida; class Clitellata; order Crassiclitellata; family Lumbricidae; genus Allolobophora; species Allolobophora icterica. The sequence goes on along the minus strand of OY744603.1, from coordinate 20,324,057 downwards.
TCTGCCATGCTGTCACTTGGCTGGAGACAAATGACAGTGCAATATTCCAAGAGTGTTCCTCTTAGGAAACTCTGACAAGCCATAAATCACCAACTCTCGGTCAAACTGTCCACGTGGCTCAAACGCACGACTCATCATGTCCCGCGAGTACTCACGTTGACCGTGCTCGTCCCGACCGATCGTCGGTTCTCGACAGCCTTGACCTTGAGGTGGTACTGATGCGAGTCTTTTTCGTAATCCAGTTTGCGTAGAAGGTCGACGACCCCCGTGCGCTGGTCAATGGCGAACTCGTTGGACTGACCGCCTGACTCGGTTGTTAGTTCAAAGGTGATTGGATAACCCTGATGGGATAAGGCTTGAATCTCGACGATCCTACGAATGCAACAAGTGGTTGTCATCAACAACACGTAACTGTATGTATGGGCATGTAAGTACCACCTGTATGCAAGTATGTATGCATATACAAGTATGTATGCGCTGTGTGTGTTATGAGTGAATGCCTGCATGAATGTGTGTAAAATTGTATGCATGTATGTATGAATATATATATATAAGAATGTATGGGTGTATGTGTGCATGCATGAATGCATGTATGTACAAATGTATGTGTGCATATATAAATGTACTTACTTATATATGCATAATGTACCTGGTTCGTGTGCATGCATTCACTACCACCAGGCATGCCAAATAATATGGAGACCTCTATAGTGAAGCCAGAGCTGTAATTATAATACATGAGACATAAGTCAAAATGATCTGCTACACTTTTATGAATGATCACTCACTCAAACTGTTTGTCGGCCGTTTCTGGAACAGTTGCCTCATAGTGAGTCTCGAAGAACTGTGGGTCACGTTCCCCAACAAGGATCTTGAGCGACTGGGTTGGGGACTTCTGGAGGGTTGGAGCGAAGACATCCTGAGCAGAAACTCCGATCTCGTACTCCTTTCCAGACGGAAAAGCTGCTGTATCCTTTGTCCGAACAACACCAGTCTGCGAATCAACTTCAAAACGATCTTCACCACCTGCAGTAGATTTTGATAAAGGTCACGAGGTCAGATGGCGACATTCAGAAATAAAGTCAACAAAGAAATGTGCATCATTTATGAATAATTTCCTATAAAGGACAATCGAACAGTTCAAACTATATATGAGGGCCCAGCATCGAGAGGAGTGACACTATTGAACGTTCGAATCTGTCCAAGGGCAGCGAAATTGTAGAAGAAGCAGCAGTTGTAGTTCACTGCTATCGAATTCAAATCCACTGCTCTACCTGTCAGCCAGAGCAAATTTAAATGTGTGTGTGTGTATGCATGCATGCGTGTATGTATTATTTGTATTACCGTTTCTACTGCAAATCACCTATTTTTATTGGGACTAGATTCATGGGACGTAGTAGCCGACTGTTCCACACGGTACCTGGCTGGCTAGAGCACTCGCCTTGTAATGCAGAGATTACGGGTTCGAGTCTCCCCTAAGATTGGGTAATCTGCAAGGACCTTGAGCAAATCCTTAAAGAACAATTGCTCAGCACCATCAATCAATGATTGGCCATTAGATATTGGTGCATAATGAATGTGTAATAACAATAATACTAATAAGATTAAAGCAATACCATACATGCAACGCTCAGAGATTCTGGTCTGCTGTTCGTCAGATTTTAATGTCATTCAGGGTTAAACTTACGATTCATCTGCGCACTTCAAATTGCTCTAAGGTGGTCACCTAAAGTTTCATCCAAAGCCAATGATCCAATTTATTAAGTTTCTTACATTATATCACATTCTACTGTACATGATTATAATACCACACGAAATTGCAACCACGCTAGGTGAATATATCCAAAGCTGCTTCTGAAGGTTCCATCAGTGTTATTTTCGTTCGGAAAATCATTTCTATTTTAGTTTTTATTCAGTTCGGGTATCAATCATTTCTATTTAGTTTCAGTTTTAGTTTTGAATTTTTCAATCATTTTCGTTTCTATTTCGTTCTCAAAATCTTTTTCGTTTTCGTTTTCGTTCTCGTGAACGATTGACTTTTCTTTTTCGTTCTCGTTTCGTTCTCGTTCACGATAATATCACTGCCACCAGCTAGGCTATGCGAACACCACGGGGTTGTCCTTACTCCTTCTCGTTCAGAACTGTATAATTATCGGCCTTTCCTCTTATCGTTATCTTCTTCATGTACAAAGTATTCCCAATTTCCCATACTATACTTTAACGTTTCCTACCATATAAAAATTTTACTACACTCATTATTAATAATTTTGTAAATTGACTTCGACAATTCGGGATCGCAAAGACGCAAACAGGAAGTTGTGTGAGACAGTGTGACTTGTGACTGTAGTTTAGACACGCGCGCAGTTCAACTGCGCCGCCGAAAATTTTTGTAAAAAGACATGGTGGGAATTTCAATACTTCGTTCACGAATTTATTTTGCGATTTTCGTTTTTAATAAAATACATGGTTGGATTTTCAATACTTTTCGTTCGGAAAATCATTTTCGATTCTCATTTTTATTCGTTTTGAGTCCAGTCTTTTTCGTTTCTATTTCGTTCTCGTTCTCAAAATCTTTTTCGTTTTCGTTTTCGTTCTCGTGAACGATTGACTTTTCTTTTTCGTTCTCGTTTCGTTCTCGTTCACGATAATATCACTGGGTTCCACCCACCTGATTCCAGTCCGTAGCGAATGCTGCTGTGTCCATCAGGATCATGAGCAATCAGCTGGAAAACGCTTGTTCCAGGAGCCGCATTAGTCGATACCATGGCCAGGAATGGCCACGGAACGTTCCGGAACTGCGGTAATTCATCGTTTTCGTCAGTCAGTCGAATGCGAACTGGCTGCTCATCATAATCTGTCAAGAAAATCCAAATGAATGACTACAGCAACACAAGTTCAACTCTGTGTCCAAAAATAAACGACTTGAAGAAGAAGCAGAACAAGGAGGACGAGGAGGGGGAGGAGGAAAAGGAGAAGGCAGAGGAAGAAGACCCTTAAGCTACCCTGAAGTATGTGTTAGCGACTTCATTTTCTTAGCCTCAGCACATGAGGGTGGATGATCAGTCCTCTCTCTTGCTGTCTCGTCTTCCCATGACTGTATGAGCAGATAATATGTTGCACGTTGCTCCACTGTAAATCTGTAACTGTCCAAAAAGTCTTGAAGGAAAGTCAATGCTGTTTATACTAGATCAGCAACACTTATGAAGAAAAGAAAGTCAAGAAGGGAGATAGGCATCAGATAAACGTTTGTATACAACTGATAGGTCGTGCAAAATTGGGAAAATCTTTTGCAGAAAAGAGAGGCAGAAGAAACACTCTTGGAAATGACCATGTTCACCATGGATAACCACAACCTGATTTATAGGAGTTTTACCATAAACTCATTGTCACCACCCTATCATTGTGACCATAACTACCACCATCACCACCACTGCTCCCATTCCCGCTGCAATCAACACTGCCACCACGATCATCACCATCGACGTCACAACCATATCACCACCACTCCCTATGATCACCACTACGACCACCACTGCCACTAACATCACCACCACCACCACCATCACCATCACCATGACTCACAATTACATCATCATCGTCACACCCACACTGTCAATCATGACAGACACGTGGAATGAGGAATGGCAAATGACTTCAACACAACAACTGCAGCCCACTACCACTAATTAATCATTCAACCCGAAGGTCAATCGGTTCAAAAACCATTTCAAAATCGGTAGATTGTTTCAAACGGTTGAGCAACCGTTTCACGCAACCGCCCACAGGGTTTGGGGGGGCCGTCTTTGTGGGGAGGAAAGGTTCAAAACAAAACAAAATCGTTCCCACATTTATCCAAGCTACGCAAGCACCTATTGATCGCAACTCATTTTCAATTTTCCGTGACACTCGAGTTGTCATTGTCGACGGGTTCGTTGATACAGGAATAACAAATACAAGCACCTCTATTCGGTTCCTAACTATCGATCACCTTTCCTCCTGCCCCACCCTTCTTCTTTCCCTGCCCCATCCCTCTTCTTTCCCCTTCCCCTTTCCATTCTGCCTACTCGCATCGGTGGGAAAGTATCAACTTACAGCAATGACGCACTGGCCAATTTGTCCAAGTTGTCGACCGTGCAACATTTTCAAGTAGCTCGCATTCTGAAGCCCATTACAGATCACAGGAGGATTGGATGGAATCCATCCAATCCTCCTGTGACAATTATTTTGCAGGAATATTTCAAGACCTGATAATCCAATTTTCACTGCACTACACAACAATAATTGTAGCACTGAAATTTTGTACCATATTTATTACAGCTTGTTCCAAAAATTTTTTACAGTGCACTGGGAGCCCTGCAAAATTAATTCAACAGTTCAGTTGAACTAAAATGTATAAGTCTTCCAAAGCCAGTTTTCTTGCTCCAAAAATGCGCTAAAACTCACCTACGGCAATGTAGAAATCCAAAATTTTCAGGGGGAGGACCCCGGCCCCCCACTTAAACGGGAGGGGAGGGAGGGAGGGGGAATGTACAGAAGGGGTAAAGAGAGAGGGGAGTGGATTGGGTGAGGAATGGCAGGGGAGGAGTGGGGAGGTGTAGTGGAGGAAGGGGAGGGGAGATAGGGGGAGGGTTTACAGTAAGGGGGATTGCTTCCAGCTTACAGGGGGATAGTAGGCCCTGGGATGGATTATGGTAGGAATACTAACAACTTATCCACAATTTTTTACATATTTCTGCACCACTTGTGCCCCTAACGAACTCAGCTACAACGACCGTACATCGTTGGTGGAAAGATCGAACGGTGAGGTAGAGAGGACTGGCTACCCGTATTCATAGGCCGAGGCTAAGAAAATGAAGTCGCCAACAATTCAAACCCATGGGGGCTTCACAGGCGAGCTTAAGGGACAGCTCTTGTTCTATGGCTGCAAAAGCCGTCGACTTGGATAGAAAAAATTCCGTACAGTTATACCGTGGCATACAGAAGTAACATATCAGCACTTTATCATGCATCATTTTCGATATGATCTGAGTCTTATTTAAATCCAGTGACCATCCCCAGCGGACCCTGGTAGGGTGGAGAGGGTAGGATGGGTGGGCAAGAGTACCACTGGGCCTCAGCTGTGTTCCATTAGTCAAGTGAAATATCTCATCAAACTCCGGGTGGGACACGACAAGTGTTTCCAGGAAGCAGGGCTAATTGACTGGAACAAGACAAGGCAGGAACAGAGACACACCCAGACAAAATCACACATACACACACAGATTTACCAACCCCAAGTCCTCTCAGATATATTAATCCAGCCTTTGGCTCATTTTTCTTTCGTTTATTCAGTCGTTTTCCTGCTCCATCCACCCATCCATCCATCCATCCATCCAATCATCCATCCACCCATCCGTCCGTCCGTCCGTCCGTCCGTCCGTCCGTCCGTCCGTCCGTCCGTCCGTCCGTCCGTCCGTCCGTCCGTCCGTCCGTAGGTCCATCCAAATCATTTTACAGCGCCGCTTCCACTATTTAAAAATAATTAAAACAAAAGCCAAGTGTTGCTTATTCGGTAACTGTCGGTTGGAGTCCAAATTACATCCATGCAGGGTTTTCAATCCGTGTACCACTAAAACTGAGTAACTAGCAGCAAAATGTCCTTTGGACTCCCCCCCCCACTCTGATATTTACTTTCCAACATCGCCTGCTGTGGCAGTATTTCTGACGAGCCTTCGTAAAGACTGTGTTACCTTAACCCACAGTTTCCCAACCTGCTATGGGTGCCGCGGCACCCAAGGATGCCGTAATCATGCTCTAGTGGTGCCCCATCTGGATATTTGTCCAGCATTTTCTGTCAAAACTGTGAAAAACTACTGATCATCACAAAGGCCTATAACTATTTTAAAAACTAAAGTAGTGTAGAAATAGTCATAGCACTGCAGTTGAATATAAGGAGCGTTGCCCGTTATCGAAATAAAGAAATAACTGGAAGAAAAAATGAATGAAATGCCAGATGCCATTGACTGACTGACTTAGAAAGGGTGTCTTGCTCTCAACAAGATTGGGAATCATTGCCTTAACCAGTGTGTCAGTCACTATATCTGTCATCAATCATTATGTATGTATGTATGTATGTATGTATGTATGTATGTATGTATGTATGTATGTATGTATGTATGTATGTATGTATGTATGTATGTATGTATGTATGTATGTATGTATGTATGTATGTATGTATGTATGTATGTATGTATGTATGTATGTATGTATGTATGTATGCAATTATGCATGCTTCATGACATTCATATATAGCATATTTTAAGTATGTCACAAAGACGCTACATCATCGTCATCATCATAGTGGCAAACTGGTAATGCTCAGTGAAGCACAACTTTCGATTTCCGGCTGTCTGTGAGAGACATAAACACACAGACAGAGACACAGACAAGGAACACTGAGATACAAAGACACACATCAAGACAAAGAGACATTCAGATAGAGAAAGACAACAGACAAGTACAGACAGACAGAATGGAGAGGCAGACAAGAGGAGACACACAATTCAAGACAGACAGACAGACAAATGGACAGAGATGGAGAGAGACAAAAAGAAAAGTACATACAGAGAAAATGTCAGAGACAGAGACAGATGGACAGACAGACAAACAGACAAAGACAGTGCTTAGAGGACAGACAGAGCGGATATGAACCCTGATCCAAGGAAGCATTGTTCCCTGTGCACAGTCTCCTGCACAAGAGCTCTTCCATCTACCATCGTCTTAACAATACAAATGACAAATGTCTTCTATGCGTGTTCTAAGAGCTGTTTAATGGCCCAGCCAATTGACCACGATCCCCATGATCTGCCATGATCTTCCACGATCATTGCAGGCTAAGTGCTGCTACGCCAACTTGGACGCAAATCAGAATGCTTTGCCAACAGGCGAAAACAATCGTCTCTAAGCAATATGGACTCTTGGAGCGAAAGGCACAACAGCTTAATGAATAAAAGATGAAGGAACGACTGAATGTATGAGCCACACGCAGATGAATGAAGACATGAGCTGAGAAGGGAACGAAGAAGAACAGTCCCATTAACCTCAAAAGGCAGTCTTGGGTACGATATGTTCGTGACAGACCACTTAGCAAGCAATGATCGTTGAAGATCATGCATGGCAGATCATGGCAGATCATGGCAGCCTTGGGTATGTGATATGTTGGTGAGTGCATTTTCTTAGCCTGAGCAAAGGAGCGCTGGTAACCACATTGGCTTCCTCTTCAGCAAAGGATTTGTTTCAAATCGGGGCTGATAGTTTATTAAACACTGAACTCTATCAAACACAATAATTAAAATCAGTTCCTAAATGCTTATCATTATTCAACCAGGTCATCTGATTATAATTTCTCTTGTCAAACCTAAGCTTAGAACTGTGTTTCAAGAACGAGCCTTCTCAGTTGCGGGCCTAGAGTTGGGAACTTTTCCTCCGTATCTGTCCATTCCCCTCAGTTGCTTTTGTTATTTCGTTTTTAACTTAAGACTTACCTCTCTCAAATTGCTTATCCACTATAGGCTGATCTTACGGACTGATCTTTTGGATACTGACCTGAAAACGACTTGGTTTTGGTGTGCCATTGGTTGATGTCTTGTGCATTAGATAATGGCACAATAGAAGTTACTAATTAAGGATTGATCTTCCTAAATACCGGTTGTTTTTTTTATCAGATCGGTCCATACCTCATGCATTTAAAACCGACGAGATAGGAGTTACTAATTACAATTAAAGTAACGAGTCTTCTCCCTCCCCGCCGATCGTTAGATGCCTTCTACAATAGACACCGGCGCAATACAAGTTTCTAATTACAATTAGCAGTCCTCATCTTCCCACCAACAGGTACGGTCAGTGTACCCAACCACCTCACCCTGACTCTTACCTTACCCTTAATCATGAGCTCCTATACACATTTAGCCAACGATTTTCGCTCTAACACACCGCAATGCTTTTGACTAGGGCCGACAGGAGCGGAAGCAACATTGATAAACGATCATCTACAAAAGAATGACCGACGACGGAAGTCATTCCTATGACGGAGACTCAATGAATGATTCATGAATCGTCGGGCAATTCGTTCATTTGTGTTCATTATTGGAACCGAATTCAGCCACCTGTGGCCCGCCTGTCGCCAACGTGACCTGCACCGCCACGACCTCTGTCGGAAGTTTTCTGTGACCTGGCCCAGATTTCGTCGGCGGCCAGAGGTAAAGGTTAAGAAGGATGGATCTTTCCCAGGCTCCGCAGCCAATCAGGATCTCTCTTCCACGGTCCTCGTCTTCGTAATAGTACTTGAATTTCTAACCACTACTCAAAAGCCAAGCATTGGGCATCGAATTATTCACGAGCACTACGTCGAGTCAGAGATACCAAGAAGACAAGAGCAATCCCTTGAGCTAATCGCGAGAGACAACCATGGGCAAAGCGACTTTATTTTTCTCAGCTTCAGCATACGTGGGGCGGGTGGCGAGCCTCCTCCCTCACCGTCTCATATTCCCACCGACAGTGTACGGTCAGTACTCGTAATAACTGAGTTGACCAGGTGCCACCTTGAGCAGAAATCTCGAACCAAATTTCTGCCCTGACGGGAATTTGAACCTCTGACAGTCCAGCATGCTAACCACTACATTATCGTGCTCCGGCCCCCGTGTTTACCAGAAGCTCATAGATCTATCGGCTTTTATTCAGATAACGGCACTATGGAAGTCATTAGATTAGACCAGTCTGCTTGGTAAATTCAAGTAAACTGTTCACTTAAATCCGTCAGAAAGGCAATATTAATATTAAATAAATGACTGCAGGGTTGAAGAATTAATATCTTTCGTTTTCTAATTCGATACGAGCATCAATTAATCTCTTTCCTTCAGGGCTGAACAACTTCCTCCAAGAATCTCTGACTCAGCCACGTCCTGTCTCGCTTTGAAAGAACAGGTAAAAGCGCATAAATACAGGTGACAAACATAGGCTTGTACTGATTTTATTTTACATTTATATACCATGAAAATTATATTTAAGTATTTAGCCCATCCAACAACCAACCACTAGACGAATAATGTCAATCAGTTAGCTAGTCAGTCAGTCAGTCAGTCATTCAGTCAGTCATTCAGTCAGTCATTCAGTCAGTCAGTCAGTCATTCAGCCAGTCAGTCAGTCAGTCAGTCAGTCATTCAGCCAGTAATTCAATCATTCATTCATTCAGTCAGTCAGTCATCCCATATATCCATTCATTCTTGCATGCGTCCATTCATTCCTCCATTAACCTTCATTAATTCAGTCAGTTAGTCAGTCAGTCAGTCATTCAGTCAGTCAGTCATTCAGTCAGTCATTCAGTCAGTCATTCAGCCAGTCATTCAGTCAGTCATTCAGTCAGTCAGTCATTCAGTCAGTCAGTCATTCAGTCAGTCATTCAGTCAGTCAGTCATTCAGTCAGTCAGTCATTCAGTCAGTCAGTCATTCAGCCAGTAATTCAATCAATCATTCATTCATTCAGTCAGTCATCCCATATATCCATTCATTCTTGCATGCGTCCATTCATTCCACCATTAACCTTCATTAATTCAGTCAGTCAGTCAGTCATTCATTCAGTCAGTCATTCAGTCATTCAGTCAGTCATTCAGTCAGTCATTCATTCAGTCAGTCAGTCAGTCATTCAGTCAGTCATTCAGTCAGTCATTCAGTCAGTCATTCAGTCAGTCATTCAGCCAGTCAGTCAGTCAGTCAGTCATTCAGTCAGTCAGTCATTCAGTCAGTCATTCATTCAGTCAGTCATTCAGTCAGTCAGTCAGTCATTCAGTCAGTCAGTCATTCAGCCAGTAATTCAATCAATCATTCATTCAGTCAGTCAGTCATCCCATATATCCATTCTTGCATGCGTCCATTCATTCCTCCATTAATCTTCATTAATTCAGCCAGTTAGTCAGTCGTGTAGTCATTCATTCAGTCGTCCATTCTTTCAGTCACTCAGTCATTCGTTCGTTCATTGAGTCAGTCAGTCATTCATTCGTTCATTCATTCATTGAGTCAGTCAGTCAATCAGTCATTCAGTCATTCATTCAGTCACTCAGTCATTCGTTCATTAGTCAGTCATTCATTCGTTCATTCATTCATTGAGTCAGTCAATCATTCATTCATTCAGTCATTCAGTCCGTCGTCTAATCAGTCGTCATACGTCATTCTCGTTTCGTCTCTTTCATTTTCGCTCTGTCTAATCCTTTACAGCTAACCCCATCTGGTTCAGCAGATGTTTAAAAACGTCCTCGAAATAGGAATGGCTTCCACCCATAAAATCACCCTCAACCACACGGTCTCCCAGCTGATGCCATACAACGCAAATGTTGGCTGTTCGTCGTGTTCATGGCTGTTTTACGATTCATCATTATTCGGTGTAGCAAGCACCTATCTGCAACAGTATCTTTATTGTCGGAGCCTAATTCATTGCCGCCGTTTTACTATAGCTGGTCCGGTAAAAACGAAGTCAGGTGCGTCTAAGAGAGGATGAGGAGATCCTCTTGAGGAACTGGCCAGGGTAGGCGTTTCCCGATCCCTGTAACTCGCACCTGGCGCGGTTTCGATTTATGGGAGGCAGAGATTGTGGTCAGGGTAGGTCAAAGAAGGGGGTTGAACTTGGCTGTAATGTAAATTCACTTGTTGGCTGATGTTTTTGAGGGCTTGAACAGGCGGACTCAACTGACTAGTTGACGCATTCATCAGCTGGCTGGTTGGCCGGATAAATGAATGAATGAATGAAAAAATCAATGGATGAATTAATGCATGAAATAACGAACGCATAGATGGACCTACCGAACGGTTCGTCACAGCAGAGATTGAGCGATGGATGAATGGATTGATGGATGGATGGAGAACTATAATAAGGCATATTTCATAATGTAATTATACTTGCATGAGTCGGCTTCGGAATTATAATTATAATTAAAAACACCTAAAGAAACTGAATTCTTAAATATTATCATCATCATTACTATTGTCATTCATTCATTACTATCATGTCCTTATCGCCACCATCGTCATCGTCTTCGACATCGCCATCATCATCATCATCATCATCATCATCATCACGACCACCACGACCACGACCACGACCACGACCACCACGACGACCACGACCACGACCACGACCACCACCACCACCACCACCACCACCACCACCACCACCACCACCACCACCACCACCACCACCACAGCAGCAGCAGCAGCAGCTTCTCCTAATTGCCAAAAGATGTCAGCTCTTCATATCACATCGCCCTGTCATCGTTCTTATTAAGTAGGTTGATGTCATCTGCTTGCAGTTTTAAGACAACAGAATAATGAACAATGCGTCCATCAAAGAATTCGGTCGATCCAGAGACAATGCCACAATGGAGACAATGGTCGATTCCGGGTAGTGGCGTAACGTAATACCCCCCTCCAAAAACGTGGAAAAATCACGTGTTTATTAATCGTTTTCTTCATTATACCCCAGACTATAACATTGCTTTTACTCCATCATCACTCATTCATTCATTCATTCATTCATTCAGTCAATCATTCATTCATTCAAAATAATTAGAGCAGCTCTTCACAATTTATAATATTATACACTCAAACGCACTACCAGTCCTGCCATAGCTGATGAAAGAGAACTGGTGTCACCAATAACAACGGGAAAGCTGCTCAAGCATCTGTTCCCTAAAGAGGTACTACAAAAACAACCCGCTGCAATTGCTGCATCCTTACATACGTAACTGGTGCTATACATGTGGGTTACTAAGAAGTGCTCTATGAATAGGGGGTGCTCGACAGTGCATTGGTTAGGGTGCTGGAATGTCAATCCAGAGGTCGGGTGTGTAGGCCTATCAAATATCTGCCAGGGCAGAAATTCGGTTTCTGCTTCACCTAGCCAACTCAGCTATAATGAGCACACTGTCGGTGGGAAGATGAGACGGCAAGGGAGACGACTGTCCACCCGCCCTCATATGCCGAGGTTAAGAAAATGAAGTCGCTAACACTTCATAACCATGGCTGTCTTGGCGCTTGCTTAAAATGGCTTGCTCTTCTTCGTCAACATAGATATTATAAATGTGATGCTACTGGTTTACAGAGAAGCGTTATGTAAACAGCCAATTACATTACACATCTTAACACATAATGTAGTTGCGTGATGCACATTATGAGCACATTAAAAGGCTCTATATAAATATCCAATTACACTACATTTCAACTTCGTAATATGCATGACGTAACTCATCATATATGTCTGAAAGGCTCCTACAGGGCTCTACATAAATGGTATTACGCTTCATTAGACAAGTAATGTAACTGTTCATTGAAATGAGACGGTCTAAAAGGCGTTGCATTAAGCGTTCCCATCACAAGAACGAAGAAACATCCATCCCTGCGGAGACTCAAGTCATCTTTCATCAGCAGCAGCTAGCAGAGGAGGAAGAGGAGGAGGAGGAGGAGAAGGAGGAGGTAGAGGAGGAGGAGGAGGAGGAGGAGGAGGAGGAGGAGGAGGAGGAGGAGGAGGAGGAGGAGGAGCCGAAGAAACAGGAGGAGGAGAAGGAAAAGGGGAAAAGCAGGAGATGCAGGAGGAGAAGGAGGATAAGGAGGAGGGAGGAGATAGAGAAGAAACAGGAGAAGCAGGAGGAGGAGGAAGAGGAGGAAAAGAAACAGGCGAAAGAGGAGGGAAAGCAGGAGAAGCAGGAGAAGGAGGAAAAGAAACAGGAGAAGGAAGAGCAAGAGCAAGAGGACGAATGATGCGCCAAGTTCCGAATCTATATGTAAGTATCCGGATACTTACTATAGCGCCTTTTAAGTACCTAACAAAATCGCACCCTGCATCAGTCTATAAGACGTTAAACGAAGACCAGAAATGTCACTAGCAAGTAAAACAATGCACAGAGAACCAGACGAGTCCCCACCGACGCCCCCACGCACACACGTATAAAGCAGAACGAACCATCCTGCACATCATCATCATCCTCCACCACCACCGAACGAGCCAATCGCCTTCGTAAGTGGCAGAGGAAGAAGGCGGTGGTGGAGGCCATCATTCCCGACGACGCTGGCTAATTTAGCCAACTCGTCTTTTTCCATCGCCAAAAAGAAAGCATAAATCCCGCTTAACGCCATCAAACCTCGGTCGCCGCAAAAGAGACGCCGCGAAATGGTTGGACGCTGAGGGAGGGGAAAGCCTCCTCTTCCACCGGGAAGTCGATATCGGTGGGGCTGGGGGAACATGCAACCAAATGGGGTGAGGTTGATTTGCCATTCCCCTATAGAAGCTTTGTAGTTTTTTTGTGTTTAGAGCTTCCCTTAATTAATTAACCTACTTTTGCACTGTATAATAATAATAATAATAATAATAATAATAATAATAATAATAATAATAATAATAATAATAATAATAATTGTAGTCGTAGTAGTAGTAAAATTAACAGCTCATTACTACCGTTATTGTTACATTCGCTACTACTAGCACCACCCCATTACTCTTCACTGTGTCATTTTTTCATCCCTGAAGTTGTTTTCAATTCAAATGGATCCAAGTCTGGATAATTTGGCTCAACAATAAACATATATAAAACATTAATCATCATCATCATCATCGTCGTCGTCGTCATCATCATCTCATTATCATCACCAACACCATCACCATTATCATCATCACAATCACGACCCTCATCAGCATTACTATAAAAAAAACGTGGACTAAATATGGCAGTAAATATTGTCTAAACTAATTTCGTAAGGAAATAAGGCAAGAAGAGGATTGAGAAGACCCGAACGTTGGATTGGCGCCATACGTCTTCAGCAAGCGCCGCCGCCGCATGTGTTGCCTTTATGACTGGTCGGTCGATATTCGGGGCTATTACCATGGATATCTGTTCGGCTGGCACAGTCTGCTTCCCGCCGCCGCTTTACCAGCGAAGGCGGATGTCTCGGTTCCTTAGGAAGGAGGGACCGACAGACCGACCGCCGCTCAAATGCCATCATCACTTATCACGACAGTCAGATTATTACGCGTTTACCTCTTCCGGAGGATTTGGGTTGAACGGAGGAAGGGAAGGGATGGATGAATATATGAATGGATAGGTGGATGGATGGATGGATGGATACGTGGATGGATGGATGGATGGATGGATGGATGGATGGGTGAATGGATGGATGGATACGTGAATGGATGAATAGATGTATGGATGGATGAATGGATACGTGGATGGATGAATGGATGGGTGGATGGACGGAAAGGTGAATAGGTGGGTGGATGCATGGATAAGTGGATGAATACGTGGATGGATCGATAGGAGGATGAATGGATAGACTGAGGGAGAGATGGACGGAGGTATATGGAATCAACAAGGTTTATTTCTGAAGCGTATAGGATACGTCGAACTGAACCGAGAAGAAATGTTGAGAGCGCAGAAGACATTTCCCCAATCGTCGCCTGTTCAATGATCCGCTGAAAGATAAAAAGCTGTTAACCAACACGAAACGCATTTCATCTGATCGACATCAGCACGCTTTACGCTATCCTCTATCGCTAGAGATTGGCTGTCGACCGCTTCAGAGTTGTTATCTGGTGAGGCGCTGTATAGAAGTGCTGCGAAAGATTGAATGAATGAATAAACGAACGAAGTAATGAATGAATGAATGAATGAATGAATGAATGAAAAAGTGAATGAATAAATTAATGGAAAAGTGAATGAATAAGTGAATGAATGAATGAATGAAAAAGTGAATGAATAAATGAATGAATATTATATTGCATTGTATTGTACATGGGCATTTATAAAGCGCCTCTCGCGGCATAGACCACTCAGAGGTGAATGGATGAATGAATGAATGAATGGCCACTTGGATCAGCTCTCCTCCTGTCGGATCGATTCGGTGCAGGTATGACCTAGGGATGACCTACAAGTCAAATAACTGTGGCTCCCTCTTGGCGTGTTGGTATCCGAATTTACACGTCTTAATTGTTAGCTCTCTAGACTGTCAACCCAAATATTGGGGTAGAATCCCGTCAGGGCAGAAGTTATTAGAGAACCCTGCTCCAAAATGAATACGCCGACCGTAGATGTCGGTGAGATGATCAGATGGCGAGGCAGATGACAGCTCGTCTTCCTCCTATCTCTGATCTCTCTAGTAACCGGACTCAGGACTTCGGATCTCCACTGGACATATCTAGACAACCCCTCTAACACGACGCAGCGCTTGTGAATACGCTGTGCTTATCTTCTGAGTTGCGCTTTAGGCATTTACGATTACGTAGTGATAATTACGTAATCAGTATTCGGCACTACGTAATCCTAGTAATCGCACTATCTCGTGCGATTATTACGATTACGTAGTGCCGAATACTGATTACGATTACGACTATAGCCACCCGCTCAGTTACCCTGGCTATGAAACTGAAGTCGTTAACCACTTGATGGCTGCCTCTTTAAGCGACCGCTCTTTGTCTCCTTATGGATTGTTTTTATTCTGCGGGAAATGTCCAAGCCTCGGCGGCTCCTATCGAGTGCTGTTTCCCAAGACACGAACCATTTCTTTTCATCATGCCAGTGGCTGAAGTGGTTTCATAACCTGCGCTATACAAATGCCGACCTGATTAACGACCTATTACATAAACCAGACGGGGGAGCTTTCATTGTCAGGCTGTATAGAAGCATTGAAGCTACCGGAAGCCGTTGGAAACAAAGAGCCATGGGAGAGAAAGAGCGCTGATCCCAGTAATAGGCCAAAGCCTCTCGCTGTGTGTGTCTCTCTCACTGTCTCTGTCTGTATCTGTGTGTGTGTCTCTGTCTCTATTTGTGTGTGTGTCTCTGTCTCTGTGTCTCTGTCTCTGTCTAGCTATTTGTGTCTTTCTGTCTCTGAGTGTGTTTCTTTGTCTGTCTCTTGTCTCTCTCCCTATCTTTCTCTGCTCTGTCTCTGTCTCTCTCCCCCATTAAAGAAGGCCGTCAAGCTCGTCGCCAAGATGGCCGCTTTGTTTCAGAAGACATCACGTGACAACTAACTCCAACCTCTCTCTCTCTCTCTCTCTCTCTCTCTCTCTCTCTCTCTCTCTCTCTGTCTCTCTCTCTGTCTCTGTATCTGTCTCTCTCTGTCTCTCTCTCTGTCTCTCTCTCTGT
Source organism: Allolobophora icterica (assembly GCA_963556255.1). Lineage (NCBI taxonomy): Eukaryota > Metazoa > Annelida > Clitellata > Crassiclitellata > Lumbricidae > Allolobophora > Allolobophora icterica. The sequence goes on along the minus strand of OY744603.1, from coordinate 20,307,900 downwards.
CTCTCTCTCTCACACACACACAGACAGAGAGACAGAGACAGAGAGACAGAGACAGAGAGAGAGAGACAGACAGACAGACAGACAGACAGAGAGAGAGGCTGTCAGGCACTGGCATCGTCCAACAGTAGGGGCCGTTTAACTGGTCCTCTGAGACTGACCAGTGACCAAGCCAAGTAATTTACTGACCAGCTGATCATCCACCTTGGCTCAGAATCGCATCAAAGGAAAGGCAATGCTCTTCAAAAGACAGACAGGTTCTGAATTGAGCAGACCTCCTCTCCTCCTGCCCTCCTCCTCTTCCCCCCTCACCTCTTTCTAAGACCTTCCAGTAACCATTGTCTCAGTGTTTCTTCTTCCCTTGCCACAATCCCCCTTTGCAGCAGCAGCAGAAGGGGCATCCGCATTCTCATCTCCCTCAGACTGTGACGAGTGCATTTCCCCATTAATTTTGCCCCAGCAGATAAGCCTTTTACCCTTTCACCACAGAGGACGGATGGGGGGTACCTCTGGATCTGCCAGTAGAGTAGAGGAACTTCCTTCAGACAATGGAAAGCATTCCAACCCTTCTGTAGTATGGTACTGTATAGTATGCAATTGCTACGTGTGGTATTATATAGCATGGTATGAAATGATATTGTATTGAGTAACATCTCAATTGAAGTCACACCATACAGTACAGTGAAGTTTGAAAGATTATATTTTTATCTCATTCAAATCTGATGTACGCAATGGTCAAATGTTTCTTAGGTTCATACTGGCATGGTTAAGAAGATGAGATGGACGGACGGAGAGAATGACAGGACAGGACAAGACAGACAGGTCACTTTCATCAACAGTATCTTTCAGCTTCAATCCAAAAATCCTACACTACCTTTGCAGAAACTAAATGCAATACTGACGACCCATGACGATACATGAGACTGTATTAACGATCGTACGTGTATATATATACACATATATATATATACGAATATATGTATATATATGCATCACCTTGTATACACACATATATATATATATATATATATATATATAATTGCTCTTCACCTGGCGGCTGACTAACCGCGCCTCCGATTCGCATTTCTGTGTGACTTTGCGCGCGTTAAAAATGTTTGTAATAATATATATATATATATATGTATATATATATACACATTGGGACATGGCAACTGATTGGTTACAGCATTCGCCTTGTAATGTAGAGTGCAGGTTCGAATCTCCACTGATACGGTTACCGTGTATACGGATCATGAGCAAGTCCTTCACTCACAATTGCTCAGCGCCATCGATTGATGCTTGGTCGTTATACAACGGCACTTAATAGATCCAGAATAATAACATATACTTACCTACATACATATTACATAATTATATCCACGGCAGATGACAGTGGTTGGAAGACCAGCTGGAGCTGGAGGACAGTCGGACACAGATGGCTGGGCATTGGAGGGAATAGGAGCGTAACTAATTGGAAATTGTGCATCAACCCAGGAGGAAGAAATTGGAAAGCTGCCAGCCAGACGAACTGGTCAAGCCACGAGGGACAGATCTACCGTACAGATATTACTCATAAAGTTGCAAAAGATGGCACCAAGAGAAACCGATTCTTCCTCGACTGTATTGGTCCATGAATTTCTAAGTTTTGTATATGGCAGTGAAACATCCCCAGTCACAAGTGCCATCGCGACCTCTGGCGACAATTCACGCACAGAGTCAGTTATTCAAATACACCATAAACATGATAAGCAGTTTCCATAAACATTGGATTCGGAATTCAACTGTTTTTTGCTGAGCAGTAAAACGGAATCGAAAAGAGTTGACTTTAAAGAAAACCATCTCAGAAAGATGGTTCTCATTCAACTTTACGTGAACTGCAATAAAATAGGGATATTATTTTGTTTAATTCTCATAAATCAACTGTAGTCATCTGCACATGTAAAGACAAACATATACCCAAGATCCTATAATAGGGAAACTGGACAAATACAATGGTATATAAATATATACAGTGATACATATTATATACATATATAAATATATATATATATAATTCTAAGTAGTAAGTACAATGACATATGCACACAGTGATAAACAAATACACACATACATACACATATACATACACACAAACACACATACATACAAACATACATACACATACAACATGGATACATACATACATACATTTATACATACACACAAACATACATACATATATACATACATACATTTATACATACATTCAAACATACATACATACATACAAACATACATACATACACATACAAACATGCATACATAAATACAAACACTTATACATACATAGAAACATGCATGCATACATACATACATACATACATACATTTATACATAATACAAACATACATACATACACGTATACAGCAATATCAACCTACATACAAACACATTTCATCAAATGTTCAGTCTTTTCCTGACGCTTGACGCAGTTTGTTCAAACACCCGCAAAAAATCACAGAGCAACGGAGCGAAACTGCTGGAGGCAGATGCACTTTATGTAGATCCAGTGTTTGATGTTTCCTGTGGCCTCTGACTCTGTCTGAACGCATAAGCCAAAGGCAAACATAAATCTGACTCAGAAGCAGACAGCAATTCCATAAGAGAAAAGCGAGAAAAAGGCCGAGAAAGGAATTGGAATTGACAGTCGACCTATAAATCCCTGTATAATTCAGCATTATACACTTGTAAGTCTTTGACACAGTTCATCCTAAGCCCCCCCCCCCATAGAACAGCTGCACCTTAGCAACTGCTGACACCAACGACAAGAACTGCAGGCTCAGGCAAATGATATTTTGAAGCAAGAAGAAAACCCGAGAGGCAGCCATGCTTAAGAAACGATAGCTACTTCATTTTCTATGCTTAGGTATATATATACGAGGCCTGCAACCAGTCCTTTCCCACGCCTCCGCCTCATCTTCCAACCCACTGTGTAACATTCAATTGCTCAGCACACAGTCTTGGAATACCTTTTTTATCTTTTGTTCTGGTAAGGATTTGAACTCTTGACCTCACAGTTGACAATGGCTAACCGCTACACTAGTGTGTATACTACCACGGACCAATTCCAATATACACCGTGAGGCATAAAAAAGGAAGCCCCTGGAAAAATCGTTATTATTTTAACAATATTCAAACAATGTCAATGAAATTCATGAAATTTATAGCTAAATAGCAGGCAATGTAAAAAAATGTACAGTTTGTACTCAAACTGTCCGCCTTCAGCTACTACGCATGCGCGAAGTCGCTTGCGCCATTCACGCAGCGCCGAGTCAATAATTCGTTGGTCAAGATCGTTCCAAGCTTGCATGATTCGCTTACGAAGATCTTCAACATCACGGACCTTTGTTTTGTACACCATTTTCTGCATGCATCCCCATATTTTATAATCTACTGGATTCAGATCTGGGCTGTTAGGAGGCCATAGTGTAGGAATTATGAAGTCAGGAGTTTCATTCGTCAGAAGTGCAACCGTTTCTCGAGCCCTGTGCGCTGGAGCACCATCTTGCTGGAAAATGTAAAATTCAGAGAATTCTCGAATCAGGTAGAAGGTCTTCCATGAGTAAAACATCTCTGTAGTATTGGCCGTTGATTTTTACCCCCGTTCAACAAAGTGAATTGACGTGCGCCCCAGAGAAGAAACACCGACTGACACCATCAGGGATTTGCTAAACGTCGGACGTGTGCATAAAAGGCGGTCGGCTGCAATATCTCTCTTTCAAGTTCCAACTGCTACATACAGACGATCGATCATTTTGAGTATTGCTAGGAGAAGCAACTGTGAATAATATTTCGTCAGTAAACCAGATGAAATGCACTAGGCTAGCTGGGTAGCGTCGCAACAAAAGGCGACTGCGGTCAAGTCGAGCTTGTTTGTTGGCCACGGTCAATTCATGTGCCCTACGTTTTTTCATGCATGTCAAACGTAAGTCTTTCTTCACAATACGATTAACGGAACGTTGAGATATACCAACTTCCCGAGCAATTTGTCTTTGAGTACGGTGTGTTTGCGGCATATCTTCCAGGCTCAAAACAAGTGTTTCAACTTCTTCAATTTTGTCAGCAGTTCGAGCAGTGCGCGGACGGCCACTACCGGGAAGACGTTGCGAAGTTCCAGTACTATCAATCTTGCGAATAATCTTGTCCAATCCACTACGAGCCAGCTTTTATGAGGAAACTCTTTTAAAAATCTTTTGCTCCATAATGTTTGTTTTGTCTTAAAAATTTTGTAACGTGTTTATCTTCTTCACTGAACGCCATTTTCGTAAATGGTGGAAAAATTAATGACGTCATTATTATTACGTCAACGATTGAGCGGAAATTTGTTTTAGGGCCTTTTTAAAAATAAAATTATTGATTTTAACGATAGATGTTTTTGCGTAAATTGCATTTGTTTTGATCAATTATTGAATGAGTTATAACGATTTTTCCAGGGGCTTCCTTTTTTATGCCTCACGGTGTACATTTGCAGCACCGTTTCAATGGGGTTTCCCTGTCTGCTACTGTGACTGATTTGGGTGTGACCTTTGACCATGAATTGACCTTTTCAGAGAATGTTGGAAGAGTATGTCGAATGAGCTTTTATCACCTGCGCCAGATACGCACCATACGCCACTCACTTACAACTCAAGTTGTCTTGCATGCATTCGTAAGCTCAAGGGTTGGCTATGGCAACGATGTGTATGCAGGGCTTACTCTCAACCACATTAACCAACTGCAGTCTATCTTAATTAACACTGTAACGACGAGAGTGTACTAAAAGCGACTGGGAAGCCAATGCAGCTCGTCGTTAAAGTGTTAAACGCTGCGGCCCGTCTGTAGGAGGCATACCTAGGTTTGGACATATATCCAGCTTCATGCGGAAGGAACTTTACTGGCTGCCGAAGCACAAACGCATTGAGTATAAGATCCTAATGCTTCCGCGTAATTGCCTTGTGGACTGTACTCCATCTTATATTAGGGAGTGGTGTGTGTCTCGGTCGCATCTATTCCTGACAGCAGATTTTTCCGCTCAGCTGCGCAGGGTGACCTGGTTGTTCCCTCAACCAGAACATCCACAGTACAGCACAGAAGATTCGCTGTGGTTGGTCCAACCTTCCGGAATAGGTTACCTAGCATCTTAGGACATGAGCTTCTCGGTCTTTCTTTACCTGTATTCGTAAGCACTTGAAAACCATTTAGTTCGATCCTGGTTTTCCATCATTAGGTTGATAGAGCCTCTGGTGAGTTTTTCTTGAACAGGTGCTATATAAATCTGTGATTACATTACATTCTGTATCATTGTCGTTTCTTACTATCACCTGCACACGATGATAATGGTGCTATGGAAGCCTTATGATTGGATTCAGTGTCAACTGAGGACATTTGCTCTTTTTTAATCAACCATGGCTTATAATTAACCGATAATTAATGTGGATGGAATTACTAACCCATACTAGTAACCTCTCTAGAAACGATGGCTAATAAACACGACATCAACATAATTATGGCACAGGCTGTAATCAGGTCGATATTCAGATTTGTAATTAGTAACTTCTACTGCGCCAATGTCTAGATATATGTCCAAACCTAGGTATGCCTCTAGAAACGATGGCTAATAAACATGGCATCAACATATGGCACAGGCTGTAATCAGGTCAATATTCAGATTTGTAATTAGTAACTTCTACTGCGCCAATGTCTAGATATATGTCCAAACCTAGGTATGCCTCTAGAAACGATGGCTAATAAACATGGCATCAACATATGGCACAGGCTGTAATCAGGTCAATATTCAGATTTGTAATTAGTAACTTCTACTGCGCCAATGTCTAGATATATGTCCAAACCTAGGTATGCCTCTAGAAACGATGGCTAATAAACATGGCATCAACATATGGCACAGGCTGTAATCAGGTCAATATTCAGATTTGTAATTAGTAACTTCTACTGCGCCAATGTCTAGATATATGTCCAAACCTAGGTATGCCTCTAGAAACGATGGCTAATAAACATGGCATCAACATATGGCACACGCTGTAATCAGGTCAATATTCAGATTTGTAATTAGTAACTTCTACTGCGCCAATGTCTAGATATATGTCCAAACCTAGGTATGCCTCTAGAAACGATGGCTAATAAACATGGCATCAACATATGGCACACGCTGTAATCAGGTCAATATTCAGATTTGTAATTAGTAACTTCTACTGCGCCAATGTCTAGATATATGTCCAAACCTAGGTATGCCTCTAGAAACGATGGCTAATAAACATGGCATCAACATATGGCACAGGCTGTAATCAGGTCAATATTCAGATTTGTAATTAGTAACTTCTACTGCGCCAATGTCTAGATATATGTCCAAACCTAGGTATGCCTCTAGAAACGATGGCTAATACACATGGCATCAACATATGGCACAGGCTGTAATCAGGTCAATATTCAGATTTGTAATTAGTAACTTCTACTGCGCCAATGTCTAGATATATGTCCAAACCTAGGTATGCCTCTAGAAACGATGGCTAATAAACATGGCATCAACATATGGCACAGGCTGTAATCAGGTCAATATTCAGATTTGTAATTAGTAACTTCTACTGCGCCAATGTCTAGATATATGTCCAAACCTAGGTATGCCTCTAGAAACGATGGCTAATAAACATGGCATCAACATATGGCACAGGCTGTAATCAGGTCAATATTCAGATTTGTAATTAGTAACTTCTACTGCGCCAATGTCTAGATATATGTCCAAACCTAGGTATGCCTCTAGAAACGATGGCTAATAAACATGGCATCAACATATGGCACAGGCTGTAATCAGGTCAATATTCAGATTTGTAATTAGTAACTTCTACTGCGCCAATGTCTAGATATATGTCCAAACCTAGGTATGCCTCTAGAAACGATGGCTAATAAACATGGCATCAACATATGGCACAGGTTGTAATCAGATCAATATTCAGATTTGTAATTAGTAACTTCTACTGCGCCAATGTCTAGATATATGTCCAAACCTAGGTATGCCTCTAGAAACGATGGCTAATAAACATGGCATCAACATATGGCACAGGCTGTAATCAGGTCAATATTCAGATTTGTAATTAGTAACTTCTACTGCGCCAATGTCTAGATATATGTCCAAACCTAGGTATGCCTCTAGAAACGATGGCTAATAAACATGGCATCAACATATGGCACAGGCTGTAATCAGGTCAATATTCAGATTTGTAATTAGTAACTTCTACTGCGCCAATGTCTAGATATATGTCCAAACCTAGGTATGCCTCTAGAAACGATGGCTAATAAACATGGCATCAACATATGGCACAGGCTGTAATCAGGTCAATATTCAGATTTGTAATTAGTAACTTCTACTGCGCCAATGTCTAGATATATGTCCAAACCTAGGTATGCCTCTAGAAACGATGGCTAATAAACATGGCATTAACATATGGCACAGGCTGTAATCAGGTCAATATTCAGATTTGTAATTAGTAACTTCTACTGCGCCAATGTCTAGATATATGTCCAAACCTAGGTATGCCTCTAGAAACGATGGCTAATAAACATGGCATCAACATATGGCACAGGCTGTAATCAGGTCAATATTCAGATTTGTAATTAGTAACTTCTACTGCGCCAATGTCTAGATATATGTCCAAACCTAGGTATGCCTCTAGAAACGATGGCTAATAAACATGGCATCAACATATGGCACAGGCTGTAATCAGGTCAATATTCAGATTTGTAATTAGTAACTTCTACTGCGCCAATGTCTAGATATATGTCCAAACCTAGGTATGCCTCTAGAAACGATGGCTAATAAACATGGCATCAACATATGGCACAGGCTGTAATCAGGTCAATATTCAGATTTGTAATTAGTAACTTCTACTGCGCCAATGTCTAGATATATGTCCAAACCTAGGTATGCCTCTAGAAACGATGGCTAATAAACATGGCATTAACATATGGCACAGGCTGTAATCAGGTCAATATTCAGATTTGTAATTAGTAACTTCTACTGCGCCAATGTCTAGATATATGTCCAAACCTAGGTATGCCTCTAGAAACGATGGCTAATAAACATGGCATCAACATATGGCACAGGCTGTAATCAGGTCAATATTCAGATTTGTAATTAGTAACTTCTACTGCGCCAATGTCTAGATATATGTCCAAACCTAGGTATGCCTCTAGAAACGATGGCTAATAAACATGGCATCAACATATGGCACAGGCTGTAATCAGGTCAATATTCAGATTTGTAATTAGTAACTTCTACTGCGCCAATGTCTAGATATATGTCCAAACCTAGGTATGCCTCTAGAAACGATGGCTAATAAACATGGCATCAACATATGGCACAGGCTGTAATCAGGTCAATATTCAGATTTGTAATTAGTAACTTCTACTGCGCCAATGTCTAGTGTGCAAGGCATCAACCGATGGCGCACCAAAGGCAAGCCGTAATCAGGTCAATATCCAAAAGATGAGTCCGCTAAGACAGAGGCAGCATATGGAGGAAAGGCAATTTGAAGAGTTAAGTCTTAAGTTGAGAACGAAATGACACAAGCGACTGAGCAGAACGGACAGACACAGGGAGAGAGAGAGAGCCAATGGGCAGAACGTACAGATACAGGGAGAGCATTTCAAACCTAGGTCCAGCAACCAAAGAAGCTCGTTCACCCGATTCCTCATCCACACAAAGTGTCTGGCACAAGCACAGACACTGTGACTGACAATACTTTGCCTTGTGTCGGTTTCACTTTGAACACAAAATTAATGCATTCCATAATTCAAATCTGATTAATAATAAGATCGTGACTCTAAACCACACAGCTGGGACACATGCCTAATATGGTAATAAACACGCATGTAGGTAGTAATTAATACCAAAAACAATGGTGATGACAGTGCTATTAATAACAATAATTATTAATCAATAACAACAAACTTAAATAAAATTACTACTACTAATGCTCATAATAATAATACTGCTAATAATGCTACTACTACTACTACTACTACTACTACTACTACTACTACTACTACTACTACTACTACTACTACTACTACTACTACTACTACTACTACTACTACTACTACTACTACTACTACTACTACTACTACTACTACTACTACTACTACTAATAATAATAATAATAATAATTTTAATAATATTGACTTGACGCGCCTTACCCAACCCAGACATCAACAATTCTCTCAAGCCATTTACGTCCCGAGGGACCTTATTTAGGCCTACCTCGAGCAAAATAAATAATAAAAAAATACTAAATTCATGATCTTAACAATAAAATCTAACAAAGAAATGATAACAAAATAAACAATCATAACCATCATCATAATGACACATGTAATTATCATATAATAAAGTGATATTTATGTGGAGGCCACTTCTGAAAGATCCTCTTCCGTCTACACCCCTACCCCTCCTCCTCCTATTCCGCTTCCTCCTCCTCCTGCTCCGCATCTTTACGCATCAACTACAACAATCGATGTTTTAATTAGATAGGTGGCGCCACCATCTTGGCTGCAGACACAAATAAAGCGGAGAACTTGGCGTCGCCCGTTTTGACGCCAGAGGGCGACAGAGGGACCAGTTATGACAATCGGCATGACATGAGTGGCAGCACTCAAGGCATGACACCAACAACACAACATCATCCATGATATTTAGCAACTTAGTCAAGTTCCTAATAGCCAAATAAATACATACATACACACACAGACCCATAAACACACATGCATAAATACTTTATACATAAATACATACATACATACACACACACACATACATACACAAATACATACACACATACATAAATACAGACATACATATAGATCCATAGATACATACATACATACACAGATGTGCAAAACTGCAATTAAAGTAGTAACTTCTATAGTGCCGGTGACGGGTCTAGGACATTACCCCCCGGACATTACCCCCCTGCCATTACCCCCCTGCCATTACCCCCCGTAGGATATTTCCCCCTGCCATTACCCCCCGCATTTAGTATACATGTTTGTTTGTATACATACATGCATACATATATACATACATGCATACATACATGTATACAAACATGCATACATACATAGATGCATATGGCATATGCATGCATGCATGCATGCATACCTACATACATACATACATACATGTAAGTATGTATGTATGTCTGTATGTATATATGCATGTATGTATGCATGTATGACTTTGAATGTATGCATGCACGCATGAATGTATGTATGCGTGCATGTATGTATGCATGAATGCATGCATGTATGCATGTATGCATACATACATACTTACATGTATGTATGTATGTATGTAGGTATGCATGCATGCATGCATGCATATGCCATATGCATCTATGTATGTATGCATGTTTGTATACATGTATGTATGCATGTATGTATATATGTATGCATGTATGTATACAAACAAACATGTATACTAAATGCGGGGGGTAATGGCAGGGGGGAAATATCCTACGGGGGGGTAATGGCAGGGGGGTAATGGCAGGGGGGTAATGTCCGGGGGGTAATGTCCTGTTCCCGCCGGTGACGGTGTCTAATGCACAAGGCATCAACCGATGGCACACCAAAACCAAGCCACAATCAGGTCAATTTCCAGAAGATCAGTCTGTAAGGCAAAGATGGATAAGCAATTGGAAAAAGGCAAATCTAAATAGAGGGGGGATAGAGTAATGGTAAAACTCTTGGCCAGGAGAGCAGCAGTATGCAGTTCGATTCCCGCAACCCCCCTCGGGTGGGCGCCTTACATGGCTGCCAAAAGTGTGTTTATTGATAATTGTATGCCATGTCTCAATGTAATCTTACTGCGTTTGTTGGTTTGAATTAGTAAAGAAAAAGATTATTATTATTATTAAATTGAGAACACAATGATATACGGGATGAGCTAAATGAGCAGAGAGTTTGCATCTTACATGTATGCATATATACACAAACATATACTTTATTATTATTATTAATTATCATTAATTAGCAATTTTGTTGCCGGTTTCTAATGCACACGGTATCAAAATCAAGCAAGGTTCCATGAGGTCAAAGGTCACTCAAACCACGGAGACATAATTATGTATACTTATGCCTGCACACATACACGCATGATTGCATGCATACATACAAACTTGTAAACAAACAGGTATACATATATATATATATATATATATACATATTTAGATGCATTCATACATACACACATATATATGAACATACACACAAACATACAGTACACACATAGGTAGATATTTAGTATGTACACATGCATTGTAGCATATATACTTCATATATGCAACCATACATACATGAATGATAGTGATGATATCAGGCAGATATTAAACTAGGGACAGAGTTATTACAACAGTCACTGACACCACTCACTAATGACAATAGTCATAACATCTGTCATGACACAAGTCATAGCATCCGGGATGACACCAAGCATGTCCTCAGTCTTGACATCAGTCACGACAGTGGCACGACATCAACATCAGTCACTAAAGACGCTGATCAAGGCATCAGTCATAACACAACTAAACCATAACAGTCAGCATCACGTCAAGCATCTCAAGTCTTGACATCAGTCTTGGCAATGGCATGACACTGACATCAGTCAAGAACGACAGTCAGGATGACAACAAGCAGTCACAACAGTCTTGACATCAGTCATCAATCTGTCTTGCTCAATGGTTGAAAGTGACGGCCTGGATAAAATACGACGCTGAATAATTCAGGGAGCAGTCGGAAGAGGAAACGGAGAGGAAGACAGAGGAAGGCGGAAGAGAAGGCAGGGAAGAACAACTGCCCCATAATTAGCATTCATCAAGCTTTTAACAATGGCTGACAGGCTTCGAAGGGGTGCAAACTGTGTTCACCTCAAGGTGCAAAGGAAAATGATGATTAACCACGCACAGCTGGAGAAACGCCCTCACCAGAAGCACATTTCAAAATTACACCTTCCTTGTCCCTGCTAGAGAACCCCATTCACATTCATCCTCCAAATCAACCCTTTCTTGTTCCCTGTTAGAGAAACACTTTTACATCCCCCTCCAGAAATAACCCCTCTCCCACCTCCCTAAAATATCAGAATATTAAAAGTTAAGAGACAAGTGTGCATTGAAGAACCCTTGTCAGATCATTACACAAAGTCCACGCAGCAGGCTCAAACCCAAAATCGTCGAATTAAATATCTCGCGCACTACTGAATGGACCATTGTGTTGCACTAACTAATTAGCAGAATACATGTAGTAGTAAGTTAAGTGCTGCTAAAAGAGATCCGGGTCTGATAAATCACCATCCTGCAATGTCTCTTATACAGAGGCATTTCAGAGAAATGGTCAGAGGTTTGATCAGAAAAATAGCTGTTCCCGTTTAAACCCGACATTAATTACAACTGTTCTGTTACATGTAAGAGAAAAACAGCCCCAGGCCTAGATGAAATATCAATTAAATGATAGCAGTGGGAAAGAAAGAGCAGGAAGATTTTTCTGCAATGACCCCAAGCAACAGGAAACTGCTCCTATCTGTTTACAACATACAAATATCTAAAATAAAATATTTAGTTCTCACATTACGTATCAATATCGTCTCTTTTTATTTCTGTAAGCAGTCTTTGTGCATAGAGATAAATATATACACATATATACTTAAATATACACACAGTTATGCGTGTGTACGTATATATTTCTACATCAAATACCATGTGTGTGTAGAGTTTGTTAGCATATGCATATAGATACGTATAAGTGCTTCTCTCTAAATAAGTGTATATATATATATATATAATATTTGTTATTATCTAATTATTTATAAATGCATTATCATTATTTGTAAGGACACTGGAGAACAAAACATCAATGCTCCAGACAGACAAAGGTGGGTGTGTCCAGAGGATGAAGAGATGAGGAGGAGGGATTGGGAGAGAGGCAGACAGACAGAGACAGACAGACAGACAGAGCGGGCGTGTCCAATGTCTCGAGATCTGCTTTGAGGTCACCTGTCAGGGTAAAAGCTTCCTTTCTTCTTCCATCTATCCATCCTTCCTTCCATCCATTCATCTATCCTTTCTTCTATCAAAGTCCAGTTGAGTCCAGCTGTAAGGTACGGTCAGTTGTCTCGTCCCCAACAGGTGCTTATAATCACCATCATTGTCATTATCAACATCAGCATCATTGTCTTCATCATCGTCTTTGTCTTTGTCATCATCATCATCATTATGTCGTCGTCGTCGTCATCTTAAATTCACCTGTAGCACATCCATCAATTCCACTAACATTCTGATGGAAGTTCCACATTAGCACTGCACAGGCCTCCTGCTTGCCTCCCTACGGTTGGCTTAAGGGGCTCAGCATCATCCTCTCCTCCTCCTCCTCCTCCTCTCTTTTCTCCTCCTCCTACTTTTCCTCCTTGGATATCCATCACCAACTCACCATCTCCATCTTCCTCATCTTCATTCTCAATCTTCCCATACAGAGGGGCAACAAGATCGCCCTCCCCTTGTTTAAGGTATATAGAACTTACTCCACCAGGCTCCTTCCCATCCACCCAATCCACCCATTCACCCTTTGAGGCCAACATGAAACCGACACCCTTTCATGTCTGCCTCCAAAAAACTTGGGAATCCTAATGAGCTTCTTAGGATTCCTAACCGAGCAGTCACCGACGCCAGACTCCCTCTCACCATCCCATTCCATCCACCCAACCTCTCCCCCATGCATTCCAACGCCAGACAAGGTGCACCCCTTAAACCAGACCATACACATGTCTATGAGCGGACTTGCTACTACGAACCTGATACCCTGACACTCTATATCACCCCCGGCAAAGGACCCTGTGACCTGGAGGAGGGGAGGACTTAACTCAAATCCATGCAAAACAACAAGAGCTGAACTTTGAACCAACGTCCAGCCTCCGTTCATTGGTCTATTTATATCATTTGCACCATGGTTCCCTGCGTTATATGATGCCCATCTATAGTACATAATAGCACCACAGGTCACATAGAAACCAACTCTTCTAGGTCTGTAGCAGTAATATTAAACCACACTTAGAAAGAAATTCTTGTACTCCTAATGGTGGGACACGTTAACCGCTTGGTTAGAGCGCTTGCCTTTTACTGTGGAGTGTGCGAGTTCTAGTCTTCCCAAAGACGGTTACTGTCCTTCACTCACACCATTGATTGAAGCTTGGTCATTAGACGTAGTGACAATTACTGAATTCATAATAGTAATTAAGCACTTAACTCTAAACTTGTAGCATTCATTATAAGTCTCAGAATGTAACTACATGGTCGAGTCCTTTTTAAATTCTCATAAGCTCTAATTTGAACAGGATATCATCGACACATACTTCAACGACTGACCTGTATACCAAATCAGTATTTACTCTTGTTCTGAATGTCAACGTTTTGTTTAAAGACTCATAAACCCAGCCTTATTACATAAAAGTCTTTGAAGGCTAATAAACTCGGCTTCACTATGTAAAAGTCTTTGAAGGCTCATAGACTCAGACTTTAAATACAGAAGTCTGCTTATAGACTCATAACATCCGCCCTATTACATAAAGTCTTAGTTTGAAGACTAATAAACTCAGCTTCACTAGGTAAAAGTCTTTGAAAGCTCATATACCCAGACTTTAAATATAGAAGTCTGTTCTTAAGACTCAAACTCCGTCCTATAACATAAAAGTCCTAGACAAACTCAGCCTCATTATGTAAATATCTTTCAAGGCTCACAGACCCAGACTTTAAACATAAAGTCTGCTTTAAAGACTCATAAGCTTTTACAAAGAAGTCTTAATTTGAAGGCTGATAAACTGAGCCTCATTATGTAAAAGTCTTTAGAAGTCTATTTTTAAGACATAAACTGTGACTTAGCATTAACAAGTCTGTTTAAAGACTCATAAACTCCGATTCTGCATGGTAAAGTCGCATAAACTCTATGGTAGCATGTCGAGATTGGAGTCGACATACCCGTAAATCAACCTGCTAACAATTGGCCGCGCTAAAGAACATCAAAGACGCACCTACCCAGTCCCACACGCAAAGTTCTTGGCTCAAGTGACTTATGCCACGTCTGACCTCGGGGGTCAACAGATTATACCCGGATTAGATTGGATTCGGGGGACGGTCTAGGCACCCGCGCGCTGGTCCGGTAGCAATAGGGTGGCAGAGATCAAGAGGTCGTGACCCAGGGCATTGATTCATCCCTTCCTCCCTGACGCCTTTGTGTTACTGAGGTCTGAGTCATCAACACTCTCGATGGATCTTTTCAATGTCACAAGTCTAACCGAAAGTAGCAGCCTTAGTTAGGTATGCATTCATGTATGTGTGTCTATGCCTGTATGTATCTGCCTGTATGTCTGTGTCTCTGCATGTACGTATGTGTCTGCCTGTACCAACCTGGGCATTTGCATACGTTTTATATGGGTGTGTGACAGTCTAGAGGTAAAGAGTGCCAAGCATAAGGTCGAGGGTTCGAATCCCCGCCAAAGCAGAAAAGATGTTTTGGAATTTCTCCTTCACTTGCTTCTCTAGTGAACTCATGTATAAATGAGTATATTTACCGTACACTGTAAATGGGAAGATCAGACAGTGAGGCCACCCATCCTCATATGCCAAGGCTAAGACAACCGAATATCACTATGACTTCATCGCCATGGCAACTTCTGAGGGTTAGCCTAAGGGACTGCTCCTCTCATTCCTCACAAATAGCTCTATATTTCAGCAGAAATATTTTAGTTTAAACTCATAAACTCAACCTTTTTACATAAAACGTCAACATTCTGAACAAGAGTCTATTGTGACTTTAAAATACTGATTTAGTATGTACATGTCAATTTAAGTAAGTGTTGGTCATATCCTCTGTTAGTTAAGAGCTATTGAGAGTTTACAAATGTCTCAATCATGTTTAAGTTACATTCTGAGACTTTAAATGAAATCTGTTAGATTCGAGTTTATTTCTGTTAATCTGTGGTCACATTCAAACCCGAATTCTCTCCTATTTCGCAGAACTTCTCACTTACTGAAGCAAATTCTCACTTACTAAAGCAACTTCTCACTTACTAAAGCAACTTGTCACTTACTGAAGCAACTTCTCACTTACTAAAGCAACTTCTCACTTACTGAAGCAACTTCTCACTTACTGAAGCAACTTCTCACTTACTGAAGCAGCTATTAATCCGATTCAAGCTCTAAGTCAACGGGAATCTGAATAAATAATCTGAATAAACTGACGACTAACATAATCCGGCGACAAGAAAATGATTAAGAATGATTAATGTGTTCGGCGCTCGGGTCCCAGTTGGCCATTGCGAAATTAATCTTTCATTTCCAGCGTCGCCCAGTTCAAACAAAAGACTAACCACCCATCAATAATAACGAAACCGACGACTGGACGATTGGACGTGTCCCTCGGACATCCGCCAATATTGGCAGGACAGCGACGGAGGAGGAATGGGAGGCAATTGAGAGGACAAGGCAAGGTTTCCCACTGACTCATTCGCTCGTTTTGGCTGGTTAGTTGGCGAGTGGGATGATCTGTGGTTTCGCTGGGTAGTTGGCAGGCGGGCGGGTTGATGGGTGGTTTGGTTGGTTGGCTGAAGGGTTGATACGTGGTTTGGTTGGTTGGCTGGCAGGAGGGTTGATACGTGGTTTGGTTGGTTTGCTGGCAGAATGGTTGATACATGGTTTGGTTGGTTGGCTGGCAGAATGGTTGATACATGGTTTGGTTGGTTGGCTGGCAGAATGGTTGATACATGGTTTGGTTGGTTTGCTGGCAGAATGGTTGATACATGGTTTGGTTGGTTGGCTGGCAGAATGGTTGATACATGGTTTGGTTGGTTGGCTGGCAGAATGGTTGATACATGGTTTGGTTGGTTGGCTGGCAGAATGGTTGATACATGGTTTGGTTGGTTGGCTGGCAGAATGGTTGATACATGGTTTGGTTGGTTGGCTGGCAGAATGGTTGATACATGGTTTGGTTGGTTTGCTGGCAGAATGGTTGATACATGGTTTGGTTGGTTTGCTGGCAGAATGGTTGATACATGGTTTGGTTGGTTTGCTGGCAGAATGGTTGATACATGGTTTGGTTGGTTTGCTGGCAGAATGGTTGATACATGGTTTGGTTGGTTTGCTGGCAGAATGGTTGATACATGGTTTGGTTGGTTGGCTGGCAGAATGGTTGATACATGGTTTGGTTGGTTTGCTGGCAGAATGGTTGATACATGGTTTGGTTGGTTGGCTGGCAGAATGGTTGATACATGGTTTGGTTGGTTGGTTGGCAGAATGGTTGATACATGGTTTGGTTGATGGGTGGTTTGGCTGGCTGGTTTGCGGGTGGGTTGCTTGGTTGACTGGAGCGCAAGTTGGTTGTTGGCTGGTTAGGCGGGCTGGTGGCTTGGTGAGTTGGCTGGCGTGCAGGTGGGTTTGCTGGCAGGTGGGTTAGTTGGCTGGTATACTGGCTTGCAAGTTGTTTGGTTAGTGCAGGTGGGTAAGTTGGTTGGTTTGATAGTAGGTGGGTTGGCTGGTTAGTTGGTTGGTGAACACGGATTTCAAAAGTTGTTCTCTGGTTTGGTGCCTTTAGTTCAGATACCTGGGTTGCATGATAGCATAGTGGTTAGCATGTTTGTCTATAAAGTCAGAGGTCGGGGTTAAAAGTTCAAACTCAAACAATGAACAACTTCATAATGAACAGCATTTTTAAGTACAGTTTTATAATGTACAGTCTTCATAATGCAAAGCCTTCATAATGTGCAGCTTAATAATGAACAGATTCATAATGCACAGTTTCATAAATGCACCACTTTGTAATGCACAGCCTTCATAACGCACAGTTTCTTAAATCACGTTTTCAAAATGCAGTTTCACAAAGGCACAACCTTCAAAAGCACAGCCTTCTTATTGCTCGAGATGACTCATCCAGCCAAATTCACCGTGGTTATACAGAGTAACCATGGTTCGTTACCAAGGCGACTCTTGGCATGCAATAATTGCAAGACCCGGGCAGCCCTCTTCTGTCAGCTCATTTGCCCCAAGTCCTTAGAACTGATTCTGTCATCATCTTATCTGAAGATCTATTCAGCCTCCCTCTATCTCTCCATTGTGTCTCCATTCTCTTCTTCTCTTTTTCTGTCTGTGTGTCTGTCTGTGTCTGTCTGTGTGTCTGTCTGTGCCTGTCTGTCTGTGTGTCTGTCTGTGTGTCTGTGTGTCTTTGCCTGTCTCTGATACCGCTCCCAAGCTCTATTCCAATCAGTCTGTTGCTCTACCTGTCTATCTGTGCATCTCTGTCTTGTGTCCGTGTGTCTGCCTCACTATGTGTATCTTTGTGTGTGCGTGTGTGTGCGTCTGTCTGTCTGTCTGAATCTCTGTTTCTCTTCTCTTGTCCACTCTCCTTCTGTCTGTCTGTCCGTCCCTCCATCTGTCTAGATGTCTGGCTCTTTTTAGTCTGTCTGTTAACCTGCATTCCTGTGAGCTTGTGTAGTCTGAAATTCTCTTATTGGAAATCTGTTTTTAATGAACACTACGAAGCATGGGAACATTTTCCTATAATGTCCGATTAGATAACACAGCTACAAAGGTCTCAAAGAAAGCAGAGATCCCAACAAACTAGCAAACACTGTTTCCGAAATCAGCACAGGCGTCAAACAGCAAACGTAATCTCCAAACTTCTAAAGTGCCACTCGAAGGCCAAGTGCAGGGCATCAGCCCATTCAAAGGCCCTATGGGGCAGGACACATCCCAATATTTAAGTTGGGGATACCCTGTATTACAAGGTTTCACATATCATTTTCTAGAGCCGTTCCATTAGTTATGTCAGCGGATGGGTCAGTCATAAACACTTTGCTGGGTCGACTTCATTATTCTAAAATAAAGGTGTCATAACCCCAACGGGCAACCACACCTATCCACGATTTACAGAAAAATTAGACTGGTTCACTGCTAGACTCGCGTCGACGGCAAAGCAGATTGCTTTTGAGGTATATAAATCACCGTTGGGTGTTACAAAGCCAAAGCGTAACACATTAGCAGGCGTTTACAATTATGAGACCCACGTCGAGAAACGCGCCTTAGCATCCAACACGTCTGCAAAATAGAGACACGCGGCAGCAGAATATCACCCGCACAATACGATCTAAATATGCTCTAATCAATGACAAGCCGCGTCTTCAAAGGTACAGACTCTTTCAAGTTGACGACGCAACGGATATCGAAAGGATTAGGATCAAGTTCACCAATGGTTTCGTTTTGTTTGAGACGCGTTATAACCTCCCTGCACCTACTCGCCGACCGCTGTACTTAATGAAAAATGCAAAGTCAATGAAAAATGCAAAGCCAGAGGAATGACTGACACTCAGCAATTGCGCGGAAATAACTGAATCGCTGCAGAAGTTCTTCAAGTTCCATCAAATGTTGAATGATCAATACAACCTGTTCGTAGGCTACGGTAGCCGATTGGTTAATCGTAATTGTAAGCTCCAAATTTATAAAGCGCTACTCTAAAGCTAAGCGCAGGGCACCAGCTTATTCCCGAGCGCTGTGTGCTGTCAGAGTTGTCCAGAGATTTTAAGTAAGAGAAAGAAACAATATCTGTGATTATTTAAATATGATCATCATAGTCCGCTGATGTCTTCCAGTCGGCATCTAAGACCAAACTGAGTCATCGGGTCTTTCGGAGTTGCTGACCCGTGTTCACGGAATAGACTTCTCATCAGGGATTGGATGGTCTTCAAGACATCTTCCGCATGGGAAGGCTCCCTCAATAGTCGGTGTGGACCACACTTCTTCTTTGGTTCTCTGCCCTTAGGCAGGTTCGTATGTCCAACGGCGCCATTCCTCTCGATGTTGAGCTTCTGCTTTCATCTGTCTGTAGCCGTCCCTCTTTATTGTCCAGTCTAAGAACATCATTCTTGGCCTTCCTCGTGTCTTTTTCCCCTCTATTCTACCTTCGATGATATTTCTCAACAGAGAATCCCCTCTCATTATATGGCCAATCCATCTTCTTTGGCGCTCTCTGATTGTCCTCATCATGGATCTCTCCTCTCCCACCATTTGCAGTACTTCGTCATTTGTCTTGTGCTCTGTCCAGCTGATTCTCTCCATTCTACGCCATATCCGCATTTCGAAGGCTTCTATCCTTTAGATGTCCTCCCCTCTAATAGTCCACGTTTCAGATCCGTATAGGACCACAGTCCATACCAGCGTCTTAACCATTCGCTTCTTCAGATTCCTATTTAATTTTCCTCTCAAGAGCTCTTTTCTTTTATAGAATGCATCTTTTCCCATGGCTATTCTTCTTTTTATCTCCGCATGGCACTTCACATCCCTCGTGACCATACTTCCTAGGTAACAGAATCTCTCAACTTGTTCGATGACCACTCCATTTACGGTTATTCTAACTTCTTTTTCTTCTCTTTTGCTTATCCTCATGACCTTTGTCTTCTTGGTATTTATTTTCATTTCGTATTCTGTTGAGATCATATTCAGGCGATCCATCATTCTCTGCAGTCCTTTTTGGCTTCTTGCTAACATTGCCTGATCATCCGCAAATCTCAGCGCTTTCACCAACCTACCTCCAACCTTTATTCCCTCATTCACTTCTTCCATCGCCTCCCGTACAAGCTCTTCGATGTAGATGTTGAAGAGTATTGGAGAGAGCGGGCATCCTTGCCTCACTCCTCTGCCTATTCTTCCCGGCTCTGAGTATTCACCATCTATTCTTATTTTTACTTTCTGTCCCATGTACAGGTTTCCAATAAGTCTTCGCTCTTTCCAGTCCACCCCTATTCGTCGTAATGCATGCATTAATTTCCTCCAATCCACCCTATCGAAAGCCTTCTCATAGTCGACGAAACACACATAGACGTCTTGGCCATGCTGGAGGCTTCTTTCCGCTAGTATCCTCACCGCTGCAATTGCATCTCTTGTTCCTCTTCCCTTTCTAAAACCAAATTGATCCTCCCCTAAGCAGTCATCTGTTTCTGCCTTGGATTGCAGTCTCTTCGTGATAACTCTTAGTAGAATCTTGGATGCATGGGTGAGGAGGCTTATAGTTCAGTGGTCTTCACATGTTGTTGCATTTGGCGTTTTCTTGAGCGGGATCAATATGGTCTATAGGAAATCTTCCGGTCCAACTCCCGTGTTATATATGTCTTGGCATAACCGCACTAGTTCTGTCATTGCCTTCTCTCCCAGGTTCCTCAGTATTTCAATTGGGATATTATCAATTCCTTCTGCTTTGTTGTTTTTCATATCACTGATTGCTGTCAGAACCTCCTCCCGTAGTACGTGGACCACACAAGGACTCATTAATTAATTGATATTTCGGTCTTCACGGACCACACCACATCAAAGAGCTTTCATTCCTCTAACAGCCTAGTCAATGGTCGGTGGGCTCACCGGCCTCTGCTGTAGACCTGTTGGTCCCGAGGCTTCCGTACTACGTGTTGGGCCAAAATAGTGCTTTCTGATGCCATTCTAGACTATCCTTTTGCAACAGTCTACCAGTAAACATGGGTATTATTTCGTCACAGACAACTAGGGAAACATCTTAAGGAACAGCTTTTTTGATCTGATAGAATGCCATATTTAGCACCCTTTGTGATGTTCTTAAAAGGCAATTCACGATGCCTGTCACGTACAAACATACAACAGCCTTGTGGCATCTATTCAGGGGGCTGAAAGCTGGATGGATAGTTGCTGTTTAATGACGCTGTGTCCTAACAAAGATGATTCACGTTGATCCCTCGTTTCTTCAGTCTTGGGACTGGCACTACCAGAGTAAGTGGCAGTGTTGGAGCTGAAAGCCACCATGCTTTCCAGGACAATTCAAACTCTGTTTGTGCATGCATGTGTGAGCACGCTTATGAATGTATAAGTGCATGCATTTGTGTGTGTGCGTGTGTGTGTGTATGCGTGCGTGTGTGTGTGTGTGTGTGTGTAGGTGTAGGGGTGTGTGTGCGTGCGTGTTTGTGTGTGTATGTGCGTGTTTAAACATTACGCTGTTTATGCAGCGCATTTCAGTAACCTAACTAAGGCACTATTACATGTCTATCTGATAAATGTAAACAATTTAGACTGAAAGATTTGTTGAAAATGTTTTGTGAGCTGTCCGTGCCAGAACTATACACAATCGCGTATTCTCTTGTGTCGTTGTGTATACATGTTTTAGCACTCCCAGTAATAATTGACAATGCAAATCATCCTAGAAGTGGAGCTACTCTATACATAAAGCATCCTTGATTAGTCTGCTCTTGAAGTGACGCTATATAAATATTCAATTATACAGTTGTTTTTTGCGATTACATTTACAAGTTTTTATCGATGGTATACAGAGGGGTTAACAGCTTGGTCACGATTATCACTTGAAGGAAGCAAGGTCGAACAAAGAAGATTGGTTTTGCACAAGATTTATAGAGGCAACTTATCATTGCAGTGGCTTGTTTGTTGACAATGGTAGAAGTAATCTCAACCCATACTCAAACAAACAAACCATTGGACCAACACTCGCACTGGAGCCAAAGATGTTAAAACAAATAGTGCATTCCAAAGAAAACACTAATTAATTTAATTATGCCATTAATCAGGAATATCTAACTTATTGTCGCACTTTCTCTCTTATCTCTGTGTGTCTGTTTGGCTGTCTGTCTGAGTCTCTGTCTGTCTGTCTGTCTGTCTGTCTGTATATCTCTCCATCTCTTTCACTATCTCTCTCTTACTCCCCATCTCTCTGAAATATCCTTGGCCTATTTTATCTAGCTTTTTGTCTATCTCTCTCTATACCTGTCTGTCTGTGTTCATCTGTCTCTCTGCCTCTCTCTGTCCGTCTCCATACCTCTCTCTGCCATTGTCTGTCTTTGCCAAGAGCTAAGAGCGTTTTATTAAAAGTAGCATAGGTGTTCACAATAGTCTAGTTGTTAGCATGCCCGAATGTCAACAGAAAGGAAAAAAGTTCAGAAATATGTTTCCAGATTCGGCTCCACTTATGCCTCCAAGCCAACTCAGCCACAATGAGTACACTATGAGTACGCCATGAGTATGCTATGAGTATTCTATGAGTACACAATAAGTGGGAAGAGATCAGGCAGTGAGAAAGAGGACTTGGCACCCACCCCATATCCTGAGGCTAAGAAAAATGAAGTCAAAAGCACTTAATAAGCATGGCCTCCTCACAGAGGGTTAGCGTAAAGGACTGCTCAAATGTGTGTGGCAGAGAATCCTCCGTTACAATACAACAAATTGAGAAAAGTAATGCACCTGGCTAAACTGCCAGAGATCACATTGCAACTTAGACAGATTCTGCAGTGCATCCATACTTGAGCAAAACTTTTTAATTCATAAGATTACACAGATTCAGGCAAGAACTTATAATCAAAATCAACTCTATGCGACAGAAAACTGAATCATGTTTGTAACCAGCAAAACACTCAAGCAAGTCAGCGCACAGGCAGCCATGGGTATAAAGTGTCAGCGACTTCATTTCTTAGCCTCGGCATATGAGGGCAGGTGGCCAGTCCTCTCCCTCGCTGTCTTATCCTCCTACCAAAATTGTACAGTATTGTACTCATAATAGCTGAGTTGACTAGGGGGCAGACATGAAGCAGAAATCTTAGAACAAATTTCTGCCCTGGCAGCGATTTGAACCTGCGACTCCTTAGTTGACAGTTGAGTACACTAACTAACCATTAGACCAGCGGTTCCCAAACTTTTCTGGGTCGCGACCCACTTGTGAATATCTTGGCAGTCTCGATACCCACTGTGTAAAATTAAGCATTGCGTACTAAAATTTGCTTTTGTAAATTGGTATCGAAATATGCGGATTTACGTACAGCGCTTAGAAATTTAAAGCATTAAAACGAAATTTAGGTAAAAACAGTTTACAATTTATTGCAATCCAGCTATTTATAGCCCAATCACAGCCAAACGTTGTTGCTGCAAAAAATAAATGTTTCTCGAAAAAATTTGGCAACCCACTTGCCAGAGCTTCGCGACCCACTTTTGGGTCGCTACCCACAGTTTGGGAAACTCAGCACTAGACTATTGCACACACCATATCAGAGAAGGTGCAATAAGCAATTAAACGAATCCAACGTTGGTGCAACTAAAATTCCCTTGGGTGTCGCCGTTATACCCACAGAGCATTACCTCCCCCTTGGAAAGAAAAACACCGATCAATTTATGATCAATTTATCCATTAGTCGGCATTCAGTGCTCAAAGTGATCGCTCGATTATGATCAATTATTCTTTGTGGATAAAGGAAATCCAACGGCACATGAAACACAACACAGCAAGGCCAGCAAAAATACACAAGAGAAACCTGTGGATAATATCAATTGATGAAAAAACCTAATAAAGAACTTCATAATCTAATATACTAATAATAATACTATAATAATAATAATTGATTTCTTGTTGATGAATATTTACTCCTAACATAATTTTTTGTTGCTGAGGAATTATTTCTACCTCAGGCAAAAATACCGGTAATAATAATACATATAATATCAGGATAACAATAAAAAATTATATAAATAATAATAGTAAATATAATATAATATAAATAATAATAATATAATAATAATAATATACTACTAATTTATTAAATTTAATAAATAATTTAATAATAATCATATTAATCATATAATAGTGTTATTATTATTCTTATTACTACTATTTACAAAATATACAAGACAATGATACAGCCAATTTCCCTATATACGGATCGGAATGTTGGACAATGAGAAAACAAGATACGAGAGAATTCTTACAGCGGAAATGAGGAGGGTTCAGAAGACCACAGGGATATCAAGACTACAGGAAATAAGAAATGATGACATAAGACAATTATCAGGTATCCAAACAACTCTGCTAGATAAAGTTGTTCAACAAAGACTCCAGTGGTTTGAAGATGTTGAGAGAATGTCAGTTGGCCGAATCCCACACAATGCACTACCGCAAGACTCAAGGATAAAGAAACAAAGGCAAGCCAAGACTATGCTGGGTAGATAATATAAATAAAGACATAACATCACTTTGACTAACAATAAGGAGGGCATTGGACTTGACAAATGACCGAGGACAATGGAGATCATTTATTCGTACCCATCGCCGCCAAATGGCTGGCATCAGGAACTAATGATGATGATGAAATTTTGAGCTGAGACGAAAATGACACAAGAGACTTAGCAGATCAAACAGATTCAGGAAGACAGTGCCAAAATTAGGTGCAGTAACCTAAAAAGCTCATGAATTCCTAAAGCTCTGTTCTAGTTTTTTTGGCACAACCAAAGACAGGCAATCGGATGAAGTGGTTAATTAATGACAGTCTGCGGAATGTGGACTGATTTTAAGTACAAATGAGAAATGATCTCAAATACAAAGTCTCAGTTGGTCAGTGCATTTGCTGAAGAAGGAAAATACAATCAAAATATTTTAAATCATATGCATCGCCGCCAAATGGCGTCAGAACTGATAATGATGATGAAGATGAGGGTTGTAGAAGCATATTGGCATGTTCAATTCAGATCACTTTTTCAGATGACAATCTGTTACATTACTATAGAACACTTTGAAGAGCTGTTGTTGAATCGATAAAGAATGACATTCAAATCACAGACTTAGCTTTTTAAACTTTCATATGACTGTCATTGATTTTTGTAACTCATGTACAGCGCCCTTTTCTGTGCCCTCGCATGTGCTACAGTGCTATATAAATCGTCTTATCGTTACTAAATATTATTATTATCATTATTATTATTATTATTATTATTATTATTATTATTATTATTATTATTATTATTATCATTATCATTAATATTTATATTACCACTACCACTATTATTATCAACATCATTACCATTATCATTTTCATTTATTATTATTATCCAAGTCCTGCTCCCTTCGGTCATAAGGTCAAAAGGTCAGTTATAATTATTATTATTAATCATCTGACAGTCACCAAATGTTACACTTCTATACATTCAATTAGTCATCTCATGAACTCATAATAGCCATTGTTATCAATATCACTAACACAATCACCTTCGTCATTGCAATTTGTTACAGCATTATGAAGAATAAGAATAGACAACATAAAAACTCCGTTGAATAATAAGTGACGAAACAAAAACAAAGCTTTAAAAGTAATAAAACTTCTGTAGTCTGGATAAGATTTCCACAACAGCTCAAAATCAGCCGATGCACCACAAAAGACACAGGTAAAATCCGCACCCCTTTGTGAGGTAATCAAACAGCACTATACAGTAATTGCCTACATACATACAAACACTCATACATACATACATACAAATAGAAACATACATACATACATACATACATATATATACATATAGACATACATATATAGAAACATACATACATTTATGCATACATATATACATTCAAATAAGCATACATACATACATACATACATCATCATCATCATCATCATCATCAGTTCCTGACGCCAGCCATTCGGCGATGATGGGTACGAATAAATGATCTCCATTGTCTTGTGATTTGATTCCTGTCTTTCGTTTTCTTGGCCACGTATTCATGCATACATATAAAGATACATACATACATTTATGCATACATATACATACATACATATAAGCATGCATACATACATACAAACATACATACAAACACACATACCTACGTACAAACAGATAAAATGGTAGAGTTCCACTTACATGACGGACTATCCACTCGTGTTATGGCGATGGTGAAGTTGATCTCTGGTTCAGTTTCGTAATCCAGTCGTTGTCCGGGCTTCAGCTGGACCATTCCCAGCACTGGGTTAATTTCCAGCTGACGGGGTGCAGGATCCTTGATGGAAAACCTCTCCGCATAGTCATTCTCCAAATTGAGCAGAACATCCGACTTTGTCTCCGGGATTTCCACGACTCTGATCGGTCGAACGGAACGATGCTGTCTTCCGAAAACAATGGGTAGATCATCAAATCGATCAGTATGTTGAAAGTTTTGGGGGTTTTCGTAGTAGGGTTCATTCCTGTCTTTCATCATGGATGCAGCAATGCTGTCCGTCCCCCATGCATCTTGAACTGTCGAGGCTGGATCAGCATTTCCTGTTAATGCCCAACGTCTCTGTGAAGACTTCCGAAGTCTACGTCTGGTGCTTTCATCAGTCACATGTATTTCGTAGGTCCTTAATTTCGTCAAATCATCCGATCCTAATTCTAACAACACCACACAGCCCCTTAATGATGACAGACTCCTCGCAAGTAACAGATTCCCGAATTCATCTACCGCAAAATAATCCGATGCATCGATAACTTTACTAAATGGATGACCGTTGGCATTAAAGATCGTCGATGATACTATTCGTGATCTAGATCCCAAAGAATCAATACGCAAACCACCTTTTGAGGCGTAATCGACATCAAATCGACGAATACTACCTGATGCATCGGGTATCCCAAATATGGTAGTGACTGCTAGAACAGCCATAGAGGCAACAATCAACAACAGCAATTCACCCATCTTTGTCAAGCACTCGAATTCGGATGCTAATTCATTTCTACTTCCATGGTCACCAATGAATGAAATAGCAGTCTCATGTTTGGCATTCTTTATAGTCTAGAAACAGAAAATTAAGCATGGAGACAATTCAGTGCCTGCAAACATCTAGCAATGAATTCTTATGACATCAGTGCAAAATAACTTTGTATACCCAGACACAAATGCAAACACTGTCAACAAGTCTTCTACGACAAAAGCACCTACGTGTAACATGAACATACATTGTATATCTGTTAAACATGATTAATAATGCCACATTCACAGAAAATTGCTGTCATCTATCATGTCATCATCGACCATCTATAATGTGGTCATATATATAAACATATATATATATATATATATATTCATATATACATAAATAATATATATAACCATAGGAAGAACAGTGCTCTGTCCCATAAGCTATCCTGAGAGGCAGCCATGGATACAAAGCGCTAGCAACTTCATTTTTCTTGGCCTCTGCATATGATGGTGGGTGGTCAGTATGTAGATGGGTATGTATATATTTATATATAACCACAATAAAAAAGACACCAACACTTGAATACTAAAATTTAAAAAGAACTATTGAAATTTTGTTTAGTTTGAGTGAGTGATGCACACTCTTAACCCTTTAACGACGAGTGGGATTAGTTTTCCAACATTTTAGTGCACGTTCGTTGTTAAAGTGTTAAATAAAATTTAAAGAACAAACCCATGTCTAGTAATTTTGCAAATGTATCCCAACATATCCAACAAAACTACCAAAACTAAATGTTTCCGGTGATTTTGTACCTGGCACCTAATGCCACCCAGCTAAAAGATTTAAGGCTGCAGCATCTGAAAGGATTCCTTCTCAGAGATCTATTCATCCTGGCACGATGATTCATTTGGCACGATGATTCATTATTATGATTCTTACTGTTTGGGCAATACATCTTGCCACAAGCCAGATTGCCAAGGCACGAGAACAGATGTTCAACAGTCCTCAAAAACCAATCAAAACAGAAATTTTCAAGTCAGAAGCAGTGTTCACACTGTTAACTGACCAAGACCAAGACCCTAGCTCGTTCATCTCTTGGAATTTCTTTTTAAAAATGCTATAAAATATTACATTGCATTAGAATTTAGAAAGCAGCACAGAACAATCAACAACTAAACTAAGCACTGTAATCAAAAGCTAATTACAATCCAAAACCAATTACAATCAAAACTAATTATAATCAAAAACTAATTACAATCAAAAACTAATTACAATCAACAACTAATAACAATCAAAAACTAATTGCATGGTCTAGCCCAGCTGACTTCAATCACTCAATCAATCACTCAAAATTTGCATAGCACCCCTTCAAGATCCCTACTCAGAGGCACCCCCAACCCAGGCCAAGCGGAAAAAGTTTTAAGCAGCGAGTGGAACTGAGAAGTGTAAAGAGGGTGATGCATTGCCTGAGGAAGCTCTTTCCATGTTGTCGGACCAACCACAGAAAAAGAACGGCGATGCATTGTAATAGAGCTGTACCGATGCATCGGGAGCATTCGTAATCGGGCCGATTATTAGAGGAATCGGCATAATCGGTATCGGCGAAAAAGTATCGGCGCCGATGCAAATTATTTTACAGTTGACGTTTTTTGCCAAATAATCGTTACAAATAGAAAAATGAGCACAAGTATCTATGTCATGTTTCTTATTATTGATTTATATTTAGCATTGCACTACTTAGGATACACCGTAGAAACCAAGGACCTATTATATACAGGACTGGAAACTCCTTAAAAGCCCTTATACAAAGTCGTATGCGTAGTTTTGGGGCGATAATAAAATAATCGGCTTCATACGCGGTATCGGCTATTACAATAATCGGCTATACGCGGTATCGGAATAATCGGCAAAAAGCCTTATCGGTACAGCTCTACATTGTAATGAATCAGGCAAATGGGATCAACAAATCACCATGGGCAGACCAGCACAAAATGAATGTCTTGGTAGGGTAAGAACAAGTAAGGTAAGGTACTCCAGATTAAAATCTAGAATGCAGAGGTCAAACATACCAGCAATCTCTCACCTCATCTAATTTTTTAACAAACACTGATTCATATCTTAAGTTCACACTGACTGACTCGGGCGCATGATAAGTGGTGGAAATAATATAATTAAAAGCAGACAAAAAACAAGGAAACTGTAGCCAGGTATTTCGATACAGCCCATATTGCAATTTGACATTTTTCAGCCATTCAGATGAGCTTAACAGCGTACAGTTTTGCAGAAGGGTCTTAGCATTCTATGACTGGTTCTGTATTTCTGACTGGTTCTGCGTTCTACATTTCTGACTGGTTCTACATTTCTGACTTTGCCCACGATGTTCCGCACATTGAGCTTACCCCGAGAGACAATGAATGGCAGAAGGCGTCAATGTAAGGCTTCACTTTTTTCTTAGCCGCCACTTATTCGTCTGGACAAAGACAGAAGATCCAACCAAGTGACGACCTAGTTTACTGGAGACCGGACGACTGGCGATGGGTAGAGACGAATGGAGAGGCTGCATTGTCCTAAGTGCAGGAAAGACTATGTAGTACTAAGTACTAAGTACATATGCCAGGTCAATCGTTTCCCGTGTGCTGATCTGACCAACAATGTCTGGTCATTACACTTCTGTTATGCCTCAGTTCGTCAGATGGGCATAACTGGAAAAGAAATCACGAAGAAATATCTCTACCCCGGCGGGCGTTTGAATCCCGACCTCTGGGTGGAGAGTGGAGCACCCTAACCAAAACGCCAGCGAAAACAAATTATAACGCAGAGACTCAGTCTCCAACCACTTCAACAACGACACGGAATAATATTTGCTAATTTGAATCGGCTTCTTTGAACACTGTGATGAATATGCAAATGAGGCGGCGGACCACACAGGCGGATCGGAAGAACCCGGTTCAGTTGATGTCCACGCAGAACACTTCCTTTGCCTGATCTGGATTCAAAATTTCACACATTGTCCGATGACCCAGGTCCCAATGGGGCTTAATAAAGGACCCTATCCGTTGGAACTTTGCCATAGCTGTTGTTGGGTCAGACCAGTCCGAAGTCCGGATAAATGAGGAGGGGATGCTAATCATTGTTGTTGTGACAAAGCGTCGTTAAACAGAAAGCACAGGGTCCGCTGGCCACTAATGTCGAAGGTCAGGTCGAAGGTCAGGTCGAAGGTCAGTCCGTCTGTGCCCAGCAGAGTGGAAGCTAAAGAGCCAGAGGCTGTTGTTGGAGTTGCAGACAGACAGACAAGACAGACAAACCGACAGACAAACTGACAGACAAGACAGACAAACAGATAGACCGACAGCCAGACAAACAGAAAGACAGACAAAAGGCCAACAACGGACAGACAAGCAGACAGAAGGATTGACACACATACATACAAAAGGCGAGAGTGAAGTGAGAAAGCAGGAAATGCGCAGACCAGCATAATAATCTGAGAGCAGCGGCCAATCTTATCTGTGAAGAATGAGGCCAAGCTCTGAATCAGAGCCATTCCGTTCACGGCTGCAGCTAAAGGCCAGCGCCACTCCATCCCCACCCACAGCTCCAAGACGCTGATAGGAGAGAAACAGGCCAGATAAGCGGTGGAAAGACACACTGACACACGTGGTCGAATACAGACAGACAGACAGAGATGGGGAGAGAGACTGCGAGAGAAAGAGACAGGCAACCAGTCAGTCACATATACAGTCACACCGAGACAGAGAGAGACAGACACAGACAGAGAAAGACAGAGAGAGAGCAGCCTCTGAATAAGAGCCAGCGGGGTGTCGGGGGCTGGCGGCAAAGGCGGGACGAGTGAAAGGGGTAGGGGCATAGGGCGACGTGTAGCCGTTTCTTTCCTACTGGTCTCACTGCGATCCAATTACAATTGGGCCGCATACGAAACGAGACAGACAGACAGACGGACAGACGGACAGAGACAAAGAGAGATGCGCCGCCATGCGATGAGCGCCAGAGCTTGACCAGTCAGTCAGTCAGTCAGTCAGTCAGTCAGTCCTTCCGACTCACATCAGATTATCAAATTCAAAAGCAGACAGCGCCATCTAGTGCCACAGCAAGACCGATCTCGAGTTACAAAGAAACGCACACAGTCTCCGCGCACACACACCCACGCACTCTGGCCTAATGAATTCTGGCGCAGGCTCACGCGTAAAAGTCCAATAAAATGAACACCGAAAGAAAAACCACTAACAAAGAAATTTACTCATTCATTACAACATATGCTAAGTGGTTACATAATATACATATGCATATAAAAGCCTACACAGACAGACAGACAGACTGGCAGAGACTGACAGATAGACAGAGAGAAACTATTCCTCACAGACACCTCTAGAAACTTTCAAGCCCTCTAAGATGCACCTCCTTACATCTCTTGGATTGCCATGTTAAGGCCCTTATGAGGGTCTTAATAAGGCCCTGTAGTGTAGCAAGACACAGACATGCATATACATATATAGGCCTATCTATATAGGCATACCTATAATTATATTCAGAACTATAATTAAACGATATTATGTTCCTACTTGTTTGTAAGCATTACTGATGATACATCCTCACAAAGGCCTTTAATCTTAAGGAACACGAAACCCCTCTTATTTGCAAGAACTATAATCATCCTGTGGTAAATAAACATCAACAGTCAGTACACAGGTATTCCTACTGCCTGACTGCTAGTCCAGCAGTGGGGTTCGAATCTCTGCAAACAGGGCAAACATTTGCTTTCCCCATAATTCCAAAATCTGTTGGGTACATTGACAGCCTGATATCCAATGAAGTTCAACAGATTAATTAGTCAAAGGGTTAAGGAAGTCATATTGGATGATTCAGATGTGTACAGTTCAGGATCAAATTATGCAAGTTGGGGTGAAGTCCTGGCTTTGAATGTAGAACTCAAGTGAGTCAGCTATGACCAGATTAATGTCAGCCACAGTTTACATTTAAATCACATTTCCAAGGCTCGCTATGTAATAGGTTTCGTCACAAATAAGGTTGATTTGGATGATTCTAAAGAATATATATTAAAAACTAGAATAGTACACTACACAAGTTTGTTGGCAAACACCAAACCAACTGATAAACTTCTACAATTTATCGTAAAAGTTTTACCACAAAGTACCATCAGGAGATCAAAACCATTCTGCTTGATTATGGCATCGTGCTACCACATAATAATCACTTATAAGGAATTGCCCTCTCGAGGTACTATATAACTATGCAAAACAATTACAACTACTCCACCTATCTTCTGTTGCTGAAACTGAACAGAATATTCACATAAGGAGACCTGTTGGCTATAAACAAAGGCTCTCTGGTTAGAACCCATGTAGGCCTACCCTAAAAGTGAGACTTTACACGACCAACATGCAGAACTTTGTAAAATTTAGTCTAGCTGTTTGAACATGCTTTCTAATTGTTTATTTTCCTGTTCATAACATTCACATGATTGGCTTTCAGGGTTTAACTCTCATCTGCCTTTGCACTGGTTATGTGGCCACCACGACTGCTTCAATCGCCTTGATCACTGCAAATCACTTCTAGTTGGAATCACAAAGTCAAATATATATGCTGAAACTGCTCTTTGGCTAGAGCCATAACTAATATGCTAAAAAATGAACAGGTAACCTCTCTGCTTACCATACATCTTTAAACTGGTTGCTTATTCAGCAAAGAATCTCTTTTAAATTGGTCTAGTGGTTGATAAAACATTGGCTCTAGTCTTTGGAACTCTCTCCTGGAATCTATTTGTTCTGCTCAGTCATTTGTCATTTCGTTCTATACTTAAAACTTACCTTTTCAACTGCTTATACTCCATAGACTGCCTCTTTGTCTAAGTGGACTGATCTTGTGGGTGTTGACCTGATTACAACTTGGTTTTGGTGTACCATCGATTGACGCCTTTTGCACTAGTCTATACACTGGCACTACAGAAGTTCCAAAAATAAAAGCAACATGAATGTGGGAACAAGAAGTCGTTTTAAATGAACTTCTGACACATCTTACTCCTAGGCAGTAGGAGTAACTTACCTTTGCGTCCAAATGACCACCTCACCCATGTGCTGAAATGTCTCCACTATTTCCAGTTTAAAAGAATTCACTTCAAAGCTGCCGAACTGGACATGACAGTGTGGTTAACTGCGATTACAATCAATTCTTCAACACCTATTAACTCACCCGACTTAACTACCCTATCATCTGACACACTAATCTTGTCACCCCACTGTGTAACTGACACTGGAAGCAGGTGTATCAGAACTAAGCTGTAGGTCGACGTCTAAACTTGTTACAAAATTTGGTTCAGTTTAAAAGTTACCTTTACGTCCAAACCTCCTTAATGCATGATAAATCCGATAAGTCGATCAAGCCGAAAACCGTTTTTTTTTGTAATTTCCTTGATATTTGTTTGATGTTTTGTTTTTGTCGTGAAAATTTGAAAACATACACCGACGAATCATCCCACATCATTCACACGCGTTCTGATCGACACATCGCAGAAACAAAGACGCTAGCCAGGACACAAGCCTCCTTGTCGCTAGGTGGCTACACAGTGCGCCACTATTCGGAGGTTGACTTGGCTTCAGATTTCACACAAATTTGATAGGATTCGAAAACCACTTCACACAACGTTAAAAATTTGAAGAAAAGGCATGGCGCTGATTGGACTAGACGCGATTATACAGGAGATTTTTATACACGTGTAACCTGAAGCTATTGACGAGGTTTTGGTCTCATTCTAAGGCGAGACCGTACGGTTGCTAGAGAAAAACCTGAACAATTAGACCTATATTTAAGGCTATATTGGTTACAGCGTCTATGCACCACCGCGCGTACAGGGCCGGTTCGGAAACCGATTGTGGCTTGTTTCAGTCTACAGGGCTAGTACATTTCATTACAATAATCTCTAACTGAAACCGGTTAACCAAGGAAATAGAATCTGAAAATACGCCGATGACAGTTACTTGATGATACCTGCATCAAATACCCAAACAGTTATGGAAGAACTAAACCATGTGGGTAATTGGGCTGAGACATGTAACTTAAAATTAAATCAGAGTAAGACACAGGAGATGTTAATAAGATCCAGAATTGGTGGGGGTGTTCACGGGATGATACCTTTCATACCAGGTATCTCTAGAGTGGAAGAAATAAGGGTGTTGCGTGTTACGATTACTGAAACACTTTGTTAAGCACATTGACCGCGTCTGTTGCAGGGCAAGGCAGTCCCTCTATGCACTACGAGTGTTGAAAGCCCACGGTCTTAAAGGCCCAAACGTCTTTGATATTACAAAGGCGACGACAGTTGCATGCGTGCTGTATGCAAGCCCCGCATGGTGGGGATTTGCATCCCAGCATGACAAAAATAAACTCCAAGCAATTATAAACAGGATGACTAGGCCTAGGCAGGGGTAGGGCCATTGCCTTCTAGATACTGAAGGCCGTAAAGCTACCTAAAGTTAGGCTTGTGACGTCACACGTTGAGTCTCTCTTCGTTTCACTATAAGCGTGTCAACACGTAAAGCGATTTTGATTAATTTTTTAATTTCCTTGCGTCAAACTTGGAATATCGTTGCAAATTTAATGTCAGTTAGTGAGATTTTAATCATGTTACGCATTCCTATTATTTATTAGAACTTAAAAGTATTAATAATTGAACTTTCGAACGCTTGAATCGGATTCTATCGTCTGCTTACATAGATCTTTGAGTTACACTAAAATCCGTTCGTCTGACTTTCAAAGGATTTAACTTGTTCAAATTTGGAGAATGCCTCGTCATTGTTGTGTAACAGGATGTAATTCTAACTACACTCGCAAGAACGAGAAATCAGATTATACTTCGTCGTTTAGCATACTCAATGAGTGTAAAGGAAACGATGGCAAACTACAAAACTGGTTGCGACGGATTCCGCGACCAAAGGATAATTTTCCGCTGAACCTCAATACGGTAATATGCATTAAACACTTTGCTGAAGAATTTATCGTCAGAGTGGACACTGCCACACGTCCTGATGGATCTGTACTCATTGTGCCACGAAAGTTTCCAAAGCTAGCAAGAGATGCGTACCCATCTATTTTTCACAACTGTCCATCATATTTGTCATCAGAACCTCCCATGAAGAGAAGAAAGCCAGAAGATAGACATTCTGAGATGCAGACAAGGGATGATCAGACACTACAACAGTGGCTAAATCTTGGCAGTATTACAACATTTCAGGAACTTTGCATGAACTTTATGAAACACATTCCACAGTCTTCACTGTGGAACTTTAAGGTGACTGACAGTTGCTTGTTGTGCTATATTCTAGATGTATCTGATGTGCCTTGCATTAGAGTAAGTATTCGTGTAACTCAGGGCCTACTACGTAGGGGGGGAAGGAATCAGACTGCTTCCAATTTGTGCCAGGGGGGGAAAAGTTTCCCCCCCTGGCACAGTCACTAATTTCTAATAATTAGTGACTAATAAGTGACTAATTACTAATGATTCTTAAAGTATTGTATTGCGATGTATTAGTATTATGGGCCATGCAATATTTGCTGAGGTTACCGTACAGTGTCTAAGCAGTGTTATCGTGCATCATTATTACTTGTTTTTCTTTAGCCATTGGCCATTATGTTCTGCTATTTTTTGTTGATGAAAGATGCAAAAAGTATTTAAAATATTGAAGAAAAGCATTCACAATCCTGTTGATTTAGAAATTTCCAAAATATGGGACACATGTTAAAATATTGGGCAATATAGGACACTGTTTAGCAAATATATGGGGATTTTAAAGATTGCATTATGAATGCACATTTCTGGTGTAATGCAGCTGTAAAAGGCTCCATCCCTGCCTATACTACAGTGTTATCCAGCCCAAAATTATTTTGCAGGAATATTTCAAGACCTGATAATCTCATTTTCACTGCACTACACAACAATAATTGTAGCACTGAAATTTTGTGCCATATTTATTACAGCTTGTCCCATAAAATTTTACAGTGCACTGGGAGCCCTGCAGAAATTAATTCAACAGTTCAGTTGAACTAAAATCTAGTTTTCCAAAGCCAGTTTTCTTGCTCCAAAAAATGCGCTAAAACTCACCTACGGCAATGTAGAAATCCAAATTTTTTTCCGGGGGAAACTAAAATGTATAGTTTTCCAAAGCCAGTTTTCTTGCTCCAAAAATGCGCTAAAACTCACCTACGGCAATGTAGAAATCCAAATTTTTTTCCGGGGGAAACTAAAATGTTTAGTTTTCCAAAGCCAGTTTTCTTGCTCCAAAAAATGCGCTAAAACTCACCTACGGCAATGTAGAAATCCAAATTTTTTCCGGGGAGGACCCCCGGACCCCCACTTCAAGGAGGAGGGGTGGGAAGGGAATGTACAGGAGGGGGAAGGGAGAGGGGTGTGGATTGGGAGGGGAAGGGAGGGAAAGGGAGTGGGGAGGTATAGTGGAAGAAGGGATTGGAGATAGGGGAGGTTTACAGTAAGGGGGATTGCGTCCAGCTTACAGGGGGGGATAGTAGGCCCTGGTGTAACTGATGTTTTGTCTGTCATCATTTGCTGTGGGGGATATAGGGTAGATGACAGAAACTTGGAGTGGGTGATAGGTGATAATGGAAAACTTGATTCTTATTCCAAATTGACTAGTCTTCTAAGTCATTATCAGGGATGGGAAAGTGGAAAGGTTGACTTCAGAGGTAAAGTAGATATGGCTTTAGCTCTGTTGCGTGATATATGTGAGCAACAATGTTCACTTATCAGTAGCAGAGATCCTGAAGATGATGGTGCTAGTGATGCTGATGTTGAAGATGGTAGCAACATTATTATAAGTAAAGTTAAGTGCATTCGTGTTGTTCGACATGTTATCCAGCAGTTGGAATTATTACAGCAATGCAAAAGGAAGTACTGTGGTGATTACTTACACTGGGCATTTCAGGTATTTTCGCTGTCACCTTCTGCATATGGGTTCTTACGTGACAGTACACTGATGTTACCCCATCCTGTTTATTTACGTAAACTTTCATCCTGCTTTACTGTCGAACCTGGTACTGATTGCAATGCTCACATAACTTATCTGACAAAAAAATGTCAGCTGCTTGAGCCACATGAACGTTATGTGACTATGCTGCTTGATGAGATCTATGTTGAGCCTAAAGTTTCATACAAGGGTGGAACAGTTAAGGGCTTTGCTGCAAACTGTGACATGACCCAGGCAACCACTGTGCAAGCATTTATGATTTGCTCAATATTGTCTCACAGAAAAGATATAGCCGCCTTAGTGCCTGTTAAGAACTTAACTGCACCTTATCTGAAAGACATAACCATGCATGTCATAAGAATGGTTGAAAAGGCAGGTTTTAGGACTGTTTGTCTGATTTCTGATAATAATCGAGTTAATGGCAATATGTTTAAGTTGCTATGTGGTGGTTTGTTGCAGCCTTGTATAGACCACCCATGTGATAACAGTAGGAAACTGTTTTTTCTGTTTGACACTGTGCATTTATTCAAATGTATCAGAAATAATTGGATCAACCAGAAAGACAGTGACCAGACATTAATTTTTCCCGACATGCTAGATGCAAACCTGATTCGCAAAGCAAAGTTTAACGTTTTGAAGCAGTTGCATATGAATGAAAAGAACAATCTTGTTAAACTTGCACCATCCTTATCATATAAGGCATTGAACCCATCAAACACTGAACGGCAAAGTGTGCCACTGATGTTGTGTATATTCAATGAGAAAGTGGTAGCTGCACTGAAATTGTTTTCACAGCAGCAGCATCCTAATTGCAACAAAGCTACTGTTGATGATACACTGGTATTTGTTGATATAATTGTGTCACTGTGGAAAATGCTAAATGTTAAACATCCTTTCAAAGGTAGAAATCTTCGTGATGAGAAATGTGACCCTGTAAGAAAAGTCGATGACCACCAGTTACTGTATTTTGATAGTGTTGTTCAATGGCTTCAAAAGTGGGACGCAAGCACTGGCAATAGGAATGGAATGTTAACAAGAGAAACTGCATTTGCTCTGCAACATACTTTGAAGTCCATGATTTGTCTAGTCAGATATCTCCTGGAAAGTCTTGACTTTAAATATGTTCTTACTGGCAAATTTCAAACTGATTTCTTAGAATACAGATTTTCACAGTACAGGCGACTAGCTGGCACTAATTTTCATGTTTCTGTGCGTGAAATCATGGAATGTGAGAAAAAGTTAAAGCTTAGCAGTATACTGCACATCAATTCTGCATCAAAGGGCAAAGTGTCAATTATGAAATTTTCAAATGATTGTTTTCTGGAGGAAAAGTCAGACAATGTGATGGAATGTGATATAAGTGCTTTTGAAGGAGTGCTGTGTGACTGCACTTTAATAAGTGTCTCAGATCCTGAAATGCATGTTGTTGTTTTTCTTGCGGGGTATATTGGTAGCAAGATTAAGAGGTCTGTTGCATGTGGACTTTGTGTAGCTGCCTTGGTGTCAGCGGATGCGATGGCATTTGACACTACAGGCACAGTTTTTTCTTATCTGGAAACACTGGACAGAGGAGGTCTGACTTGGCCAACACAAGAATTGGTTGATGTTGTTGTAAAAGTATTTTGTATATTCCAGTGTTTGGTGTCAGCAGCTTATGAACAACAGTTTCTTAGTGCATCAAATCAGAAGAAAGTTCTTATTTCTGTATCTAAGAAAAGCTTTTTACAGTAGTCATTTATAAATAGTGTTTGTGATTGTGGACATAAATTTTCAGACTTTGTCCATGTCATTGCTAGCAAAATGGCCAATATCTTGCTTAACAACTACTGCAAAAAATTGAATGATGCTAGTAATATCTGTAAGGGAGCAAATAGCAAAAGTAAGCGTAAATTGTCAACACTAAAGGCATAATTAATGTTTACAGTTCTACAGCTCGGCAATGTGAAATTATGATCCTTGAACTTTTAGAAGAAGAAGAGCAATCCTGGAAGCTAGTCCTGAGGCAGTCATGGGTATGCAGTGTTAGCGACTTCATTTTCTTAGCCTCGCTCTCACGGCCTGATCTTCCCACCAACAGTGTAGGGTTTGTGTGCTCATTATAGCTGAGTAGGTTAAGGGCACAGGTGGGGTATAAATCTCGAACCAACTCTGCCCTGGTGAGGATTTGAACCCCGACATCTTGATTGACAGTCCAGCACCCTAACCACTACACTATCGAGCGCAAACTCATATAGAACTTATATATGTATAGAACTTACAGAAATTTGTAAAAAGTGTATAATATCTCATAGAATGTAATAAAGTATATAGGCCTATGTATAGAACTTACAGGACTTTGTAAAAAGTGTATAATATCTCATAGAATGTAATTAAAGTTTCTGTTATTTCTTCTGCAATTTTCTGTCAGTTTTGAACACTAGTTTATATCATCAAATTTCAGAATTGCTATAATTTTGCAAACTCCTCACCATCCAGCCAACCCGCTCCACTCGATCGTAATTCTGTCCAAGTCTTTCTCGACTCCCCCTTAACTACTCATCTGAAGTTCTCCAACACTGCATCACGGCTTCGGAACAATCTCCCACCCGAAATCTTGGTTTCTCCATGTCAATGCCACTTACCCTCCATCATCCGCCTCAGGCTCCTCTATCTATCATCCTCTGGCTTTCCACTCAAACCAGTCTCACCTTTTCAAGAATTCCTACCCTGTCTCATACTGCGACTTCCAATTCTCGACCCAAGACACCTCTGCTCTGCCTCCTCTCTTGATCTGGATCTCTTGGAAACCGGATTCTGACCTCTTGGCTACCCTTTGGACAACCTCTCTGACTTGACGCAGCGCTCGTGAATACGTTGGTGTTCTGCGCTTAGTTTTCGAGTGGTGCTTTAGAAATTTGGAGTTTACGATTACCCGTCTAATTTCTGTACCCGTGAATACAATATTCAAGCAATTGACGGACTCAGTTTGTGACGTCACACAATCAGCATTACGGCCTTCAGTATCTAGAAGGCAATGGTAGGGCCTACCTGCCGGAGGGTGGGCCAACGTTTGACCAACTCTGTAGGAAGGCGGATGTTGGCATTTTCACGGGGGTCTTAAACTACCCTGGTCATGTACTACACAAATTGCTCCCACCCAAGAAACCTAAAAATTATGTTCTCAGACCTCGGTCTCACGATAGAGTGCTTAACTGCTTACTCCACTGGACAATAACATGAGGAAAATTTCATTGCTATATTCATATTGATTGTGATGCTGTGTTTTTTTAAACTGTTGTATTTGTTATTGTAATTGTATTATCTGATGCATGTACACTGGAGTGCTAATCTCTTGCAATCGGTTAAATAAAGAAAATACTTACTAACTTACTTACTTAGTTTTCAGTCCCGTGTATTAGGCCTATAGGTCCTTGGTATTGAAAGCGAAAGTAACTATTAGAAGCTCCGTTGACGAATTTTTAAAACCTGAGCGATAAATTTAAAGAAATGAGCTGAACAGGTTAAACTACACGAAGATTTGTCAATAAACGGTAAAACACACTAATTTTGTGATGTCGGAGGCCACTATACTTGCAACGATGTTGTCGGAGCCAAAGTAGGCCTATCGACTCTCGTTTCCTGTTCGTCAGACCTGGGACTAAGGTCTGACGAAGGGAAGAAAGAATTAAAAAAATATAGGTACAATAAAAAATACTATCTGAATAAGATCTTAGTGATAAATATATTTGCGAATTCGCACAAGGTATGTCTAGTCTAATTCTTCCAATTTGGCATTTGACAGGTTCGAAAACATGACGCTAATCATTGGCAGGATTAGACGCCATAATATATCCTGCAAAATTCTGGCCAGATGTCATTGGCTACAACAAATAGGTGTAAATTTGCTTCATTTATGGAGGCAACAAATTGCATAGTTTGCAGGCATTAAATACTTCGATACAGGTTTGCAAATGCAAAAAACCAGAAGATTGCTTGGTTTCCGTGATATCATTATTTTGGCGTAATAAAGATCGATTTTAAGTTAACATTCTTACCTGGAGCAAAACTAAGCACATGTAGTTTGCCCTTTTTTAGGTTATTAAATTTTACTTGTTTTGTAATTATGCTCTATGGATGTAATAGATCAACGCCCGCAAATAAGCTGTTGCCTTGTGCTTAGCTTTAGAGTAGTGCTTTATAAATTTGGAGTTTACTATTATGACTAAGATTAGATCAATATTTATGGGTCTTTGTTTGGCTGTGGCTAGAGGATTTGAACCATGTGACAGTCCATACATGGGGACCTTAAATGGCATGACGCCTTTTCAAACAGGCAGCGGTGGTGAAGGATCTCACCTTATCAATTCATTGAAAAATGAGCAGGGTTGAGACCATACGGTCGCTATATATAAAAACGTGTACATATGCATTTTACATTTATGTGTAGTTTGTCCAAATCTCTATTAGTGACACCAATTAGAAGTAAGTTACATTGGTCAAGTTGACTAGAAACAAGAGCAATTGCAGATGAAACCAAGACAAGTCTTTGAGATCTGATTCTGTGAATATCTTGTCTATGAAAGTCAAATAATTTGGATTTTACCCAAACATAGTTGGAAAATGTCAGAGTAGAGTCAGATGGCATGCCTAAACTGTGTGCACATCAACAAATATCTGTCCCAATGGAATTTGCCTAGTTTTTGGACAGGTGCCTAAGAGAAGGAATTCAGTTATGTGAATCATTGAAATTTTTATTAGAGCCATTTTCGAACGCCAGAAAAGTGTTGCATGATTTATGTAATGGACAAAAGTGTGTGAGACTGTACATTTTGATTTTTGTAATGCATAGTTGAACAAGATACTGTATCTATTTTGTATTACAGCTTTGCATAATACTTTGGGCTGTATTGAGATATGGCAGAAGGAGGAGGAGATACTGCACAAGTCAGTGCTAAGCCACCATTAGAAGAAAAAATTCTTCCAGAGCTGGCTGAAGGTCAGTGGTGTTGTGATTGTGTTCATAAGGGGATCATAAAAGTGCATTGCACCAGTATGACTTTAAATACTACTTGGCCACAATGTAGCTCTAACCCCTATAGTCTTTTGGGTTAACTTGTGAGTCATTATATATTATTAATTATTAAAATTTGGAGTCGTATATTATTTTTAAAATTTGGATTCGTTGTATATTTTTTATCAATTATTATTATTTGGAATTATTGTATATTATTATTAATGACCAAAATTTGGGGGTATTGTGCATTATTATTAAATTTGAGATCTTTGTATTACTACTAGCTATTAATTATCAGCTTATAAAGTGCAGCTGGTGTCTAATGCATAAGGCATCAACCAGTAGCATGCCAAAAACAAGGGTCCAATCAGGCATATTGCATGTGGAGTGACAGTCCAGTTTACGTCTATTTACATCTGTAAAAACTAATGAAAACCATGTTTTACATAAACTTTTCCCCCCGCATCATGGTCCAGGCTGGTACGAACTTCGCCCAAGACCCCATGATTTCTTACTCCCTGAAAAAGAGGATCGAAATTTTATCCGTCGAGTACTGTTTAAGGATTTGTATTGACCGAATAACCTTTCAATAATAAACTATAGACTCTCCACTAATAATAAGAATCAAACCATAGCTTAAACATTCACCAATAGTCTAACCCTAGATTTCTAAATATATTCTCCTATTAATTATTTCTGTGTAACAAGTTGCATTGTTGTCAGCTTGATGCTTTGATTAAACGAAATTGATTGATTGATTGATTGATTGAATGGACTGAACTGTGGTTGATACCTAAGTACAGTTGCTTCAGATTTACTTTCATTTTGACCAACATAATTCTGTGGGTTGCAAGTGTGGTATTGATTATAAGATGTAGTATTTCTTGAGTGAAAACTCATCTATTCCTGGATTTATATCCTCCATGACTTTCCACATTTTCTCTCTAGGATTTTGGCATGCACACGGATTTCTCTTAGTAGCAACCTTTGCTTGATGCCCTGAGCATTGCACAGTGTCATTTTCAAGAGTGTTATGTAAAATTTCTTGCATAATTGGGTTACATTGTGTTTTAGGTCAAGGAAGTGATGAGGAAAACATGAGCAATGTCCGGCATCTGCTTGTTGAGCGAATGGATCCAGATTTCGGACTTCTAGATAAGTTGCTTCAGTTGCGTGCCTTGGCTTATCCTGAATCAGGGCGAATTAAAAGCGAAAAGTCGATCTTTGATCGAAATGAAAAACTCTTGGAGCTTATTTTCAACAAAATGAAGCATCAGACATTGTTGACAGCACTGACGGAAACTGGGCAGAAACACCTTTTCAACTTAGTGAGAGGAAATGGAGGTATGCAGGTTGAGGTCATTGAAGGCGAAAGAGAATGTGCAAGAATGCATATCTTCTTATGCCATATAATAATACATAATATATGCATTTACGTTCCAAGAGAGATTGATATGGCACTTTCTGTGTACCTCTGTAGAGCGCTTGATGTAAGAAATGTGTTTAATGGTATGGAGAGGCATCCTGTGAGTTTAAAAGCAGGATATATTATTCGAACTGGTTATTTACAGTGATTCAGAATATGAGTGGTTTTTAGATTTGTTGTGCCACTGCAGTATTTAGCTGCAACTGTTCAGGTGAGAGAAAAATTGCATACTATGTATGGAATGGGTTTACGAAAAAGTGGGATGCCACAACAAAATGTGATTAAGA
Source organism: Allolobophora icterica (assembly GCA_963556255.1). Lineage (NCBI taxonomy): Eukaryota > Metazoa > Annelida > Clitellata > Crassiclitellata > Lumbricidae > Allolobophora > Allolobophora icterica. The sequence goes on along the minus strand of OY744603.1, from coordinate 20,263,610 downwards.
ATAAGCATTAAGAATAAGATTAAGAATACTTGGATGCCAGAACAAAATATGATTAAGAATAAGCATTAGGAATAAGAATAAGATTAAAAATACATAGGATATCGGAACAAAATATGATTAAGAATAAGCATTAAGAATAAGATTAAGAATACTTAGGATGCCAGAACAAAATATGATTAAGAATAAGCATTAAGAATAAGATTAAGAATACATGGGATATCAGAACAAAATATGATTAAGCATAAGCATTAAGAATAAGATTAAGAATACATAGGATATCAGAACAAAATATGATTAAGATAAGTATCAAGAATAAGATTAAAAGTACAAAGGATGCCAGAACAAAATTAAGAATAAACATTAAGAATTAGAATGAAGATTAAGAATACAGAGAATGCCAAAACAAATAAGATTAGGAATAACCTTCAAGAATAAGAATAACATTAAGAGGACCACATATTTCGGACTCGGAAACTGTAAACGCATTTTAATCCAATATGCATGTTTGGGTAAATAATAATCATCTATGCACTGATTATGAAAGTAGTGATGAAGGTGTTGGTGAGCAGTGGTAATGGTGGTGTTCATGTTCATGGTGGTGCAAGGTAACAATGGCAATGGCAATTACAATAACAGCAGCAGTTGCTGTAATAGCTGCTTCTTGATGTTATAGTTCTTTGTGTGAGATGCTGTTTTTTGTTTATATGACAGAATACAGACCTGAATATAGCGCAGATTGGCCACTTCGTGAGAGAGAAATAGAAATATTGGATACAAATCGTTTCAACCTGGTTGATATTATAGATCCTTGTGATCTGATCACAAGAATGTTTAGTAAGGGTGTCATCAATAACAGGCAGCAAGGGTACATCAACAACCTACCCAACAACGCAGAAAAAGCTGAAGCTCTGTTGGATATTTTGAGGCGTGGCAGTGAAGAATATTACTACAAGACGGTATCATGTCTTCAGGAGTCAAATCAAAGCAATGTTGCAGAAATTCTATTGCATGGAGGAGGTAAATTTCTCAGGATTTTGTAAAAATGCAGTTTAACAAACAGTGTAATACTTAAATTCTGAGGTCAGTGAGGACAATCTAACAATGGACAACTACTTCTGATTGTTGAAATTATGTTATATCACACTTACATCAGGATATGCTCAGGTGGAAGTGAATCTTCATTCACTGAACTTTGGGCTATAAGCAGCCTGGAGATGAGCCCAAGAACAAGAGGATTGGCAGAGTCGTGGAAATGGCAACGCTTTGGAAAGTGGCCTCCAGTCTCCTCCTCTCTGAAATTCTGCAACGTGCTACACCAGCTCTTTGGAACGAACTCACAAAAGAACTTTGCAATTTTGCTCATCCTCCTATCACACCTGTTAATCTCACCTCTCCTCCTCTTGCCCTCTCCTCTGCAGGTTTCCACTCACGACTGAAAACAGAACACTTGAAGCTATCCTATCCTGAATTTCTGATTCTGCTGCTTAACCATCACACGACCACCATCATCAACGATTTCCACCGTAGCACCGTGCTGTCTCCTCGGCTTGACCTCTCCGGACCCTGACCTGGCACCGGAACGGATAAAACCTGGCTATTTCAGACTTGATTTGATATAGTACCGGTGATTTAATGATCTCACTGACGTGGCTTTTGTGTGGCACTGAGAAATTTTTTAGATTTACATTGCTATGGATTACATTATATAATTGAGAGCAACCAATTTTTCCATTTGCTTTAATAGCCATGTTTAGAGCACCTCTGAGGCTCTTAGATGTGCTACAAAAATTCAGTCGGGCTCTAAGTCAATTGCTTGGTTGATGAATGCATAGAATAATTATACATAATATATGACATTTACTGCATGACAAGTGTTAATTTAGTTATTTCTGTTTCAGTTTTGGCACAGGTGGATGTTTCTAATGAGGGCGAGACAGAGCAAGTGAATAAGGAGGAAGACCAGCTTCTTGAAATCTTTGAAAACTTACTTCAAAACACAACGCTTCCTCAATACCAAAGATTAAGGGAGCGATTAGACCTGCGAATTATGCGAGCCAGGAAAGGAAAAAGTATCGTCTTTTACATCTACTGCAAGACTATGCAGGAACTGTTATATCTGTATGAATTGTTGACCAAAGGAGAGTTCAAGATACGTATTGCAACAGTCTTTGATCTGTTGATTATGATAAGAGAAACAACAGTGTCGGCAGTGAAATGGTCAGAGGAGGAGTTCACAAAATTCAAGACGTACTTTGAGGGTAAGTTTAGAATTTTAAAGTTTGCTCTGTCGTTTTAAGTTTCACTGGCTGTGATTAGAGTGGAAAGCACTTTTGGAAAACTAAGATGGCTGAAGCTGTGTAAAGAACAATGCTTCCTTTAATTTCTGAGGAATTGCTTATACATCAGATTTAAATACAAATTAAGCAATGATGATAATAATAATAATAATGATGATAATAATAATGATAATAATAATAATAATAATAATAGTAATGATAATTATAATTATCACAGTTGCCTTTTGTGGCAGTTTTGCTCTGCCAGATTTTGACAAGCTCTAGCCATTCTAGAACATTAATTTTTTTATTTGTTGGGGAAGTTTGTAAGTTCTGAGGAATCATTTTTGCCTCAAAGAAAAAATACTAATACTTCTAACCTAATTTCGCATTCACGAAAGTTCTTAATGATCATCTACAGTGTTACAAAGCTGGATGTTTACTTCACTTAATGTTTAATGAAAATTGACCCTTAATTCCTCTAATGCATTCTGTTAACTTTGGTAAAGGTGAACTCCAGCATGTTGAGAAACCCGTTAAACAACAGCAGCAGTCATCAGGTGAGACTTTGAAAGACCATTGCTTATATGCTTTGTTGGTGCAAATGCTGTTTAAGTATTATTCCCTGTAGAATGTTGCGTTCTGTTAATAAGACTACTTTCATTCATTCACTCATTCAGAACACCCATGCAGTTACCTACTACTGATGCTGACCCAAGGACACAAATGCATCTCGTACAATAAACTCGAAGTGTAGGTTCATTGGTCGAGAAATTCAATCACGGCACTTAGATATGTGCATAATTGCTTCTGTGCGACTTTTAAGGTTATGCTCCTTAAGGTGCAGTGACCAGATGCCTCGGCCACTGAAGCTTTACACAAACGGTTACATGTAGCATCTCGAGCCAGAAAGACACATAGACCTAGAGGGTAGATATTCTAGGTTGATGCATGTTCGAATTAATAAGAAACGCTGATAACGCCATATCAATTGAAAACGTAAATCTGTAATAAGAAAATGGAGCAGCTGGTTTAGCAGGACCTGTTTACCCTTTAGAGTATCCTCTTTGTCACGTTGCAATAGTATCTGTGTATCTAATATACATGGAGTTGGTTGGCTTACAACAAAGTGTGTTTCAGTTCAGTTCAGAGAATTTATACCCTAGTAGTAAGCATACCTGTTCATAGATCTGATGCTGCACATTCTTTTGTGATTTGGCCTCACATGAGCTTTCGTATAACGGTTAAGACTTGTTAGAGACCAACATAAATGCTTTGTCTTGGACTTGATATCAAAGTCGGAACTTGCTTTTTGTTCACACTGCAGATCCTCCAAAGCAAGAAGTTGTTGAAGAAAGAAGAGGCGATGAAGATGTTGAGTCTCAGAAGAAGTCATTACAAGCTGAAGGTATGACGAAATTTAGCAATTTGGTTAACAGACCGCTTCATTTGTCAAGACTAAAATTATCCGGTATTCACCACTCATGAATAAGCTGGTTCCCTGCTGCGCTTAGCTTTAGAATAGCGCTTTAGAAATTTGGAGTTTACAATTACGATTACGGTACAGGTAATTTTAAATGTTGCAAGTTTTGTATTTAAGCTGTTCTTACATTCTTCCAGATTTGTTGGTTGATTTGTCAATTATTCAACGTGTTGATTGACTTGAAATAGTTCATTGTTCTGTTAATACAAGATACTGAATTATGTAGTTTCAGCGGAGGAAAGAAAAGCAGTCGAAGGAGTTGGTGGTGATGACGACGACGATGATGATGACGACGATAGTTATGAATCGGAGCCTGATGACGATGATGTTGAGGCTGGTGCTATTAGTGCCAGCCACAGGAAAGAAAAACTACGTTTCGGAGTTGAAGGTCAGTGTTGTCGTTTTATAAAACATCCTATTTATCAAATATTGGATCCATATGTCAGATTTATACAGTAATTTGCCTTATAATGGAGTGAGTCGAAGGAGAGCAACCACTGATGTGTTAGGTATCTGCATACAGGTTACTGATGCTGCCCTGAGGACACAAATGCATCTCGTATAATAAACTCATTGGGCAGCTACTGTGTCGAATTGGCTGTAGTATATTGAGAACACACGAATTTTATTCCCTGTATATTATCAGACTGCTTTTCTACACTACTACCATACAATGATTATTTATACACTGGGGAGGTAGCCTATCTCTAGTGTCAGTCAATTGCTGGCCAATTCCAGTACAACTACATTTTCAGAGAATATCAGCAGTGGAGAATATCCGATGTGTTGTGTATGAGGTCTTTTCGATCATCCTTAGGCATTTGATACAATATGTCCAATTGTGTTGTTTTTGTGACATCCATATTCTTTCTGCTTATTACTTCAGAGAATGCAACACATTTTATTCTTAATAAGAAATAAAAATTGATTTATTTTCTTATTTTTTGCAGAAGGAGTTGAAGTTGAAACTGATGTGTCAAAACTTGAATTAACAGGTCAGGAAAAAGATTATTAAGTAGGTTTGATTAAGTTGAATAGGAAAAGCGACTCAATCAATCTATCAGTCATCTAAGCCTTTTCTTTCATGCGACAGTTTGAAATCTGTATTATAGTTCACAGAGTACTGCTTTTAAATCAACCAACCTATTTCTGTTCCAGGCTCACCACTCGTGCAAACATTAAGTTTGATCAATGCAAACTGTGACTCTTGTATTCTCAGTAGCTGTTCCAAAGCTTTGTAATTCAATATGATGTTCTGTGTGAGTTCTTTGATGTATTTCAGGTCTGCGGTTAAGGATCACCTGACTGGTTTTGCAGACCTAGCAGAATACAATCTGGCTTCTTCAACGATTTATGACTACAATTTAACTTGAAGTTTTATCATTGAGCGATACCTTGTGCATTATTATAATGGCGCTATATAATATTAATAATAATAATAATAATAATAATATATATATTAATATATATATAATGATAATAATATTTATTCTTTAATTAAGCGCCTGCAAACGCACTGCGCTGTACATGTACATGTTATGCGATAAATCTTAACTACTAACAGAACAGACAGCCTGCAATACACGGCGCAAATTGCAGCCTACAAAGCATGTCCGCCTATGGGACTCGATCTCTGTACCTCTCGCACTCTACGCCAGATGTTATCCAATGCGCTATCGGGCATTAGATTTGATTCCTTTTGTCAGTCGATCCAACATGGCGTATGATGTGGTCCTCTGACACAGAGGTGACAGGTAGATGCATTAACATTTGCCATTCTGCACAGTCTATACATGTGACTAAACCCTTTTAAAATTGTAGAGCTGACCAGGATGGATATAATAGCAGCCATCATGAGGAACACCACTGATTACCTGATGGAGTACATGAAACCAGAGGGTCTCATCGATAAACTGCACGCGACTGAATGCCTGACGGATGACGATACGCGATACATCAAAACGCTGCAGCCAAGAACGGAAAAGAATGACGAGATATTGAACGTAATCGATGATGAGAAAAAGTACAATGACTTAATCAGCTGCCTTCGTCAGACAAAACAACACTTGGCCGCAGACATTGTGGAAAAAGGCGGAGGTAATCTAATCATAATGTAATCTAATCTTAATCTAATCATAATGTAATCTAATCTTAATCTAATCATAATGTGATCTAATCTAATGATTTATGTAGCACTGTTAAGATTATGCAGAAGGCATCAATGGATGGTCACTTCTTGTGAAACCATAGTTAAACACTGCAGTCCATGGTAACGTGGAGACTGGAGAGTTTGGGTTCGAGCCTTTGCTATGTAAGGACCTTCAGTTTGTTTTCACACACAGTTGCTCAACACCTTCGATATTCTGTTGTATGGTTGTGTGTACACTTCTGAACTTTGGAAGGAGGCAATATCAAATGGACTGAGCTTACGGACTTACCTAACGGACTGATCTTCTGGATATTGACCTAATTAGGACTTTGTTTTGGTGTGCACTTGGTTGATGCCTTGTACGTTAGACAACGGTGCAATAGAAGTTACTAATTACAATTACAAATGCAGTTGTATTGGACTGTATTGTATAAGCTCAGTCAAAATCCAGTGTGTCCAATGGGAGCCAAAAGTCAAGCTTATTGGATTAGCAAGTTGAAATACATGATCATCTTATACTTTGTGACAAAAATGCAATTGTTGACCTTGTAATAAGGAGTTGCGGGTTTGAACCTCCTCAGAAATGTTCATTTGACATGGACTTTGATTGCATAAACACGAACTTTAAGTATTGAAGTAAATATCAAAGACAGACTGCAAGTGACAGCAAATTCATGCGGGTCATTATAATTGAGTAGCACCCTTGGGATCGTAATCTCTAGATTTCTGCATTGCCCAGAAAAGCAGTTGTGGGAACCAGCTTATTCACAGGCCCAGGATTCATAAAGGTGCTATATAAACTATATAGATGTGTGTGTGTGTATATATATATATATATATATATATATATATATAATCGGTTATGTATTCTGTGTAAGTATGCATAGGTTAAATTTGTGATGTTCTTTTGTTTTTTTAGTTGTCCTAAAGGTGAAAGTTACTTTCAAGAAAGTGTCGCTCCCTGACGTAGAGAAACGTCTTGTCGAAATAATCAATACACTTCACAATAAGTCGATTCCTAAAAGGGAAGAAGTCATACAATTTCTGTCACAGCTCAGAAAAGGCAGCATAGAGGTTCTTGATGCTCAACACGAAAGGGGTATCATCCTATGGATTTGGTGTCGATCTGAAGAAGCTCTCGGCAAAGTTCGTTCATGGTACAAGTCGAAGAAACTGAATAAGCTTCTGCTTGCATTCTTTGATCTTTTGATAAATCGTCATATGCAACTACCGGAAGTAATCCGCACCGATATTGAAGACATACAGATGGAATTTGGTAAGTATTTTACTGAGTTTTTTATATTAATATTGCTGAAGTTTTTCGAAGATTTAATTATGATCATTGTTTTGTTACCATGCCATTAAGTGTGAAGTGGCAGGGGCTCTGGCATGTGGCAGAAACGCTTCATAGTTTTCGTTTTTTAACCACTGTTTAAGAGCATTTTTTATAAATGTGATTGAACAAGACGATAAGGATTAGTGAAGCGCCAATGTCTTTTGCTGATATACGTTTATATTATGACGATCAGAAGCTTTCACATTGGATCACTTTTGTTGATTCACATTATTCTGAGATACTGCTAAAGAACTAGCTACCCAGGCAACCACGTTTTTTGTTTGCATATTCATAATACAATAATACAAAATAAACAACTGATGGTGATTGGTTGTCAGCTATGGGTCAAAGTGAGCCCAACGAATATGGCTATCAGGGCAAATAGAGTCAAGCTGTGACTGACTATTGGTTTTTTGTTCAATCTCTGCTTGTAGTTATTAGGTTTTTATAGTCATTGTTTTTTTTGTAGCTGTGAGGTCTTTTGTAGTTATTCGGTTTGGCAAATAGTTATTAAGTTTTAACATGTAAGTGTAGTTGTTTGGTAACCATATATTGATCTGGGGGTTGAAATGAGTTCTTGCAAATGTTGTTCTTATCTGATTGTGTTTTAAAGTCTTACCTAGTGTTCTAGCAGTTGCATGTTGCCTGACACTAATAACAAAATACTTCTTTTCATTTTTAGCTGCTTGGCCTCCTAAACTTGACCCGATTCATCAGCTGCCAGTGGTGGAAGGTGTTGTCTGCAGTGTGACAACGTTGCCAGGCAAAATCTTTGTCCTCTGCCAGAATCCGACTGAAATACTTGTATTTGAGAACAAAGAGTACAGCAAGCACAGTAAACGAATACCGGTCAAGGAGATATCGAATCCTGTTGACATTGTGGCTTGTCACCAGGCGGCTTGTCTATACATCACTGATGTTACCAGCTTGAGCGTCTGGAAGGTCACGACGGATGATGGTAAAGTTACCCAGTGGTTGCAGAATGTTGATCTCCCTTACACACTGTCGCTGACACCCAATGGAGAAGTGGTCATGGTCAGACGTGGTCAGCCATCCACTCTGGAGGTACATAGTCCAGATGGAAAGAAGCTACATGACATCAAGTTACCATCTAAGCTTAGTCTACCCAATCATGCTGTAGAGACTTCAGCTGGAACATTCTTTGTCAGCTATGGAAAGGAGAACAGCTTCACTGGAATATTTGAAATTGACAAAGGTGGAAACACTATCAGCTATCTTGATTTTAGCTATCAGTCTATTGTATGCATCCCTGATGAAGTAAATAATATTCTTGAACCACTGTGCAAAGAAATCCAGCTTGGTTATCCTCGTTACCTGGCGTTGAGCAAGCATGACCAGTTGTATGCGGCCGACTTCCAGAATGGTGGAGTAATGGTTTTGGATTCACAGCTCTGTCTGGAGCAGGTCGTCGGCAGGGAGGATGTGAAGCAGACTCTGCGTTTGTGCTGCGGAGAGGAAGACAACCAACTGGTGATAGTTCATGGAGAAAAGCGCTTACTCAGCATCTGCGAGTTTAGCATTGATGTCGCAGATTAGAACATTGTTTGTGTGTCATTGTTTTGACTGCTGTCAATGGAACTGGAACTGTAGAAAATGAATGATAATATGTTTGTGGATGGACCTGAAGAGAGGAATCTTTATGCAGAAACTCTGGAACATGTTTCTATAATGTGCTCAGGTTTTGTGGATAAGCATCACTTTGTGTAATAGCAATTTGAAAATTATATAGCATCACTCTAGGAGAAACTAAATGTCCTGTGTTTGCAGAATGTTAGTAACCTTACACACAGTGGATGTGCTATATAATGAAGACATGGGAAGATCCATACTATTTTAGCAGTCCCATATGGAAATGAAATGGTTTGCTGTCCAAAAGACCGAGCAGGGCTAGTACTTGTATACAGGGTGGGCCATTAAAAATGAGAACATCACGTACAATCGTGTTTAATACAATATCAAATTGTGTTTTGAGTCAATCGTAAACACCTAAATTATCCTACGATGTACTTTCTTACCAAATCAAGCCATAAGTCAGTTTTTCCTCAACTTCCGGTCGCCATCTTTATTGTGAAGCAAGATTTACAACTTACAGCGTACAAACGCGTGATGGGGGAAGGTGATAAACGAAGGCTGTAAATTAAAACGCCTGCAACGAAGTCAGCAGCTACTTGAAATGTTTCCTAACGAGAGAAGTGTATGAAGCATTTGGTTCACATATGAAAAGACATTTACAGTTGCCACACCAGTTAATTCTCAATATGATCATGTATATTCTGATGCAAGACAGAAAAAGCAAATTCCGTCAACAAGACTCGTACGTGAACGTGAACATTTCATCATGGTTTCAGTCGGTGTGTCTCGGATGGGAAAAACAATGTAAATGTAGTTTTGTTTAACCCGGTGCCAAAGTAAACAGTAAATAGGCCTACTATTGAGATCACGTTCTAGAAAAAGGCTTACTTCCTAATATTCGAGCAGGATGTAATAGTTACAATTGGACATTGTAACAGGACGGAACTCCTTCATTCACATCAAAAAACACTATCTCCTTCGTCGAACCATATATATTATGACCGATGGTCCTATAAGCGATAGCCCAGGCCTAAACCCGGTAGACTATGCTATTTGGGATTCCCTCCAACAAAAGTCTACCTTCGTGGTAAATTTACAACAATAGAACAACTGAAATTGGCCATTGTTGAGGAGTGACGAAAAATGTCCAAGCGATTTATAGACTGGAGCATTAACGAGAGGCGCAGACGTTAGAAGAAAAATGTCGAGAACCGAGGCGGACATATGAAATATAATTTCTAATTTCTTTGAAATTAACATTTAGCAACAAATTACTTGCATTTTAACGAGAAAAAATATAGTAGTTAAATAAATAATTCAGATTGAACATGATGTTCTCATTTTTAATGGCCCACCCTGTATATGACCAGCCATGGAACAGTACAGTAGTACTATGCCACCTTGTGCCCACCCTTTGCTGGTCACAGTGGTCAGTTAATGACAGTATCATCACAAATTGGTAGGTTTTTATGTCATTTTGGATTGCCAGGATTGATGTGTTTCAGCTGAGTGAAGAGTTTCTGCAGAAGTGTGTAAACCGGTGCATTCCCTCACTTATCTCTACCTTTGAAAAAAGTATTTTGCCATTGCAAACATGCAGCTAATTGCAGAGTCAGTTAACATACTTGGCAAATGGTATACTTTGTATATTTGTTATACATGGTAAATATAAAGTAATCATCTGTAGGCTATGCACCACCCTTTGCCTTTAATGAACAGTTTTGTGTATGAAACTGATGTTTGGTGGCTATAGAAAGCATTTAGTCACAAGCAAAACTTGGACCTCTAATACATGTGCAAAGTCGATTTTGTCATGCAACCAAATGTTAGATTGAGATGAACTTAGTCTATTTAATAAAAAATTGTACATTTTAAAATTAAAATTTCATGTGCAAGAGAACTTTTAAGTCGGCCTGTTTTTTATAAGGTTTGGTTCATTTCTAATATTACACAATGACATTTAGCTTGTTAAGTGGGTTGCAAATTACGAGATTTAGTAAAGTTTAATAGTAAGCATAGTTGATAGCAAATTTCAGTTGTAGGATCATCTCTCAGGGAATCAAGAATTTGAAGTAAGGAGGCTTTAATACTTGTATTAAGCCATAATGTCTGCATTTTTTTCACTAATAGGCCTACTGCTGCTGGAAAGTGTACATTATCGAATATAATGGCCTGGTAATCAGATTTTGTTAAGTATTCTGATGCTTTTATGGAAATTTAAGACCTGTAGTTTTATCAACTTATGTTTGAATGAAGGATTCTACAGATTTAATTTGTAGGTAAAAATTTTCTGTATTTTAACTTTTATTGTATTCTTCTGTTTTATTTTTGACACATGAAAAGTTACCAATTAAATAGTTTACAACACAAAGTTCATGTGTTTGAAATTTCTTATGCACATCATGTATAATTGTTTTGATATAAGTTGAATACTACTGTACGTTCTTGTGTTTTCAGTATTCCATGTTTACTGGCAGTATTTTTTAAAATAAATTTGCTACAGTCAACAGGTATTTAAACACAGCCCTTGTGATTTTCTCAATAGGCCTACATTCCCAGTTACGTAGATACATACATAAATGCATACAAACAGACAGCCTATATAAACTACATACATGTACATAAATAACTCAATGTGAATGTGAAATACAAGGTCAGTGTTTATCTGAAGAGGCCTTGCTAAACATTCTCATTGAACTTTAACCATTGGAAACTGCGCTTTAAGAAGACACATGCATGTACACACTTGAGTAGGCCTACTCTCACTTAGATGGCAGTGAAGTGGGTGGGAGTGGTTTGGATTGCTTAGTTGGCAGGCAAGTGGCAATTAACGTCTGTAAATATATGGGCCTGCTGCCCCTTACTCTAGGACCTATTATACACTATAGATTACTTGCTTTCACCAAAGGTTTTAGAGTCTACACTCTAAGATCTTCGCTTTTACTGTGCTAAATATTATGTATTATTATTTTGTTATGTAACCCAGACGTGATATTTTCTGTCCACCAGAGGGCCGCCATGAAGCTAGTCACATGACGTTTTATCAGAAGTTTTCTGTCCTGTTCAAAATTGGCCTTCATTATAGCGCTATGAATAGTACCTCTGTATAAAAATTATTTGGTGCGCTGGAAATTCCCCTCGAAGTTTTCGCGAAGTTTTGAAAGTAAAAGGCCTTTGGAATATATTTGAATATGTTACTCTTTTAAATATAATTCGCTCTGTGCCAATTGGAAGAAGAAACATAACATGTAATGTTTTACATTGTCGTCGATTTTGGTTTATGAAGACGGGGCACTGGAGCCTTCAACTACGAAGAATGACGTTAGAGTGATATTGTTTAGGGATAGTGTGTGTGGATAATAGCATGGGTGACTTGTGGACGAGGAGAGAGGGGAGTCAGCCCAAACCCGGACCTTTCGACCTCAGACGGATCTAGTTTTAATATTATGTTTGTAAATTTTGGTTGACATAATGCTCTGAAGTTTTTAAGATGGTGCGAATGACTTGCAGGAAGTGTGTAATAACGCGATGTGAGTTCCTTGCGGCATTTAATGTGTCTGCTTGGACCTCTGCCTCTTCTCTTGGTTTTGTTCTTAACTTGGCGTCCCTGGACACAACTGACTCGACACAACGCTCGTGAATAAGCTGGTGCCCTGCGCTTAACTTTTAAGGAGCTCTTTAGAAATTCGAAGTTTATGATTACGACCTACAGGTGTCATGATTGTGTGAACAGGGTCTCAAAGAGCTGAAAAACATGCTTAAATTGTCATGAAGGTTTATCAGCAGTCTGTCTGATGCAGTGTGATGTCATTGAATATGTGTTAAACAATGTATAGAGGGTAATGTAATGTAAACTGGAAATTGTGTAGCAATTGTGCAACATATCTCCCCATCCATTGTCATGGTTCTAAAACTAAATTTGCCATCATCATTTGTCTCAGGTTCCTCTATCTATCACCCACCCGGCTTTCCACTCAAAATTAAAGTCTTGCCTCAAGAATTCCTGCTCTGGCTCACCTGCTCCTTCGTCTTCCAATCTTTTACATCTTTCAACGAAACCCTCCTTCTGTCTTCTCTGTTCTCTAATAGTAGTAATAACCAGTAGCGAGATTCTTCTCGGGTGCTTTGTAATGTCGTGGCGACTTTTAAGAGTTTGAAGAAAGTTGAAGTAATGTAACGTAGTGTGTGGTCAGAGGTTCTAAAACAGACTACACGTCTTCTGTACCACTTCTCTGTTCTCTCTGGGAACTGGACTTAGATCTCCATTTGATATCTCTGGACAAATCCTCTAACTCGACACAGTGCACACGAATAAGACTTTGCTTTCAAGTGATGCTTTAGAAATTTTAAGTTTATGATTACAATTACGATTATTTCAGATAGATTAATCCACCAAAGAAAACAATGCAGAGGCAGCCTGTGTTTGAGGAGTTAAAATTTTGTGTATTTGATAATTGATTAAAGTTCCAGCAACAAACGTTCCAATGTTTTAAATTTTATTAGACATGCACTGTATGTTTTATTTTGGTTTCATTCTTAATAGTGAATTTCTCTAAAGGCCAGCAAAAGAAGAAACTGAAGAAGTAGCATTACATGATGGTATTTAAGAGGTATTTATTATTATTTATTATTATACTGTGTTTTCTTCTTGAACTGTGACATCGTGTGAGGTATCTCCAATCAGCAATTCATTTGTCATTACAATTTGAACTTTTATGAAAGGTGCCATATAAATATTCAGATATTTGTATATGTATACACCAGGAAATTGTTACAGACCTCTTTTGAAGCACCTTATAACGAGGTTGCGTTTTGACGAGTTTATTAAATTCTGGATCTCTGCGCGACTGTTTTATCAGATTGCCTATTATAATGCAGCGTGTTATAATGAGTCTCTGGTGTATATAACTATATATATGGTGGTGGCTCAGTGGTAAGTTCGGCGCCTTGTGACCGGAGGGTTGCAGGTTCGAATCCCACTCTAGCCGCTGCATACAGACCTTGGGCAAGTCCTTCACTCGCAATTGCTCGTGGCGCTTCGGCGTGAAAATTCCGGCACAGTATCAAATGCTGTAGTCGGGAGCGCCTCTGAGTAGTAGTTGACTTCGAGAGGCACTATAGAAATATCTGGAATAAATAAATAAATATATATCAGTCTGGTTTTTAAGCTTTTACACATATTCTGTTAATGTCTGTCTGATTTTCCTGTCTGCTTTGAATTATTGTGGCTTTGTATTTCAACAGGCTGGAATTACATTGTGAAGAATAATGTCTGAGCCAAGTCCCAGCGAGGCAGGAAGTGACTCTGCAAGCAAGCATGCAGTAGGTCAGTAGGAATATATTCATGATGTAGGGCTAGTTAAGTTAATGTTAGGTAAAGTAAGGAAATGTTTGATTAGGTCATGTTGCATAAGTAAAGATAAGATAACTTAGGGTAAGGTAAGCTTTGATGAGTTACATGTAAGGTAAGATAATGTTAGCAAAGGTAAAGTAAAGCAAGATGAGGTTATGACTTCTGAGAATTGTGAGTTAATACAAATTATTTAGCAATATAATGCATACAAACTCTCTGTTATTTACATTGAGTCATTTTCTTGCATGGTAAACTGAGGTAACGAGGCTTTTCCTACAAAATATTAAAGAACTCAGCAGGATATTTAAGGTTGAGATTTATCAGTGCTAGAATGATAGAGCAGTGGAATTATTTCGATTATATCTAGTGTCAGTAAACACAATGATAGTGCTGTGCAATAATAGATTATTGTTTGAAGTACGTGTAGTTTGTACCAAACTATACAGCTGCAGCTGTTAGCAGAAACTCTGTGGAAATTAGTTTGTTGACGAATATAATATGTGTAGTGGTTTTAACACATAAAAGTCTTCAGCTTTTGAAGTGTATGTGTCACTTAAGACCCATTACATGTTGTAAGTGTAAGAACTTACAGAGAAGTATTTAACGTTTATTATGCAATTCCTTTTTTATAGCCTGCTTTGATCTGCTGTTTTGAGCAATCACCTCACCTTAAATCTTTAACTTACACCTTACTTTAAAACCTAATAAGGTTACGATATCTTTAATCCTGTTAGGGGGTGACAGTGGTCAAATTCCATGTTAGTTAGATAGGTGTCATATATATTTATATATAGAGGACATCTGCAGAAAATGACCTAATTTGGATCCCTTGCTCCCTCTGTCTGCATTACATATTGTCCCAATATTTAGTTTACCCTCCCTATCCCATTTGGGGAAATGTTTGCTCTTAAATGGAGTAATAAGGCCTAGATTTGGCTACACTGTTGATATTCGACAGCTGACTCGGCTACAGGTTGGGTATTTTGATGATGCCTTCCATGGAACAAAAGCACTCTAGTTCAATTAAGTGCCTAATTGAACTAAGCCTGCTTAAGCCTGCTGTCTTATTGAGGCTTATTGAGGCTGTTAGTACTTTACTTATGCAACATGACCTAATAATTAGTAATAGTAGTAATAATAATAATAATAATGATAATAATAATAATTTTGTGAGCAACTGATGATGTGGAATGATTTGGTCGACATTTAATTATCTCAATGCAGCTGTCATGGTTTATGGCCAAGAATTCTTTTGTGTTTTCTTTCAGGTGAAATAAACGAAAATATGTTGAACAATGTTGCAATACCAGAAATTAACAAAGTGCTTGTTGACCGAATTAATCCAGACTTTGGTATTCTCGACAAACTGTTGGCCTCTAAAGCTTTATCAAGAGCTGAGATTGCAGAAGTAAAAAATCTAAATACGTCTGAGCAGAAGAATTCACGATTGCTAGAACTAATAGCTAAAAATGAGAAACTGGCAGAACTTTTTAAAGCACTGAAAGACACCCATCAGGAGCATTTAGTCAACTATGTGATCGCAAAAGGAGGTTGGTTCTGCAAACTTTTTATTAAGATAAAGGGCAGTTCATTCTTTTTAGAAACTGTTATTTAAGTAATGATGCTCAGATCGTTTTAAAACTTTACTGTGTTCAGAGTTTTAGTTTTCCAGTAAACTCGGGTAATTCGATTTAATTTAAGTTTGCTCATGTTTTGCTTTACATTTTATGTAGGATTTGGATGAGCATTAGATGCCAATAAAAAGCCTCATTTTCATGATCTACTTAAACCTAAAATAGCCAATATCTTCTTACAACCTATAGTTACCAATTTCGTCTTACAACCTGTAGTGACCAGTATCTTCTTACAACCTATAATGACCAATGTCATCTTACAACAAACAGTGGTCAATGTTATCTTGTACCTTTGGTGACCAATATCTTCAATATGTACAGTGACCAGTGTCATCTTGCAACCTACAGGGACCAATATCTCACAACCTAAATATTGTGACCAATGTCATTGTAATCTGTTGTGACCAGTGTCATCAATCATCAAATGTTATAAATAAGTGCATTTGAGCTGGCACTTGAACTTTCACTATAGGTAACTATTTAATGAATTAGTAAAATAAATCTCTTGTGGACCATTGCCTGTAGGGCTGTAGGTGAAGAGCAGAATGCTGACGGCTCTAGGCTGCAAGGTATATTGAAAAATAAAATCAAAATATTGAATTAAGCTAGTAAATATTATAAGTATTTTAATATTTTATACAGTAAATTCTGAATGTTTTGTTATTGTAGTATACAGTGAGGACTACGGTGGAGCATGGCCTTTGACAGAGCGAGAGACCAGCATTCTGGATACTAATCAGGAATCACTAGTTGACCTTCTGGATTTCGGTGCCAACGAAATCATACAGAAGTTGTATGCAGTCAAAGTTCTTAATGGGAGACAAAAAGAGTTCATTTGCAAGCAGCCTTATGACTACGACAAAGCAGAGGCTCTGCTGGGTTTTGTGTACCGATCCAGTTTGAGCGATTACTGGAAGATGATTAATTGTCTTGGTGCCACTAACCAGCAACGTGCTGCAAAAATTCTGCTTGAAGGTGGAGGTAGGTGGATGTCGTTGTGAAACTGCATCATTTCTTGAAGCAAGGAAGCTAACTCTTTATTTTACATCACTGCTAACAGTCCTTTTGGGCTCACTCTTCCAGATACCCTTTCGTCACGCCATTCATTCTGCTTTGGTTGTCTCCTGTTCATTCACTCATCTGACTTAGATTATCGATTGTTTCCGTGGATAGGACTTTTTGTCGCATAGCATGTTTTCCACCTGGAGTGGCGCTATATAAATTCCCTTAATAAATAAGTAAGTATATACTATTCAAGCTCGGTTGGCTTGATAGGTGTGAAGGTTGCAACTTATTGCCTTAAAATGTGCCTGTTGCTAGGGATTGTGATGCTGGGAGCTCCACTGAGTATTTTCTTCTGGAGGAGGCAAAATTGACAAGCACAGTACAATACAGTTGTCTTGATGGGCATGTGATAACACGAATTTCATTTCTTTTATGGCTTCAATGGCTATGTCTTTCTTTGCCCATCTCTGCCCATATATATTTTATGTCAGAACAATTAAAAAATTTAGATGGACATGAATACATACATACATACATACATACATGCATACACACATATGTATGTACATCGAAAGTCAAAAGTACTGAATAATCACGAAAGTTTCTCTATTACTGATTATATTATGGATTGAGTTTTATTTCATATTAAAATTTGCAATTTGTAGCTCTTGTTCGAGTTCACAATGCTGTGGATGGAGAAACAGAGGCAGCCAGGGCAGCTGATAATGAAATTGTTGCAAGAATCGAGAGCATTCTGAGCAACATGAATATTGAAGAGTCAAATCGTATACTGGAAAAACTCCATTTGAGAGTCTTTGCTGCACGTGTTGGCCACAGTGTCAATCTCTACATTTTATGTGAAACCACGGATGAGCTGATGCATCTCAACAATCTCCTGACCTCCGGAGAACTTCAACGAGGCATCGAAGCATTGTTTAATAAGTTGGTTACCCGTTCAGAAAAGGTTAACGTGTTCACTACAGTGTCTGAGGAAACTCTGGCGAAATGCAAGAAATTTCTGGAAGGTCAGCTTTCACCATTTACTATGAGGAGACTATTAATTTTATCCAAATTTTAACTAATCTAATCAAGTGATTATCTTAACACCATGTTCATATTGCCCAAGCATCAATCACTTATCACTTCAGGTGTTATCGTTTGTGAAGAATATTATGACAATCTGTTGGAGAAGCCTGGTCAAATCCATTAGATCAAAGAGACTGGTAGTCCAACTATGGTGCTTAAGCAAACTGAACTGTTATTTGACATTTTCTGATAATACTGGAAATTTCTGCTGCAAGAAGCGCTTGTTTGTTTAAGAAGCTTATTATGTAAGATTAAACCTACATGACATTAATGATCAGAACATCCCAAATGCTGAAATTCAGATGCAGTATGAGACTTGAGCGTTTCAGCATTCATCATCACAATGTGTGCATGTTTATATAGGCACATTGCTAATCTAGCCTAATGATTTCTGGAGCATCATTATAATGGATAAGTCGTAAATCGATGATCACCAAGTGAAATAATAAAGTAATAAATTGGCACAGTATGATCTTCTGTATACAGCTATATTGTGGCTTCTGTATACAGCTATATTGTGGCTTCTGTATACAGCTATATTGTGGCTTCTGTATACACTGTATACAGCTATATTGTGGCTTCTGTTGGAGTGGCATTAAATGTATATTCTTATTATTCTGCTAGAAAAATTTGCTAGAAAAAGTTAAGGTTTTGTGTAAGTTCAAGTCTGATTTCGTTGTGGTTTACTTTTAGTTGACCACAGTCAGGATGAAGTTTCTGGCAAAGCTATTCTGAAACTGTGTGAACGGATGAAAGGTGACTATATTGCTGGAAAATCTGTAATTTATATATAAATACAATAAATTCTAATAGCTATAAATATGCATGTAAAATATAAATTTACGTAAATTTATGTGAATTCAGGTAAATTGGATTAATGACAGAAGTATTCAAGTGTGCGTATAATATAATCTGAAATATCCTGTTTATTTTTATATTTTTTTCCAACTAATTTTAGCATGTTTTATATACTACACATCCATCTGTAGTTATAATTTATGAACCTATCAACGGAACTGAAACATGACTATCTAACAGACTTTCAATGATGAAACTCAAGATAATTTAATTTTGATTCTAAGTCAACCTCCAAATCAGTTCAAAACGTTTAACTCTTCTAACCATGATAAATTACAAACCATCTTCGCTTGTGATAAATATTTAAGCTGGTTTGGTTTTGTGTTGCAGTGGAAGAGGAACGTAGAACTGAGGAAGAAGAGGAAGAGGAGTCAATGGAAGGTTAGAATTTGTTACTCGTTCATTTGACCTTTCACAGTGTATGAATTGTGTCTCATCTCTGGTTGGTATATGGAAGAGTCACTGTATAAATGTACTGCTACTCGACTTAACATAACAGTAAATTTATGCTATGTCTGGCATTTGGCAGTTGAATACATGCAGTACATCTACCGCTTTTCTTGTTTGCTTATTCGTTTATCTTCACAGCTTTGTAAGAGATGAGAGACTTGTTTATTATTTTTATGTTGCTGTGGTTGTAATATGCTGCTTGTAATGTTTTGTACGTAATTATGTACCATTTTCTAATTATGTAATATGTTCACGTGCAGTTTACAACTATTCATGTATTTCCAATTCAGTTATTTTTTTAATGTAATGCATTTTGATGTTGATTGGTTTTGAGTTACAGTTGAGGGGAGAATTGAAGAAGAAGTTGAAGCTGAGGAAGAGGATACAGCGGATGGTTAGAATTTATTCTTTACTAGACTTTAATCATTGTGAGTATATGCTTTCATAACTTAAGGCCAAATAATGTAACTTGATCAAGTATTTTAGCCTCTTATTAAGAAATTCTTCCATTATAATTGCCTGGTCAACAGTTCTTTTAGAATAAAGCCATAGATATGCTTTGTTTTTCAAGCAAGTTAAAATTGAACTACAAGGTGATGAGATGTAGGTCATTGTAATTGTGCTGGAGTAAATGCCTGATGGTAGATTGTGGAATTAGTTGCCTTTAGAGTGGGTCTGTTCAGATTCGCATGTTTATATTTACTTTTGAGAACGTTTCTTTTTGTAATGATCACTTATTTATGCAGCAGAAGAATCCCACCCTGTCGTTGAAGAAATGCAGGCGGAAGCAGCAGGTTATGCAGATTATGAAGAAGAAGCAGACATGGAGAAAGGTGGTGGGCCAAGTCGAAAACCTGGACCCAGGACAGGCAAGCCATTTCATATCAGTCCAAAGACCTCCTGAAGTCAACAATGTGCGCATTTGATGCCAGTGTTTTCGTAGCTGTTGCTTATACATCTGATTCTTTAGTATACATAAATTCGTCATCAGATTGCTCCAAGTCTGTGTTTTGGAGTTGCTTCTTAAGTCTACTCTATATTTCACGTGTTTTTGGATGGCATTTGGATGCATATTACTGAAATGTATATATGACCCTTTTGAATTGGTCTACCTGTAACAGGTAGACTATCTAATCTAATGACATCTATAGCACCATTACCATAATGACCAGAACAACGGTCATGGTTGCTTTGAGTGAAATCACAATCCAAAATCAATCCATTGGAGAAGTCAGGAAAGCAGGCCAGGTTGATTCGTGAATCAACCCTCAATCATTCTGTGTAAAACTGCATAGTTAACCTGATGAATCTTGGTATGGCACATCTTTTAACATCTGAGAGGGAGTGCCAGTCAGTGAGATAACTGTATGCTGTGGACTTCATTTGGCTGCCACCTTTCCTGATGTTCAGTTAAACATAAACCAGCGACTCTGAATGTGGTGACAAATGTTAACTATGGATGAGACTACTGGATGTGCTTTACATCTGTGTGAGAGCCACCAGTGGTGACTAATCCAGTTATCTGAGCTTCATATACTTACAGATGAACTTACTGTTCGTAATGAACTTTAACATTGTTTACCGACTAGCAAGGAGAGCCTTTGCAAGGTACTGGAGGGCGTCTATGAGAGACTATATATATACATGTAATTACTTTTTTAGAACTTGACTGACAGTTTAAAAGAGCTCTTCCATTAAATCATATACAGAATTTTCTACAGATAATCTATATTTCAATACCAAAAGCAGCTGGAATGACTGTAGATAGCCATCCATTTTTCAGTGCCTTTGAGAGATTGTTAAAGCTAGGTCTATGAATCCTTGGATACGTGCTTCCTTGAAGATGAGATCAATAAGAAAGCATACATAGAGCGACTGTGAGAGGTTCTAAGAACTCATTGTACAAATGTCCAGATAAAACACATGCACGTGTAAGAAAGTGAATGGCAACAAAAGCTGCAAAACTTACGAAATTAGTCATTCTAAATTTTCTGAGTTGAGTTTTAAATGAAGAAATGATCGGATGAGACCAAGACACACAACTACCCGCAAGATAATTATGAATAAGCATTAAGATCTTAACCTCAGTGTGTTTGCGCATCGGCAACCAATGCATTTCCTGTGTCATGAATTTATGCCCAAACATAGTTATACCTCCATTCAAACGGGCTGCAGCATGTAAAATAGACTGCAGTAGTATAATAAAGGAAACAGCTCTGCGTAACATACGCTTTTGTTGGATTGCTGTTTCAATGACTTAATACTGATGCAATACCACAGGATTTGAGATTATGGCAGCCATCCTGCGTAACAACACCGACTACTTTTTGGAGTACATTCGTCCACGGGGCTTAATCGATCGTCTGCATGCACTGGGGTGCCTGACTGACGAAGAAACAAGGTACATCAAAACTCTCAAAGAAGACGTGGACAAAAATGATGAGATCCTGAAGGTCATTCGAGGTCTTGGCCTAGAGAAGTACAACGTTCTCATTGATCTTCTTCGCACCCTGGACCAGAGTCTTGTGGCAGAAGTTGCCGAGAAAGGAGGCGGTAAGTACTATTGTGTGTTCTGGGTGTTGATGGTTGTTAGAATGGATGAAGACCCTAGGACATGTTAGGCCTAATAAATTAATTACTTAAGGTAATTACGAATTTACAACATAACCTAAAAGAATCATGAAATGAATGATTAGATGGAGAAGAAAGATATTAGGTAGTAGGATTGAACGACTCTGATTAGTTTTCTCTTTGATTGGTGCTATATAAATGTACAATTCAATTGACCTGTTGAGTTCTGTATCGATATCTGCATCTCGTAATCTCCAAACTATTTCTGTATGGCTGTTTAGAAAAGTGTATAAATATGTCATTGATTAAGTAATTGCATGTTAGAAAGAATGTGAAAAAGTGGATTTTAGTGTGTTGGACAGATTAAAATAAGCTTTTGTTCTTGGGTTATGTCGCTCCACTTTTGTTGGACTACTGTCACTGGTAGTATCCAGTCTTTAATGATGTCTTATGATTGCCAGGGTCAGTGACACCAACATTACCTTACCTCTTGTATGAAGTTCTAAGTAACCATTGCTGTGATCATTTTTGAGTTCAAGGTTAAAGGTTAACTTCTAGGAACAGTCCTCATAGGGCAATTACTGAAAAGCACATGTAATGTATGCATGTGGACATTTACAATAGCGCCTCACAATGCACTGTCTATGCCAAAATAAATGACGTTACAGTCATTAATAATCAAAAGTTAATCAATAAGCATACAGTGCTCAGGTAACTAGAAGAGTCACACAACTGGTGAGCTCTTACAGACACACGAAGCCCAGCCGACGGATTCCCATCTATCTCAATCAATTGAAATTTGTATAGCACCCCTTCAAGATCCGTACTCGGAGACTTTCCCAACCCAGGCCAAGTGAAAGAAAGTAGTCTTTAGCAGCAAGTGGAACTGAGAAGAGGTAGTGTAAGGAGGGTGGTGCATTGCCTGAGGAAGCTCATTCCTGATAGCAGTAGACACAATGTTTGGATGTAAAACTATCATACCTACTGATGCTGTATTTCTTTGCAGTTGTCATGAAAGCTACAATTTCAAACGAGGAGATTGAGGACCTCCAAAGAATTGAAAACCAACTGGTGGAACGCATCAACCAGCTGCTGAATAAGACCAGTTCAAGGTCCACGAAACTTGTCCAGTTCCTTTCTCTGCTAGGCAGAGGAAACATTCAGATCCTCAATGCCAGATGGGAGTATGGCATAATTGTCTGGTTTTGGTGTCGATCAGTAAAAGCTCTGAAAGCGATTGATGATATGAATGAGTCAGATGAAGAACAGTTGACCAAAGTGATGACCGAGCTCTTCAAGATACTGCTCAACGGTGAACACGTACCAGAAATTACAAACATTGACCTCGAGGACCCAGACAAAATGTTGGGTAAGTTCTCTGAGTGGTGTCAATACTTAGATGTTCTTTTGACTCCAGGGTTCTCGTGAATGTGAACCATATCTGTCTGCTACACAGGTCATCTGTAGATGACTTGAAACTGTTTCATATCCCTCGCGCAAGGACTTCGATGGCTCAGCATCGTGCGTTTGCCATCCTTGGCCCTTCCCTTTGGAATGAACTGCCCCCCTCTCTTCGTAGCAAGATTTTGCTTGGGATCTCGCCTTCTTCTCTCCGCTGCCTAAAGACCTTTCTTTTCCCTCGGGGCTGACACGCTGGGAGCGCCTCTGAATAGTCTATGCTGTGAGAGGCGCTTTATAAATAATTATATAAGATAAGATAAGATAAGATAAGATATCTTGTTCTATTTAACATGCATTGAAAATTCAAACTATTTCATCACAGATTGCTCAAGAAACAGTTTCAAGTCATCTACAGATGACCTGTGTAGCAGACA
Organism: Allolobophora icterica; assembly: GCA_963556255.1. Taxonomy (NCBI): domain Eukaryota; kingdom Metazoa; phylum Annelida; class Clitellata; order Crassiclitellata; family Lumbricidae; genus Allolobophora; species Allolobophora icterica. The sequence continues at coordinate 20,239,981 of OY744603.1, read as the reverse complement.
GATCTTTTGAATTGCCATTTTAAACGCCCTTGTATTATATCAAATGCTTTACACATTCATAAAATTCATAAAATGCCCTTTAATTTTAGCCAGATACAGTACATACATACATACATACATATATACATCGGGAACATTCTTCAAAGCACTCTTCTTCAAAGCACTCTGTACGTGTGTGATAAGTGGGTTTACCTTGCCTTACGTTACATACCTTACCTTAACATAGCTTATCTAAATAAATTTTACCTTGCCTACCTTAACTTGGCTCCAAACCTCCTGTAATTTCCCTGTTCTCATAACATCTTTGAAAATGAATAGATTGAAGTATTACCTTAACTTATCTTACTTACCCGATGTTTATTTACATTATGTTACCATGCCATAACTTTTCTTTACTTGATCTTACCTTACCTTCTTGACTCTGAACCTACGGTAGTGCAACTTCTACGTGTAAACCACTTTTTCTTTTCCTTTTTAAGCAATGGATACTACGAGGTCAGAAAATAATTTTCGGTTGTCATTATAATTATAAACATTTTTGTTTCTCTTCAGTTGTCAAAACTTCCAGCTTATGCCACGAGGAAGATATGCCAGTGCCTAAGGGTAGTGCATGCGCAGTAACCATGCTGGATAGCAATATCTACATCCTATGTCAGAAGCCAAGCTCTATCCTTGTGTTTGACAAGCGCGATCTTAGCAAGCACAGCAGTGAAATACCACTAACAGACATCACAGATCCTGTTGACATGGTAGCCTTACAACAATCCTCATGTCTGTACATCACTGACAAAGGAAACTCCTCTGTATGGAAATTCACACCTTCTGGTAGCAGCGTTACCCCATGGCTACAGAACATTAGTAGCCCGTACACACTTTCTGCAACCAGCACTGGAGGTGTGATTAGAGTTGCTCAAGGCCATCCATCCCATCTGGAGATCTACAGTGCTGATGCACAAAGGATTGATCACATAAAGTTGTCAGACATTGTTAAAGTTCCTCATCATGCAGTTGAGACTAAAGCTGGTACTTACGTGATAAGTTATGGAGAGTCAAGTGGAAATAATGGTGTCTGCGAGATCACGAAGGATGGAAGTGTCATTAGCGTTTTCGATACACTGCTTGAAGCTGTTGAAGGCATTGATCCAAATGTAAATAAACTTCTTAAGGAAACGTTTGCAGAGAAGAAGTTGGTTTGCTGTCCACGTTATTTAGCCGTGAATGAACATGGTGAGATATATGCAACGGATCCTGACAATGGCAGACTAATGGTATTCGACTCACGGCTTAAGTTGGAAGCGGTAGTTGAGAAGGCCTCGTTTAAGAAACCTATGAATGTGCACTGTTTGAAAAACATGCGAAGGTTGTTAATTGTTTATTGCAAAGAAGAACAACAGACTGTGGGATTGTTTAATCAGAAGCTGACTTAAAAGTTTTACTTTGAAGTCAAGATTCTTTGGCAGGGAACAGCACAAGACATTCAATCAAGAAATCTGACTGATTTTAAAGTACATGTAACATTGTCCAGTTTTGTACTGAAATAAACATTATTCTATTTCCTATTTTACAGCAGCTGTTGTCTTTTACTTTAACCTGATGATTTTATCTCTTTTACCATTGACTCTAAATTATTCATCTGCCTTTGGACATTTGATTGCACCTCTGAAGTATATTTGGATTTGATTAGTTTAATTGTTTGTGTTTTAAAAGAATAGCAGTGAATGAGCAACTCAAAGGATTTTAGAAGACTGTAATTAGGACCGAAGATTGTGATTTTAAGATCAGCAATGGTATGTGTTTTGATTCACAGAAAACCCTTTGTATAGCTCTACCTTTGGGTGCCCTATCCAGTACACTACACCTTTATAGAAAGGTTATTACAAGATTTTATTCTTGAAGCTGTATTGTATCTCGGGCTATGTACCGTGACTGTATTATGTCAGAATTTGCACTATCATGATGAATGATGTTTCATCTCTCCAATTTCTTATTCAATTTAAGGAGGTTGAGAAACAATCTTGATGACGTTGCTATCGGCAGGTGTGAATTTCCACACAGAGGAAATACGCACTGTTCCAATATTGACAGATCAAGACTAATTTCAAACTATAAAAGTTTAGATGTGCTACTGAATTGTGTTTGGTAGCTATGTCCAGTCTTGTTGTCAAGACCTTAAACCTCAAGACCAAGACCAAGACCTTGAACCTCAAGACCAAGACCAAGACTTTGAACCTCGAGACCAAGACCAAGACCAAGACCTTGAACCTCAAGACCAAGACCAAGACCCAAAAAATCGCAATTATGTCAAGACTTCTAAAAATTGTCAAGTCGGAATATTCGCTATTTTAATGAAAACATGAGTCTTTTTTATTCAAGCAAATTAACTTTAAATGCAAACTGCAGAGAAATCCGAATTTGTATTCAAAAGTCCTTCATGCAAACTATTATCCCAAATGCCTTTAGTATTTTATAAAAACCAATTCGCTCAGAATTTTCTGACCTGGCTGGTGGGCCTCAAAAAAATTCCGCCATGTGAAAAAATACGTTCTACAGGTGCTGAAGTCGCTGACACACACACCCAGTAGCTTTTCAAGCACTGGATGTAAATGTACAGTGAGTCCTTTTTAAATCATCCCATGGTTTATCATACCGTATGATACAGAATAACTGTTGCTGCTGCCAATGGGTTTTCCTGACCAACAAGACTTGTATCCATCCATAGATATTGGTCGTATGATGCAAGCAGGCTTGATACAGAATTCTTGAGTTCTGTTAAATGACTGTTCATATTGACAGCCGGTCTTGGTCTTGGTCTTGCGAGACCAAGACCAAGACTTTGAACCTCAAGACCAAGACCAAGACCTTGAACCTCAAGACCAAGACCAAGACTTTTGGTCTCAAGACCAAGACCAAGACTTTTAAAAACGAACTCGAGTGCACTCGAGACCAAGACCTTGGTCTCGAGGACAACAAGACTGGCTATGTCTCATGACTATGTTATGACAGAATTTGCGTTATTATGATTAATGGTGTTTCAAAGCTGAATCTGAGATGTCGGCAAATATTCATATTCAACTATGATAATTCAAGTGTATTTATTCTGTATTTAATGAAATTGTACTACTGTTTAATGTAATTCAATGCCTAACATTTATCAGTATGGTTCTCTTAAGTTTATGTATTTCATGTTTAAATTTCATCTGTTTTGTCTGTATTGCTAATCAAGAGAGCTATAATTATGTCAGTGTTACTGCATTTTTCTTCATTTAATAGTTTCTAAACTAAAAATGCCAGAGACATTAACTTTAATTAGAACAGTTTTAAAAAAACTTTTTTTGTTTTAGTTTTTTTTATGGAAATCATTGTTATCGCATAAATTATGTACAGTATTATAGCAAGGGTCAGTAATCGTTTTGTGCCCGATGGTTTTATGATTTCAAATGATGGTGCTAGCTAGCACTTGCTTGAGCATGCTGGACGATGCTTCAGGAAGATCTAACACTAAAATATGCACGTTTTCCAACAGTCCTAGCTTAAGAAAGATTTTCAACATACAATGGAACGGGTATATTTTTGTGGACTGTTAGCGAATGTCACCAAATTTTACCTGATCATACCTAGAATCACAAGTATTCAAACGCCCTTGTCCCCATCTTCCGGAAACGATACTGCGATTTTCCACAAGTTTTCAAAAATTGTTACTCCACTCAGTGATCAAGTATATTACTCACCTCTCGGGGGAAAACCATGTATCCTGGGGGGATTTTCCCTCCCCAAAAGTTCTCTACGCTATAATATTGCTGGCCTCTGGGGGACACATCCTGGGGGACTCCCCCAAAGACGTCTAGATTAAACACTGATTACTGTGGGATCAAAATTGACCCCACGCCCTTAGTTGTATAGCTTTTTTCCGCCCGACGGAGGGTTAAGCAGACCTCTCTTCCTTCACATACCTTCCACCGCCACTAGTACACAGTACACCAACAGCCAGCCTCTCTCCGCTTATTGCTTGGACTTCTGACCAAATGTATCTTGGTTAACCAGTTCTATTTTCATCTTCCCTGAGCAAAGCTTGCCTGTGCTACAGTGTTTAGGCTAACTGTGCTCACCATGTACTGCTGGCCTCTTCGTCAAGCTGTGCTGTGAGATCTGATCGCTTCTGGGTTACTGACCAGACAGAACTCAACCTGCATATCATCATTACTGCTCACAGCCATATCCTCTGTGTACTGATAGCGTGCTTCTCCAAAACTGACCAACAGTGCCTACATGGTAATCTATTAATATCTCTAGCATCCTTCAGGCATTATTTTTACCTACACTCTTGCAAAAATGTAGCTCATATCTAAACACACCACTTCTAATATAACCAGTCATGTGATGCTACTAAGCACTTTCCCAAAACATTCAATTTACGTTACGATGGCGTGAAGACAGGTTTGTAAAATAAAATGGAGAAAGGAATCAGAAATAGAATTCGTCAGAGAAGAATCAGAAAGCCAGGATGAAGTTACTTTTGTCAGACTTGTTTGAGGCGATCACAAGTTAATTTATGAAGCTCCAGTGTTTAACCGGCAGAAAAAATCATAATTCATTGAGGACAGGCAGCACCAGCGCAGAATGCACTCCTCAAACTACCCGGGATATCAAAACTAAGGGCGGTGTGTGCCCTTTTGGTGTTGCGTGCCAATATAGATCATCCTCTCGAATCTGCTTTCGTATTAAACACGGAACTTTTATTAGAATATTTTTTTGCATCTGAAAGACAAGAAAGCAGGGATTCCAAGCGGTAGGGCTATGTTCCACTGCGCACTATAGACGCAGCTGGCTTCGCAACATTCCTACTGCTCTTCGTCCCTCGTAGTCGTACCTCGAAGGTTGTTAAGTTATTATTTTATCTGACAGCCTGTCGGTCGGCAAAACAAGCTAGTATAAGGCTATTTCTGCTGTTAATTTATGCATTTCAGAAAATAAAAGCATTCTAAGTGGTTAATGCAACATATAGACTTTGATGCAATGTCTAACATTCATTGACTCTACCGGTGTCAGAACATTTATTATCTGAAAGTATAGCACTGAAAGTGTGACCAACCCGATGAGCCTTTATTTGTGATTGTTTGATCGCTAGGTATGGTGACTATGGTCTTCAGTCTACATTCCCTGACGTTTAATCATTATAACCACAGTAGGGCCTAACACTCACTTATGCTAAACATAGTTTCAAGGAATGTAAGAAATGGAGTCCTTCCTTGGTTACAATATACAAATGACCTAAGAAACATAATCCCATTTATGACGTCATAATGTATTTCCGAGATTTTATCTATCTATACATATAGTTTCCTTATATGCAAATTTGTCCGTCGTAGGAGGCTACGTCACAAACGGCTTCTGTTCTATTGTGAAACCGTTTGTGATGTCAGTACTGCCGTCTTGACGACGGCTGTGTTGACGACGGCCTTGACGACGGCGATCAACGACCAACGATATACACTGCCGTCATAATCATGACGGGGAAAATACACTAGTATCTAGTTTCCTTATATGTAAATTTGTCCGTCGTAGGACGTACGTCACAAACGGCTTCTGTTCTATTGTGAAACCGTTTGTGACGTCAGTACTGCCGTCTTGACGACGGCGGTCTTGACGACGGCGGTCTTGAGGACACATATAGGCCTATAATATGACGTCATAATATGATGGGTTAATACTCTAACACTATATACTGCCGTCATAATTATGACGGGGAAAATACACTAGTTATTAATAAAAACAACAATCTTCTTTAGCGCCACCGTCATACTACCCAAGGCACCAGTCGATGGTTCTACTAAGGAAAATCACCGTGCAAGTCAAATTCAAGGGTGAGTAGGCCTACGGTCGAGACGAAGAAGGGAGTCCGAGAAAAAAGTCTATATGAGGAAATGCCACACTCGAGGCCATTCCCTGCAATCGACATGTAAATTTACATATTTTTTTATATAGCGACTGTATGGCCTCAACCCTACTCATTTTCTATGAACTGATCGTGTGAGATCCTTCACCACTGCTGCCAGTTTGAAGGGTATCTCGCCATTTAAGGTCCCGTGTACGGACGGCGCTAGCCCGAGGCTCATATCTCTGAAATAAGCGAATTGCGATCCCCACACACTCTCGCACAGAGGTGCATGGAAAGTACGGTCTAACGCGAGTAAGTGGTTCGAAGCGTGACCGAGTGAATTTAGTGGTTGATTAAGTGGGTGGGCGAGTCAGCGAGTACAGAAGTGGGCGTGTAAGTGGGTCGATGAGTGAGAGAGTGAACTAAGTGGGCGAGTAAGTGGGTCGATAATTGAGCGAGTGAATTAAGTGGTTGAGCAAGTAGATGGTGAGTCATCGAGTGAAGAAGTGGGCGAGTAAGTGGGTCGATGAGTGAGCGAGTGAACTAAGTGGGCGAGTAAGTGGGTCGATGATTGAGCGAGTGAATTAAGTGGTTGAGCAAGTAGATGGTGAGTCAGCGAGTGAAGAAGTGGGCGAGTAAGTGGGTCGATGAGTGAGCGAGTGAATTAAGTGGTTGAGTAAGTGGGTGGGTGAGTCAGCGAGTGAAGAAGTGGGCGAGTAATTGGGTCGATGAGTGAGCGAGTGAATTAAGTGGGCGAGTAAGTGGGTGGGTGAGTCAGCGAGTGAAGAAGTGGGCGAGTAATTGGGTCGATGAGTGAGCGAGTGAATTAAGTGGGCGAGTAAGTGGTTCGGTGAGGGAGCGAGTGAATTAAGTGGGTAAATGGGTGGGTGAGTCAGCGAGTAAACAAGTGGGCGAGTAATTGGGGCGATGAGTGAGCGAGTGAGTGAACAAGTGACTTGTGTAATTGGGTAGGTGAGTGAACGAGTGAACAAATGGACGAGTAAGTGGGTGGATGTGTTAGCGAACAAGTAATCGAGCCGGTCAGTGAACGAGTAGGCTAATTGGCTGAGAGATCGCGTGAACAAGTGGGCGAGTGCGTGGGTACGTGAACCTTAAACAGATGATGAATCTGGTTGGTGTTCGAACTTCACTCCGTTCATCTTATAGAAAAGAATACATTCAAACATCCGTCAATTACATTTACATCCATCCTTCCAATCACTCATCCAACCCTGCCGCCTCCATCCATCCATCCATTACTTCGTCCATACATCAGTTGCTCTAGGTCCGTCTGCACTGCCTCCCTCTACCCATCTAGCAGTCCCCCACCCCTCCTTCCGCCTGTGTTAAACACTATGAGCTTCCTCCGTCCGTTCGTTCTTCTATTCTCTCAGGTAACGTTTCTTCCTTTTACCTTTCTTAAAAACTTGCCCTTTCTCTCGGTGTCTCTCGCATTGGGAGCCTTTCCCGCTAGATAGCCTAACTCATACATGTCTCGTGTAAACATGTATATCTTTAACTCGGCACAATTAATTAACTCTCTCTGTAAGATCATGCTATGTACATTACTATTACCTTATTACTATAGCTAGTTGTACAAGATCTCATATGTATTAAGCACAGGATGGTAAAGCTAATGTACTATTCACACGATGGCCTCTACACCGAATGCACTGTGGTCATGTCAGTGTCCAGCATCTAGCATACAGACGGGTCTCTGTGGGCGTGGCCTAATACCACCTAACGTCCAATAGCGACCTCGACAGGACCCGTCACATCTCTTTTCCATAGATAGTCATTCAAGTCGAATTGCTAGTCAAGAAATCCCTAATCAATAATATATAGTGTCATCCCCTTCTTTATGTAAAGTCGATCCTAATCCCTATTCAGTAATATCTAATAGTGTCATCCCCTTCTTTATGTAAAGTCGATCCTAATCCATATTCAATGTTCCTTAATCTATAATCCCTAATCCCCTCGTAATTAGAGTTAGTATAATCTAATCACAAGTTCTCGTCCAGAGTTCTGGTTTAGTCTATCCTTGTCCCGCGTCTTGTTCAGTAGGCCCTTTCTGTACCAGCGTCCAGCGTGTAGCTTTAATGGCCCAGCGCAACGCGCGTATATCGGAGGCAGGAACAGCTGTCAGGAGTAGGGGTTACTGCTGTCTCTTTGGGCCTGCGCCCGACATGTGGTCAAGTGATGGTCGCTCAGAGGCCAGATTTGGGAGGGAGGCGCAGACGTAGCGAGAGACGATCGAGGCTGAGGAGCGTTCAGAAGACGTATAGCAAGAGTTGATTAACGCTTTTGATCTCTCTTGGAACTCAAGAGCTGATACCCCTGGCACGTCCTGGCGATCCAAGCGGAGTTGAGGGCCATCTGTTGCTGGTCTGTCGATTTCAGAATCTCTAAACGGATCGCCCTTTGTAAGCTGATACTTTTCTGCAGGGCATCTGCAGGCCGGTTTCTTAATTACGGCGTGCCTGACTTTGTAGACGCGTCCGCCCTCTGTGGTCTGTTCGTCTGCAAACCCATCATAGCGATGCAGAGGCTTTGGCACGACGGTGGGGGAGGTAGACCAAGATTCGGCGGCAGGCGCAGCTCTCATAACGGTAACAGCCCTGCGTAGAGCATCGAATTGCTGGCCGTTCATCAGCGCCGCTGATTCATGTGAGAATTGGAGTCTAGCACAGCTATCGCCGATTTATGTGTCGGGCTGGACTCGCGATAAGATGACACGCGGGGGGTCACTTGGAGGAGGCTGGTCCCTAATTGATATCAGCATGATGATGCTTTCCGTCTCTCGCTCTGGCTGCTGCGCAGCCTGGACTTCTAGAGGAAAACGTTTCGGTGGTAACTGGACTGGAAGACACTTTTCATCGTTTGCATGACGGACGTCGCTTTCTAAGACGTAAATGTCGACGCGTTGTCTCAGTTTATTCGACTCGGTTATGCAACCGTTCGTTGGGTCGATTTTTGTCATATCAGTCTGAGATGCACATACCTCAAAGATGATTTCTTGGACTGCGTTCAAGAGCTCCGTATCTCGACAGGCTTTGATACCCAGAAGCGTTCGTGGTTGACTGACGGTCACCGTATTCAATACGTGCGTTTGCAGTCGCGATCGGTCGAACATGCGAAGAGTAGCCGCTGCTGGGCGTATCTCGTGACTTCGACCGAGAGCGCGGACGACTGCTGTATGCGACGCATGCGTATGTTCACAGTACATACAGCGACGTGTCCCGTTGCTGGCTTGCCTGTGGACAATCGTCTCAGTTGGCAGTCGGGATAGGTATCCGCCATAACTGCGCCGAACTGAGTTGACCATTCGATAGAAGGCTGTCTTGCCACAGTACTTACAGCGACGTGTCCCGTTGCTGGCTTGTCTGTGGAGAGCAGACTCAGTTGGCAGTCGGGATAGGTATCCGCCGTAACTGCGCCGAACTGAGTTGGCGATTCGGTTGAGAGCTGTCTTGCCACAGAACGTACAGCGACGTGTCCCATTGCTGGCTTGTCTGTGGACAGCACTCACAGCACACTCAGTTGGCAGTCGGGATGAACATCCGCCAGAACTGCGCCGAACTGAATTGGCGATTCGGTAGAGCACCGGCTTGCCACAGTACTTACAGCGACGTGTCCCGTTGCTGGCTTGTCTGTAGACAATCGTCTCAGTTGGCAGTCGGGATGAACATCCGCCAGAACTGCGCCGAACTGAGTTGGCGATTCGGTAGCGAGCTGTCGTGTCACAGTACCTACAGCGACGTGTTTCGTTGCTGGCTTGACTGTGGACAGCATTCACAGCAGATTCAGTTGGCAGTGGGGATGAGCATCCGCCAGAACTGCGCCGAACTGAATTGGCAATTCGGTAGAGAGCTGTCGTGTCACAGTACCTACAGCAACGTGTCTCGTTGCTGGCTTGACTGTGTACAGCATTCACAGCAGATTCAGTTGGCAGTGGGGATGAGCATCCGCCAGAACTGCGCCGAACTGAATTGGCGATTCGGTAGAGAGCTGTCGTGTCACAGTACCTACAGCAACGTGTCTCGTTGCTGGCTTGACTGTGGACAGCACTCAGAGCACACTCAGCTGGCAATCGGGATGAGCATCCGCCATAACTGCGCCGAACTGAGTATGCCATTCTGTAGAGGGCCGCGTCGTGTTCGAATGCTGACATTGCTTTCAGCTGCTGTCGATTCAGAGTCCTCAAAACTTAGCTTATCTGAGTCTATAAGGCTAGCTTGTCGTACTTCCAATATCAGCTTATTCAATTATTTGAGCGCGGTAGTTCAGTTCTTCTGACACCATGTAAGATCATGCTATGTACATTACTATTACCTTATTACTATAGCTAGTTGTACAAGATCTCATATGTATTAAGCACAGGATGGTAAAGCTAATGTACTATTCACACGATGGCCTCTACACCGAATGCACTGTGGTCATGTCAGTGTCCAGCATCTAGCATACAGACGGGTCTCTGTGGGCGTGGCCTAATACCACCTAACGTCCAATAGCGACCTCGACAGGACCCGTCACACTCTCGTCGGTTAAGACGCACCAATTGAACTCTCTTAGACAGAGGTTCTGAAAAAGCCCACATACAGACAAACATACATGGCTACCTGCATACATACATACATGCATACATACATGCATAGATACATATATACATAATATGTTGCGTACTCTGCATGTACTTGTTTCGTTCATTTCAACAGAAGGTCGGTGGCTTCCTCAGCAGACCCAACACACGTCTCAGCGAACGACTTCATCGTAAAACTTGTCTTAGACGAAACGCTGACCACAAGAACAAAGTTTCAGACGATCGACTCCTTTCCTCCATTATCGATTCCCTTTCCCCATCGATAAAAATACCCTTCCTATTAGGGAATGTCTCTTCAATGCATTTTCCGGAGCACCTACTTGGGCGCTCCCAAGCGGATACGACCTCCGACAGGTGCTCTATACTCTCACCTGTTACACGCACAATCACCTCTACCTTGACCCAACTAAAGGCCTGTAACAATATATATTGTTTGTCTGATAACAACCTTTCCTCGGCCTCCGTAGCTGTTCGGCCTCGTAATACTAAGCCTATGCCACAGCTCATCTTTCACCAGAAAATCTCGCGTACGGTACACACTACACAAGTGTAGGCCCTCGTGACGGTACTTTGCTGCATACTGTGGCTCTACATGTATGTGCGATAGTCTTGCTTTCTGTGCGTTTTAACACTTTGACGACGGTCTACATTATTTCCCAGTCACTTTTAGAAGACTCTTGTCGTTTAAGTGTTAGGACTTCCTTTCTCAATGCCATGTTGGCAAATTGCAACATCTACTTTCGTTCGATTCCAGATGCTTCGTATGTGAAACTGGTCACTTAGTATATAGCCCTATGTATAACATTATACATAAGGTATATCCGCAATGTTAAGAACTGAACGTGTGTTCAAAGGCAGTTTATAATCACTGCCCACTGAGCAAGCACTGGCCTAAGCGAGAACATGGACCAACGCGCACATAACGCCCGAATACAGACAACAACGACGCGCACATGTATACATAGGCCTACATCAGCCTTAACATTGGCAATGCGTCTAGCGACATCTAATGTTCCTCATTGTCTAAAGAACCCTCGACAGTCATCGTCTATGGGAAAGAAAAACGTCAAGGGCAAACCATTATATTATCAATTAATATGAGCATTATTATTTTTACCCCCGAGATACCTCCGATCCCTCAGGAATTTAAGAAATCATCCGAATAATAAAAAAAATTCTGGGACGGCTAGATCTTGACGAGTTCTGAGAATAAATTATGCTTGTACCACAAATAAATGCGTAATAATACTGAATTTTAACGTTAAGAGCATGGGATGAGGAGAAATCTGCGATCAGAGATGGACGAAACTGAGAAGGAAAGTCCTACAGATAAGATGGAGCACACTGTGCTAGAGAATTACGCGTAAGCATCAGGATCTTAACTTCAACGCGCTTCTGATTAGGTAACCACGTGAATGTGCGCTACACGCATCATGTGCCATTACAGATTTACTCTTAAACTACTCTGAAGTAAGGCTGCTCACATTAGTTCCATACAGGGATATAATTCATGTAAAATTAGATGGAAAAGATCAGTGTGAAATATAAAATTTCAGTGCATTCTATACAAACATATTCCCATCTGATAAATGTGTTTGTGCAATTTACGACATGCAGTTTATTTAGTTAGAGGCAAAGAATACAGAATTAAGTGTGTCACAAAAATCACCAAAGACAACAAAACACCAAATATTCAGGGTATAAGGCAATCTTGATTACACATTTTTATCTTTCGTAATGACCAAACAGTCCGCAAAGGTTCACCAGTCACTCTGGTACAGAGTAAAGCAGGGAGGCGACCTGACCGACGACTCTGATGAGCGTAGACTCGGATCCGACCTGGGCTGGTGAACCAAAGTCCTCCGTGCCCACCTTCTCGTGGTGCGGACCGTTAGTACCCTTCCTAGGAAGTACTCTTCCTAGGAGGGGGAACGAACGGGCACGGCAGGCAAAACCAGGGGAAGGCAATGGCAAACCACCCCTGTTAATCATGCCAAGAAAATCGTCATGCCACACACCAAACCACGCCGATGGTCGCGGATGGAGGGACTCCCAGGCCGGAGCGCTGAGGTGGGACTCCCAGGCCAAAGCGCGACTCAAGGGCTACTGGGAGAAGTAGCAAGACGGCAACGGAGACTGTGTGGCATGACGATCGCTAGGGCTCCTAGAGCCGACGGCACAAAGACAATGACCAAACATAACGTCCAACACTTAATCTAAATAGAATGACCCAATAAATTACTTTATGTATGCGAGGAAAATAGGCTAAGTATCAATAGTCTAAAATAGTCTCACAAAATGGGGTACATCTAACCGTTCTGTTAAATATCTAGTCCAGCAGACGTAGGCATATTTGAGCAGCTAAATTTAATATAAATTTAACAATAAAGTTGTCAAGTAGGCCTAGTGGAACCCAAAATGAAAGACTTTATTGTGTCTTTAGTTACATGTACTAAGCATAAAATTTCATTTTGATTATCTGCAGCAATTATACAGTCTTACAATGCTGTGAGTAGACGTACTGTGTAATTATTTATACTGTGCTATTAGCTTGACCTCCGGAACCTACTGCAATAGATGCAATAGATCCGGTCATCAGCATGGCGACTAAGTCGCAATGATGCAATATATCTGCTCATTAACATTGCGACACTTTGAAAGTTGATTACTAAGTGTTAGCACCTTTATCTACGTCTCCCCGGTATGGTGGGACTTCACAACCCACGGTGAGCGGGAAAGACTGGAAGCAATCCTTAGGCATTTGATAAGAAGCGGATACCTCCCCGTTCATCCAGCAGCGGTGTAGCCTGGCCGACAACAGCATTTTCTCGGCAGTTCTGGAAAATGAAAGGCATGTCCTGCACAGTCCGTTAAGGTTACCGGATATGCACTCCGACTCCATGCCCATGACCAAGCCATTCCTCCGACTGACAGTCGCCTGAGCAAAACATTCATTAATAGGATGCTGTACTTATAACTTGGCATGTAACAGACTGCGATGCTATTTATATACTAGATGTCTGCCCGCCTTAAGACGGTCTAAAAACAATTTGAAAATGTAATTTGCAATGTGCTTGAAATTTATTATAACCTCCATAGTTTAAAAATTTGTGAAAATCTCATTGTAAACAATGTTTTGCGTGAAAAGTTTTCGTTGTTTTGGATTTTGCCTTGAAGATTGTCCTCTTTGATGAAAACTTTCGAGTCGTGTGGACTCTTAGATCATATAGAGGAACATAAAGTTGGTCATGAAAACTCATAGGCTATTGGATCATTCAAATGCACACCTATATATTCAAGTGTTTGACCCTGAGATTTGTTGATGGTCATTGCATTATGCAGGAATGATTGGAAATTACTGATGTCGTTTCAAAATAAAGGAAAGATTTACGTAACTTGGTGCCAAATCAATTCGTGGAATAAGAACAACATCGCCTTTGTTGCATTCAGAAACAATTTCTGCTGTGACTAAATTAATTGTTGTGAAGCGATTTGATAATCAATCGGGTTCCACTGCAAAGTCTTTTTAAATTTAAAGTTCTAAGAAGCATCACAATTACTCCGATTTTCGGCGCCAAACTATGGGATGGCATTCCTGAAGGTGTTTGTTGATGAAGGAACTTTGGCGGATAATTTACTTTGTCTGCTGGATCTTCGGCCACTAATTATGCTCATTTTGACCTTCCCTGCTCATGTTTATTACTAATGAAAGTTTGGTAAAAAAAACTGCCACAAATTGCTCGATTTGATGCAGCTCTTGATGACATTGAACGTGTACCTCTTGCAACTACTGGTAATGTTTGTCTGAAATCTCCACCAATTACAATAACTGTGCCTCCAAATGGATACTCAGATTTCATAATGTAACGAAGCAGACGATCTATGCAACGAAAACCATGTTTTGTTAACATTGTGACTTCGTCGACGATAATCAGAAGTCATTGCTGCAGGACCTTAGCTTCTGACGAGTTAAGTCTCATTGAAGACACCCAAGTATCGGTAATCGGAATTGAAAGTTTGAATCCACTGTGACTACGAACTGTTCTTCCATCTATATTTCCTGTTTATTACTGAATGTAGGGCCTAATGGTAATAATGACTAGCAGATTTAAAATTATAAATGCATGTATTTATTTTATTTTTTATTTTAATCATTTACCATCATTTCAGCAGTTGCATCATTAAAAATCAAATTATCAAATATTAATATAATGTTTGAAATATGGAGGGCAATGAAGGCGCCTGCAGCTTATACAGGCCTCATTATTAAATTATGTTCAATGAATACAGAAAATTATATAATAACCACATTGTTAGTAACTGTAACTTTTTATTTTTCTCCTTCTTTTCCTTTAATAAATACTTCATTATCAAAAACGTTATTGGTATAGGTTTAAAAATACTAATTACCATAACATTGCAGATAAAATATCAGAAAATTGGACGAAATCAACGATTATAAAAACACCAAACGAAAACAACAGAGCACGCTTGTAGCACGTGCAGACGAAAGTTACGAAACCACAAGATCTGATGAGGTATTTGAAGGTTGCAGCTTCTGTTAAACAACGATCCCATTCTCTGTCAGAATCCAAGAAATGACGATGAAATGCAGCTTCTTTGAATATGTTGCAAAGCGTGTTGTCAACTGTTCGTAAAAATTCGAAGCTTGCTGCACCAGGAACATGTAATAAAAGAAGACTGAGATGAAACGCTCTTCATCCTTTATGTTAATTAACTAAGTACATTCTTGCCACAGCATTATTTGATCCTCTTTTCGTAACTGCCACTTGTTTCTGACGTAAACGTACGAGTATGGAATTTCAGTATAAAGTAAATTTCTTGATGATTCATTTTCAAAGTTCAGAAGAAACCATGACTCTAATTTCGTGTCTACATTCCTCCATCTTCCAAAGCTTCTATTTTTTGCCTTCCTGGAAAACAATTGTTTGTTGATGAGGCAAGTGTACTGGCAATTTCATAACTGAGTGTGATCTATCATGCATGGGCGATTCCAGTAAGCGCCACCGCTTCTGGTGCATTTATATCGAGCATCAACAAAGTTTGCAAGTTCATCATGACGCAAATGTTTATTATCTCCTGCAGTGATGATTAAATTGGCACAGTCGAAACCTTTGTATATATATATATATTTGTAGATGTATTTGACGGCGCGAAGTGATGTGCTAACTTCAGGATTTATAAGTGCATCATATTTCAACAGTAAGAAAGGATTCTACGGAACCATATGTTATCCATTACAACGCCACGAACTTCTGCAGTGACTGCAGAAGTTCGTGGCGACGTCGATAAAGAGGATATCCATCAACATTATGAGCTGTTGTCTCACGGAATTATTTTGGAAATTGCTTTTACACTTTCCGTCCTCCATGCACGGTGCACACCTAAGCGCAAATTCCACATGGCACGTGCATCATGCAAGTTGTTACAATTTCATGAAGGCGGTTGTGTACAGCTGCATCGGGAATTTCTGCACAAACAATTTCATCAACTTGATCTGCACTTGTAAATTTATCTCTACTCGTAAGGTAACCAAAATACGTGCACGCGGCAATCCTCGCTTCTGAAACTTGATTGTGTAAACAT
Source organism: Allolobophora icterica (assembly GCA_963556255.1). Classification (NCBI taxonomy): domain Eukaryota; kingdom Metazoa; phylum Annelida; class Clitellata; order Crassiclitellata; family Lumbricidae; genus Allolobophora; species Allolobophora icterica. Next base: position 20,223,899 of record OY744603.1, on the reverse strand, counting down.
ATGCTACTGATTTACCTAATTTGCCAAGTGCTGTGAGATCGTGCAGCAAAATTAAAGTTTAAGTTTGAAAACTCTTGCGACTAAAATAATCTGGTCTACCCGTAGCTTGTTCGCCTCATGGTACATTCTTCATTATTTCTGTCCATTTAGGATCTGCCGTTAATGCTAAAAAATCTGGTGCTCCGAGTTTTAAAAAATCGACTTTGCATCAGCACAACTTTCTTTCATGTTTCGTGGTGATCCTTTGAACTTGATAGAAGAATTAAAGGAACTCCTGCTTATATCCCAGCATTTTGAGCGGCATTTCGATGTTATCAGCGAAACCTTGATAAAGCTCAGTGCGCAGCTGAATTTGGTGTTGACGAATGAAATTTAATTTCTTTGCTTCAACTTAAAGATACAAGTTTATCGACAATCCATTGTTGAGAAAGTCTTCCTGAGCTAATTCGCGGATTAAACCGATCGCGAATGGCCGTTTGGACCGCTGCATATTGCAATTTAGTGACGGCTGTGCTAATTTTATTTGTCTGCATTCCATTTTGTGATTGACATTGCCACTTAGGCAAATGGTTCTCCGAAAGGACGAGACAATGCATAAGCCATAGGTTATAAATTTGCACTTAGAATATTTACGTTTATAAATTGCTGTTGAGAATTTCCATGATTTTTCGAACAAATACGAATGTCACGTTCAAATGGTTGTTCTCCGTCGTTATTAACAAATACCATTGCAATCTCGTTCGTGTTTGGAGTGTAGTAGCGTCTTCGATCAGAATGTCGATCGCTACGAAAACCATGTTTACTATGGGCTGTGAAACACCTAACCTCAAAGCATTTTGGATTGTAGATTGTTCAATTTCTTTGAGCATTTTATAAGTTCTGCAAAGTTTGTTGTCAAGTCTTAAGAATCGATCAATTTTATTTATAATACGGGGAATGCAATCTGTATTTGCAGCAATTTTGCAGGATGAGCCATACGAAACTCTGTTGCTTGTGTACCAGTACTGTGGATTACATAAAGCTGAGCAAATTGCGGAGTTTTGTTGCTGGATGAAAGTGATTTGTGCGATGATAAATTTGACCGTGCACTTTGAAAACATAAAGAAAAATTCCCACTGAAATCGATGTTTCTTATGCCCATCGAAGCGAAAGACAATGCGCTGTTATAAGATCGAATATTTTCCCGAAAGTGGCGATAATTTGGATGATCTGGATTTGAGAGTAATTGTGTGAGAAAATCTGGATATTCAGAAACATTTCCAGCTTCATCTATTGGAATTTCTGGCTTAACCTGGCCTTTTCTACAACAGCTTGTAAATTTTCCATCTGAAGGACGCTCATCAAGAAATTCTTTGAACTACGTAAACAACAAATGACATTCATCGGTCCACAAAAACGTTTTATGATGCATTAATTAAAAGAGATGGCTTCATTTCTGATTCTACTACTACTACTACTACTACTACTTCTACTACTACTACTACTACTACTACTACTACTACTACTACTACTACTACTACTACTACTACTACTACTACTACTACTACTACTACTACAACTACTACTACTACAACTACTACTACAACTACTACTACTACTACTACTACTACTACTACTACTACTACTACTACTACTACTACTACTACTACTACTACTACTACTACTACTACTACTACTACTACAGAGGTTTTATATAGCGCCCCTTCAAGGTTATCTACTCAGAAGTGCTCCTGTCGCGTTCCTCCACCTAAGGGTGGACGTGCGCTGTGTTGGGCCCTGGTGCTGTGGCATGGCTAATCTGGAGGAATATTTCAACGGACGAGGGCACCATCCCTCCTGTCCGTAGTAAACAGCTGGTTTTCCTCTTAATCGTTTACTACGCCCAGGCAGGCCAACGGTAGGGTTCCATACTCCTATCTCTACATTATCAGATGCCCTATCAGCATCTACCCGGTGAACTGCTGTCAGAGGCTTCCGGTCTGGAAGCAAGGTTTGGCCGAATGGTTACCTCAGGATCCGAACTGGGCCCAAACACGGTTTTACTTGGAGTATCAAGGGGAATTCCATCCTCGTTTAGGCTCTTCCTATCTCGGTCTTCAATCGTAGCCTGGGACCGAACCTCCCATTGGGCTATGTCTTCTTCATCCAAGGGAGTATGTCCTACGACACTGAGAAAAATTGGACTCTTCTGTGACTATTAACACTCGCAGGCATAAACTATAGTGTCAGAACACTTGCGCTGTCGTTTTGCTGACCGATAGATATATGGCTAATTTGAATGACTTCAATAAATGTCTGAGGTCATTGACCACAACAACTTTCTTACGAAACAGTTAGTGTCAAAGAGCCTTATGCATTGCACATTAGTTTCTGCTGTTTCGGACACTAATTTTAGAGTGAACACTTTTGTTGCAGCAGAGGGTGTCAGAGAGAACGCCCAAGCATCATCATCATATCACTTCCATCCTCAAATCACTCCACTGGCTAAAAATCCCAGTGCGAATCTTTAAATTTAAAACGATCAGAAATAATGCGGAAAGGAGTAACTATTTTGCTGAGTTCACACGGCATAGTAATAATTTTAGAAAACATGGAACCTCATTTAAAAATTGGTGAGCAAGATTTAGGAATAGAATCATTCAGAATCGGTGGATTTGTGAGTGAGGTTCCTGAAATTATGGCAGGCGCATTAAATAACTTAACTACTTCTCCGACAATGCTCAATTATTAGCTGAGCAAGTTCCAAAATCACAATTCTCATTCACAAAGTATCTAAATACGCCCATGCCTTGCTCCTTTGGATTAATCCCTAACTCCCCAGAGGAAATTCTCAACCTGAGCAGTAGGCTACAATTCATACTACACACAGTAAGGTTGCAGATGACATCTACGCATAATTATGTGTTGCGGCTACTTGGATTTATCTTCTTGCTCCTCTGCTGGCTGAAGTTATCAACTGCTACTGCTCCCTAAACACCGGTGTAGTACTACAAGCAATAAAAATTGCTAAGGTGGTTCCTATCTATAAAAAAAGGAAAGAGGGACGACCTTACTAACCATAGACCTATTTCTATCCTTACTTATTTTGTTAAATATTATGAAGAAAAATGTATCAAAGCCTTCGATACCCGTAACCCCCCCCCCACTAGAGCGGCCGCCGTGCATGGCTGCCAAAACGTGTGTTTAATTAAGGTCTTGATTGAACTGTCATGTTTCAATGTAATCTTACTGCGTAGTAGTCAGTTTGAATTAATAAAGAAGATTATTATTATTATTATTATTTATTATTATTATTATTTATTATAATTATTCATTATTATTATTATTATTATTCTGTTGGATTATCAAGGAGTTTCTTCTCACTGGGTTAAATTTGTGTGATTTGCGTTCTGCGAATGTGCTTCTGTCGAAAGTCTTAATCGTCTGTTGTGCATTGGAATTATACAGAGACCAGGATATATCGAACATATGAGTGTAGGACATTATCCCCCCGGACATTATCCCCCGGACAGAATCCCCCCGGACAGAATCCCCCCGGGGTAGGACATTATCCCCCCAGGCAGGGGCGGATCTAGAGTTTTACTTTACGGGGGGCGATTTCATGGACGTCCAAGGTCAAAGGAATTAAAATTAAAATTACTTATCAAGTTTAGAGCATGATTAAAGCAAGGGCGTGTAGAATATTCAAACTGCAGTCCGGCGCTGTACATGCGTAATAATAATCACATGACATTTATCTTGTAGCACAGTATAGTATATCAAATTTTTAAATTTTAAATAGCCTATAAAAAATTATTTTTGGGACTCTTAGGGGGGCGATCGCCCCTATCGCCCCCCTCTGGATCCGCCACTGCCTCCAGGGTAGGAAACAATAACCTATATTTCACACATATATATCATGACGCGTGATGACGGCAAAAAGGACTAAGCCATTGCTAATCACCTCAACATCAGTCGGAATATATTTCAAATTGTTTAATAAGAAGAATATATTTACAGTTGGTTAATTCTAAGAATGATTACAGACCAACGGAAAAGTTCATGAGACTATATAGTGGTTCCAAGTTTGTCTCTAACGCTGTTTTAATAAACCTTAAAAAAATTGAGGCGAATGTTATGTCCTAGTCGGCGATCACGTACAATCGGGGTGGGTGAATTTTAAAATCCAGCTTCCACTCGCAGGTACAGTTTCTTTAGTCACACAAATGCATAGGCTACACTGACCTTAATCCTAAGCCTTAACCGACCCTCACGACGCTTACCCTGACCCTAACCGACCCTCACGATGCAAAGACACCCACCCAGATAGTAAATAGACACCCCGATTGTACATGTTCGCCTCCTAGTCCATATTATAAGCGACGCTAACAAGGGTGCAGAAGACGGCTTGCAGCTGCTTGGCGCTGTGCCTGACTTGCTTTTTGGGCAACTGACCTCGCGAATCCTGACATTAACAAGCCTTAAGTTAAGAACTAGGCGACTAAAGAGTCTTGTTTTTACACCTCAATGACACTAACAAGTCTTTAGTTTATACCTTTACAACATTAACAAGCTGACACTATGTCGCAATCGAAGGTCGCCCTGTCGTGTGTTTGCCGTGTGTTGATGTCGACCCTCGACTGCTTGTTCTTTTACTTGCACTTTTATTTAACGTGCCTAACTTTTCTATAGAAGATTCACGACGAACTTTGTTTAATTAATAAATGAATTTAATTAAAGAAACAAATATATACACTAACTCTACGGGAACTTCCACGTAGTATTAAAGCGTTTAGATATTAAATCGGACTATCTCAAATGTTGCTTCGTACAGCCTAACTCCAGATCGTTCTTTCGCGTCAGTCTCTGAATCTGACGGACTATACTCTGCCGCCTGGCGCTGGTCGTCCTCTCGATGTTGATCGCTCGACCGGTGTTCACGCGTCGCCCGCGTCAGTAGTACAAGTCCCGTATTCTCCTTTCCCTTCTGTTAAGTAGGAACTCCAGCGTGCATCAGTCAGCCCCCTCCCCACGTCATGCTATCGTCAATTAGTGTCAGATTGCTCCTCGAGGCGCGGGTCGTCGCTCGCCTGCAGCGCGGGCGGTGTCTGGTTACACCATAGCCGCGAGGTGTCCTATTACACCTTGGCTGTGTGGTGTCCGATTACACCTCGGCCTCGCTGCCTTCATTGTTGCCCAAGTGGGTACTGGCTTTCGTCCGTCATCATTCCATCTCGACCACCAACGACAACTCCATCCTGATGATGATGACATCTCGTCGTTGTCGTCGATCTCCTCACGCGACACACTAGGGCAACAGAACAGGGCTATTAAGGTTTATCAATTAAATGAGAAATAGGCTTATTACACAGAAGGGGATTTTGTCCGGGGGGGGATAATGTCCTAGCTAAAATCGGGGGGGGGGGGAATTTATGTCCGGGGGGAATAATGTCCGGGGGGATAATGTCCGGGGGATAATGTCCGGGGGATAAAGTCCGGGGGATAATGTCCGTTCCCCGAACAGATACCTCGGATTACTCGCCTGTCATGCTACACAGTTTTATGGGTAAATATCTCTCCGTCCCTCCAGATTTAGCCGCCACGCTTGTTCACAGTTGCCCCAGATCCGTTGAAAGGATGTTACCCGATTTTCATTGCTTGAGAAATTAATGATGTTGGTTGTTAACGGCTCAGAGAGTTTAATTCCTATCCTAATCAATCCGATCCTCCTCCTTCGAAGCTTTCTCGTCCTCAACAAAATCCACAGCATCAGCTGATTTGCCTCCTCTCTCTGGTCTCTCTGATAATCGGCCCCGGACTTCCACTTGGTATCGATCTCTGCACAACCCTCTGATACGAGGGTCGTGAATAATAGCTGGTTCCCTGAGCTTAGCTTTACCATTTGGAGTTTTCGATTAGGATCTTTAGTCAGTGGAATCAATGGCTTTCAACTATTAATAGAGGCATCATGAATATTAATTTTCGGGAAATTTAATTTCTGAATGGCGCTTGCGTTAGAGAATTCTATGATGTTGGGTTTCTCCACTCAACAATTCAGAGAATGTAAAATCGAAAGTAGGTTACTCGAAAAGAGAAAATGTCGAATATTCGACGAATTAATTGTTTATCATAGCAAAATGAATCTACATCAGCTCATTCTCGTGAATCTGTGTCGTTGGAATAGAAGTGTGAATAGTGGGGTGATTATTGAGCGCGCTTCGATAAGCTTGCAGCCGCAGGAATATCAGGTAGGGCTAGGCCCTATAGGCCTACGCTTTCGAATTTCCAATCTGAATAATGATCCTGTAACGGTTGTGACCATGGACTAGGATTCGCTAGTTAGACCCTCTTAGCCATGTTTGAATAACTCATTCCATTTGAATGCCATTATGCGATGTAACACTCAAGATTGTAATGCATTTTAAAGGGAGTGATATTACGGCTCGTGATCTTGCTGAAATCGCAAACGACCTGTGCTACTAATTCAAGATATTAAGGCCAGGGGACGTGCCCATTGGGGCGGACTGGGCTGTTGAAAACTACAGGGAACACCAGATTTCAAGGGCCCATCCATCCCATTGCTTCTCCTCACATTATATTACTTAGGCAGAATATTTCCACACAACTACGTTCATCGGGTCTACAGCGGGTCCAATTTTATCACTGGTGGCCAGCTCTCGGTCCAATTGACCCACAAAACGTGGCTGTAAGGATTGATCCTCAAAACTAGCTAGGGGCCTAGTCTGGAGAGTACCCCAAGTTGAATCTTGAAATGACCATAGGCCAAAAGCTTTCCTTTTTGCATTGATGCGGGTTGATAGCGCCGCTGATCTGAGTGGCTCTATATAAGTTTTCGGTTACAATTACAATTACAATTACGACAGTGTTCATTCACAGAGGACGCAGGATAAAATCACAAAAGAAAAAGATCCGTTTTATTGCGTCATGTCGTCTCGTCATGAGTCTATTTATTTATTTATTTATTTATTTATTTATTCCGGATATTTCTATGGCGCCTCTCGAAGTCAACTACTACTCAGAGGCGCTCCCGATTACAGCATTTGATACTGTGCCGGAATTTTCACGCCGAAACGCCACGAGCAATTGCGAGTGAAGGACTTATCCAAGGTCCGTACGCAGCGGTTAGAGTGAGATTTGAACCTGCAACCCTCCGGTCACGAGGCGCCGAACTTACCACTGAGCCACCACGCCCCACAAATGTCGCTGTTATTAATGGAGTCATGTAAATGTCGCTGTTATTAATGGAGCTTAGGGGATGATGTTAGCGAAAACATCAAAACTTAAAAGTCTAGACGCGACTCAGTTGTTGAAATTTCCAAACAGGTAAGTTCCTCTAGACACAAAGGATTTTTTTCAGCTCTGGCCATTGTGCCGTGAGAGTGCTATTGTTTCTTAGCGACACTGAGTAGAAGAGACTGAAAATAACGATTATGTTTCGGAATAAGATGTTGAGCTTAATTTCGTAAAAGCTGTTAAGTAATGAAGCGGTGATAATAGATGACGTCTCCCGAGATTAATTACATGAATAACTTCTAATGCAGTCTTATATTTCAGGCACCATAACTAGAAGTACTCACTGTCATTGACTATAGCCTATGGATGAGCTTCACGCTGATAATTTCCTATATTATTTGGTTTTCTGTCTTGTGTAACGACATGTTCTACTTTAAATGCCATATTTTACTAAGTGTTTTTTTTAGAAAGAATGGAGACTAGTTCACACAAAACTGACTGGGGAGAAGAAACCATGGAAATGATCGAGAACCCAGAAGGTAAAACAACTTCTATCAACCACTGAGAAATTGTATAGATTAAAACTCATCCAGGCCTATTTCAACTGCCGTCTCGTTCAGAATGCTTATCCACCGCGGCCTAACTTTTGAATTCTGCTGCTACTATCAACCCGCTTTACTTCTACGGTTTAATCCCGTCCTTCTATATTGACATTAGACCCTAAGCATAATTCTAAAGTCAGTTGATCCGCTGGAACGGGTTTTCGTTACATTTGTTTTGCTGTTTCAGTTGAAGCTGACGTCTTTCGCAGTAGATTAGAAAGACGCCGAGACTTTCTGGAAGAACGAATGGATCCGTACTTTGGTCTTTTGGATAGACTGTTACGTAATAAAGGAATAACGTATCGACAAGCACAGGATATTTCTGCCGAAAGAGTGCCATTCAGGAAAAGCCGAATGATTATTGACTTTATTTTACAAGGATATGGATCAGAGAAGATTGTAAAATTCCGTGAAGCACTGAGAGAAACTAAACAAGAACACCTAGTTAATTACGTGCATGGAGATGGAGGTGAACAGCCCTATTATTTTTTCTGGAATGGCAAATTATTATTATTATTATTATTTATTATTGTTACTATAATAATAATAATAATAATAATAATAATAATAATAATAATAATAATAATAATAATAATAATAATAATAATAATAATATTATTATTATTATTATTATTATTTATTATTATTATTATTACTATAATAATAATAATAATAATAATAACAATAATAATAATAATAATAATATTAATAATAATAATTATTATTATTATTATAACAAAGTGAACAATTTAGCATGGTAAGGACGAGGAAAAGTAGATGGCGTTACCGCGCTGGACAGCTACCGAGAGTCTTCGAAAGAGTTAGCTTATCTCAGGAGTGTAATGAGTTGTATCCGTCAACCTTCGTCCCAGTTCCAAAACAAATTTCATTCCTTCTGAACTCAAAGCACCGCTGGACTCCAGTGCTACTGGCGCTGAGCAATTATGAGTGACGACTTGCTCAAGGTCCTTACACAGTAACCGTCTCAGAGGAGGCTCGAGCCCGTACTTTTCATGTTACAAGACGAGCGCTATAACCAATCGGCTACCGTGTCCTGCACCCTACTATGTCTGGGGCCCAATCATCGAGCAGAGAAACAGAGGAGGAGGATGAGGAAGAGGATGAGTAGGATGAGAAGGAAGAGAAGAATAAGAGAGCGATCCCTTTATCTAAATTCGAGAGACAAGGTCATTATTTTACTTAACCTAAACATAATATGTTTAGGTTAAGTAAAATAATGACTAATGACCTATGAGGTCTGTGGCCAGTTCTGTTCGTCGCCATCTGATATCCTCACAGTGTGCTGTTATTATACTCATTTCAAAACCGAATTTGCTAGGGGGCGCCAGTGGGACAGCAATCTTGAAATGTCTTCTGCCCTTGCGGACATTTGAACCCACGAACTCTGGGCTGGCAGTCCAGCACGTCAAGCACTAACAGTCACCTATACTTATACAATATTGAGCTGTCACTTATCTGCTGCTTTCTCTGCTTACATCTCAATCTCTGTTTTCGCAATTTCCTCCTTTTACAATTAACACTGAATGGGAAAAGTACACGTAAGGAATTGAAGATAACCTTCTTCTGCCTGGTTCAGTTAAAAGTTCGTTCCGCTCGTCTGGTGTCAGTCTGTTTCTTTCCATATTGTTTTCTTGCTTATCTGTTTGTCTATTTACATCATTTTCAGTCAGTCAGTCAGTCAGTCAGTCAGTCAGTCAGTCAGTCAGTCAGTCAGTCAGTCAGTCAGTCAGTCAGTCAGTCAGTCAGTCAGTCAGTCAGTCAGTCAGTCAGTCAGTCAGTCAGTCAGTCAGTCAGTCAGTCAGTCAGTCAGTCAGTCAGTCAGTCAGTCAGTCAGTCAGTCAGTCAGTCAGTCAGTCAGTCAGTCAACCAGTCAATCAGTCAACCAGTCAACCAGTCAGTCATCTATTAGTCTGTAGTAGTATTCCGCTTAGCTTCGTAGTTTGCCTTTCCGTTAAGTCCGACCTTCACTTTGTGTGGCTAACAGTATGATGCCTGGCACAAGACAAGGATTGCCCAGTATATGAAAATGTGGCAGCAGCATTATTATTGTTTGTGGTAGCATAAACGTCTCATCACGAACAATGAACGAACAAATGAATGAGCAGTGATAATACTTTCTTGTATTTTTTAGAGTACAAGTCACAGTTCGGTGGAAACTGGCCACTTGGCGAAGCAAAGATTAACATACTAGACGACAACATTACCTTTCTAACCGAAAATATTGATTCTACATATGGTCTACTAGCGTGTATGATTCAAAAGAAAGCCATCACACAAAGGCAAATGGAATCCGTTGCCGTACAGCCAGAGCCCTGCAAGAGAAATGAGGCTCTGCTGGACATCATCAGACGTGGTAGCCAGGCGGAATTTGAGAGGACCATCGAAGCACTCAAGGAGTCGAATCAAGAAAGCGTTGCAGAAGTTCTGATTCACGGAGGCGGTATTTGTAAGTCTTTTAAAATATAATTCTAATGTGAATGAGCTTATTACCGGCAGGATTAGAACTAAAAAGATTAGAACTACAAAGATTAGAACTACAAAGATTAAAACTACAAAGATTAGAACTACAAAGATTAGAACTACAAAAATTAGAAGTAGAAGTTCCAAGATTATAGAAAACATCGTTCCCATTGCTTTTTTGCGAAGTCCATTCACTACCGACCGACACGCGACTAATAACTGTACTACGTACACCTGGTGCCTCGACGAATTTGCCGGTCTTGTGCGCCATCTTCTGTGCTTCAATCGCTGCCACCTGTCGTTGCTCCACCCTATCGACGCAACTTAGTCCAGATACTCAGAACTTCCATGCTATCTGTCAGTTACTGTCGCCGCTCCACTCTATTGATGCGACTTAGTCCAGATACTATGAACTTCCATGCTATCTGTCAACTGTCGACGCGAACCCGTTGGTTTTGCTCCACGTGTTCGCGCGGGGCCGCCACTGGTGACTCTTCTAGTTTAGTGTGCATTGTTTTGCTAACTGATGCTATAGTTCGCAAAGACACATAACATTATACAGTCAAAATCAAATCAAATCAAATCAAAACATTCTTTATTGAAACCATGCAATGTACAATGGTAATAACGTAGTTGAGGAACACATAAATAGAATGGCCTCAAGGGTAGGCCCTGAAGGGAGACAGCTCCCGCTAATAGGGACACCTATTTGCAACGCATTATTTAAGAAAAATTTAGGCCCGCTTGGGTGCTACAGAAAATAATTAGTCTTATTCTCTGCATGATGTCAAATTTCCATGGAAACCTCCTCCGTAAGGAGAAGGATAAAGGACGAACACTTTATAACACACGCAGAGTAAATAATAATAATGACTTGACTAATCTTAACTAGGCAAGGAGAATAGTAACAAAATCATGAATCAGCATTATCAATTAAGTATTGTCGTAATTTTCTTTTGAATCCCTGCAGGGTCCCAGTCTGCTGGAGCGAGGGGGGGGGAGAGCATTCCAAACTTGAGGCCCTGTGATATTGATTGAAAACCTACGGGAGTTTAAATGGGCATATGGAGTGCGGTATTTGTAGGAATTCCTTGTATAGTGGGAGTGAATATCCGTTCCCGGGTGAAATAGACTCATAAATTTTATTGGTAAGAGATGACGTGAGAATTTATACATGAAAACATCAGTTTGAAACTGCCCTATTTGTTCAACTCTCAATAATTTATGTCTAGAGTAAATAGGACCTGTGTAACATAGTAAATAGCGTAAAGAGCGCCTCTGATTTGTTTTGCTCTTCGTGCGGCTCTCTTTATATGTTCAGTTGCAATTACAATAAGAAATTATTTCGTTTCCCCTCCTTTCCTTATTCACCGAAACCCAGGGAAACTGCCTCGTCCTACATTAATCTCTGCACACTATAATATAGTGGTCAGATATATTATATCTGACCACTTCTGAACAAAAACACAACAGTACGCTCAACGATCAAACACCGTTCTGACGTAAACAACGAAATAGGGCCTACTTAATCAGCCACTCTATCTCAACTTGATAGCGTCAGAACTGACGGTCTTTCAATTACCAGTTCACCCCGCAGGCCAAAATATCATCAAAAGCTCATCCTTTGATGTCTGAGACGGCATTTCTTTTCTCATCCACAAAGAAAGCAAACATCTTTACCAAACTAGATCTATAACGCCGTAGAATCATAATATCATTGTCAATATCAAAATAAGTTAACGATGTATAACATCTAATAGCCTCATACATCATCGTCTTACTCTGACAAACCTTGTGCTTTCCTTGAGGGATTTAACTTTTTTCTGTTTATTGTTGTCACCTCAACCCATCAATGTTTCCTCACTGGTGATTTCAACATTCACGTCGACAACCGTTTCAATCTACTTGAATACAGGTTTCTTTGTCCCTTCAGTGCCTTCAATCTGTTTCAACCGGTATCTTTCCAAACATACACATTCTTGATTATGTCATATCTCTGTCTCAACCAGCTTGTTACCAATCCTCAGTTGAAACTCAGCTCAATGTACATGTGTGATATTCTATAATCACGAAACCCAGTATCGAGCCATCCACGCCCAAACCCAAGCTATGTCATCAGTAGTGAACAATTATAATCTAATCAAAACACTTATAGAGTGCCATTACTACAACACAATAGGCAATAGTTGATGGCTGCTTCGAACTGAAATCACGGTCAAGAGGGGATGTTGGAGCCAATTAAGCTAGGTTGTTTTATTCTAATCTTACGATATTCAATAGGCGTATTAGTAAAATAATAACCGGTTGGTTTAACCAAATTTTTACATCGTCCTTTTGGAAACGAAGATGAGTCGTCAAAAGACGATTTTTCTGGTAAATCGACGATGTTACGGATGGATACACAGTTTAACGACATCTTATGGCAACAAAGGCTGTTGGTGTCGGTGGAAATTAATTTAAACAGTTCTTATCTTTGGTATGGCATAATACAACTATGTTACATGTATAGGCCTACTTTCCTTAGGCTTACTGACCCCACCATGCTAACTAAATCCGCCACAGCCTACAATCGTTACCCGTCGGATGTCTATCCAATCGAAATCCACAAAATTATCATCTGCATCTGATACAATTTTTCAAGCATGAGGAATTCCCTAAGTAATTTTACCAGTTGCTCAAATTAATGGGGGTATTCGTTGGCCTAAGCATAAGATTTATCCTCGTCATGTATGGCCTTATTAGTTTATCTATATTCCTGCCAACCTGCCCACATGGAGCCCATATAGGGCCCACATTCTCATGGGCGACCTCATGGCAACGATGCCTATGACCATTCTGGCAGGGTAATGAATTTCCATAAGAGTCCCCAGTAATCACAATTCGCTTCGGCTTCATTTCATACTGATAGCTGAACCTTTGGGCATGCTCTTTCCTTTTACAGTTCAAATGTATAAAACTTATGGGATAACGTCGGAACTGATACAGGCGCACAAGGAGCTGCTTAAAGAGAAACTAGAGGATACGAACTTTGGATTCCTAGACAAGATGCGCTCTGTCAAAAGCGGTCTTACTCACAACGAAGCGACTGCAATTGAAGAATTTTCAAAGAATCCGTTTGTCCGGAGTAAGGAACTCATAATGGCGGTCCTGAAGAAAAATATTGTCTCACAGTTCATTTTCGCTCTCATGAGCACTAATCAGATTCATCTCGCTTACTACTTGAGAGGAGACGGAGGTCAGACGATTTCATTAATAAGAAAATTTCTTAAAAGTATGTTGCAGTTGAACGCATATAAAGCGTGTACACTGTACAATATCTGCAATGAGAACAAAAACACAAAAATACTCTTCTGCTGGTCACAGTTAGGCCTACTGGGCTCTGAATATAATTTAAGGGTTGGTGAACTAAGGATAAAGTGAATATAGACAAGGTCAGATCTTTGAGAATTACAGACACTATATGGGTCAACGAATAAGATTTGGTCACTCGGATGAAGTATACTAGATAATAATATAAACTGCGGCTGATACAGAGCAGATAGTTTGATGGAATTCAAATATAGGATGGAGGATCCACCTAACAGCATGAACAGCTTGTGAAGAACTACTTCAGCGTAAAATATACTCAAGAAAAATAGCAAGCTAGACAATGTCATAGGCCTTAGGCCTACTACATAGTGTCAGATTATATTATTGTCATTACTAGAAATCGAATATAATTGTTCTTTACAGAAATATGAAAGGTTATAGAGAAGTAAACAAAGCTATCACTAAAATATTACCTGGTGGAGTTAAACTGATTTTCTGCTTGATTTTGATGGCCGTCGCCGGTTAAACCTTACGCATTAAACACTGGCGCCTTAGAAGTTATAATAATTAAAAATGCTTGGTTGGCTGACTTACAGAAACAGTATTTTTTTATCAACAGTTTATAACGAAAAGTTCGGTGACGATTGGCCTCTGGTAGACGAACGTCTTAAAACGCTAGATGTGAATCAGGAATATTTGATCGACACTATAGAATCATGCCAATCGAACCTTGTCAATAGATTACTTGTAGCAAAAGTCTTCAGTGAAAGGCAATACGATGTAATATCTGAGAAACGGATATCTATAGAGACGAGTAGAGCTCTCTTGAGCATTATAAGACGACGAAGCGTCAAAGACTACAACAGTATTATCGACTGTCTCATTCAATCAAACCAACCACATATTGCCGAAATCCTGCAAAAAGGAGGAGGTAAGTTACATAAAAGGAGGAGGTAGATTAAGGCGTGTAAATCAAATCCACTGGAGCAGTCGACAACATAAACTTAAGATCTTTGACGAGCAAATAATGACAAATTGCAAGAAAGGTGGATGATCAAATTTGGGAAGAAATCGTAGGCCTATTTAAGACTGGGGTACTGGTCAGCAATTAAATCATAAAAACCAACAAATCATTTTACAAACAAGTAGTTTGAAAGCAAATTAAGTGGTCAGTCATTCGCGGAGATGGAGGTCACTCGACTTGGCCATTAACATCTGATGTAACCCAAATGGGCCCTGCGTGGATTCGATAGTGGAATAGGGGTTACATATTGATTCATTTGGGAAAGTGACAGGAAAAATGATGACGACGACGCCGAAAAAACGACGATAGTGATAATTACCTTCCGTGATTTTGGTTGAAGTGGATGACCAACAGTTCTCTTGTTTTTTAGTTGTGCTAAGAATTCGCTGTTATCAAGCAGGAGAACCACAGACTGTGAATCAAACTGAAGATGCGCTTTCCCACCAGTTAGCAGTCCTCCTTAGTAATTATTCGATTGATGAAGCACAAAGAATTATACTCGAAATGACTCAGCTGAAAGTCATTGCTGCAAAGAAAGGCGAAAGCATTTACCTATATGTCTACTGTGCAACACTTGAAGAACTGACGGCACTGCACAATCTTCTGGTCACTGGAGACGTGAAGACAATCGTGGAAACGCTGTTTAATAAATTGGTTTCACGTGAAGACCGCACTGTCGTATTGTACACATACTCTGAAAAAGAATACAACAAATGCAAATCGTACTTTGAAGGTTAGTTGTTTCTCAGTTATATTGTTTTGAAAGGAAGCCTTTGCAGGATTTATTGACCCGTTTAGATTCATCGGTTAGAGGCACTTCCCATGTACCACTGTGCGTGCGGTTGCAAGTTTGCATGCCGATAGTAGTTATTTCATAGATTTGAATTTTGGGCTAGCACTGTCCGTAAATGAGGACCTTAAATGGTGCGGCACCCATTAAAATGGGCAGTGGTGGTATAGAATTTCCCTGGATCAATTAACTGAAAGACGAGCAGGGCCGAATCCATGCGGTCGCTATAGAAACCAGTGTGCATCTACATTAGCATTCATAATGCTTCGGTAAGAAGGCGAAGGCACAAAGCAGAAAACCAACGTTTCAGAACAGTGCTACAAACAAAATGTCTAGCACAAAACTGCGAAAAATTGATGTTCATTCATAGGGCTAATACTGCCGATGGAATTCACGCTACAGCTGCCATGCCGCAAAAGTTTTTCTGCATTCACTTTTTAGCTGCATCTTTGTAGGCTCTATATTGATAAATTATTTTAATTTTAAACGATTTTCCATAAAGAGTAGTATGAGCGCTGTTACAGCAATTGCTTGTTCGCGTTTCTTTCAAACAGAAATTGAAACAGAAATCCATTCTAAACGTTTAGCAGCACCAGGAGGTATGTTCCTAAGTTTAACACCTAATCGGCAGTGGCGGCGCCAGACACTTTTTTAAACCAGGGCATAGCCAGGGCAGCCATACAAACAACCAGTGCAGTGGGCGATTTATGGAGAGCGCGGTAGCGCGAGCTTAAATGGTGACCATATACGATCGCGCTACCGCGCTTGCCATATATCGCCCCCAACACTACGATATTAATTTTGTCTATAGTCAGGAGGTCAGTTGGGTGAAGCCTCCCGGAAGCTGAACGCTTTTTGACATTTGTAAATCAAATTTTAACATTTCATTGAATTAATTGCATTTATATCTCAGGATTTCACAAATATGCCCGAACAAATTCTGGACAGGGCAAAAATTTTGGCAGGGCATCGACCAGGAAAAGGCTTTTTTACCAGGGCAGTTGCCCTGGCGCGCCCTGGTGTAGCGCCGCCCCTGCTAATCGGACTTAGACGAGCGCTTTTTTTATATTATTTACATAGGGTTTACTAATGTGTGGGCTGGCTGAGTCTGCGAATGTGGTCCATACAGCACACTAGCGTCGCCACGGTGGGCAACGAGTTAGCTCAGGCTGGGTCTTGGGATTCGTGCAAATCCGGTGATTTTTAGGAAGTTACACCCATGGGGCTTGACATTATCTTCCATTAGACCTGATCCATCACCCAAAAGCAGTTACCAACTGTAGAGTCTCGCGCAGTCTGGAGTGGTTATTGCTATTCTTTCGACCAGGTTCAAGGGTAGCACGACTCGTACCATCCGGGAGTGCAGGAAGTCTGTTAGACCAGACAAGCAGCATTGGGCCGACGAAAACGTTAAGCTGACAGAAGACAGTGTGGTTGGAGGATGCCACGTGGACGCTTTCGAAAAAATTGGGCAGCGCCGTGGGGCATGCTAAAGGATCATCAGCCCAATCTCGGCCTTTGATGGGACATACATATAGCACTAAAGAGGCTAAACTGACAACGTGTCGCGATCATTACGATTAATTCATTGCTCGTCCACTTGCCAGCCTCCGATCGTGAGCATCAGGGCGAATCCAGGGTTGAGACTGACGACCCAGAAATTAACCTGGTAATGCCTTCGGGAGCAGATATTGCTGATGTTGTCCAGGCTCTGTAAAATGGCAAGGTACGGGGTTTCTGCAGGATCACACCAAAAATCCTCAAAGTGAGTGGAGAATGCCGGCTTAAGTGGCTAACTCAGGTGATACAGAGGGTTTGGTATACATTAGTAATCCCATACTACTGGAGAAGAGGGATTATACTCCCGTTCTGCAAAGGCAAGTGCAGCAGCAAGAGGGAATGTAAGAAAACTATCTTGAAATCACCACCCATGCAGTCTCAGTCTCAGAGGAGGTCAAAGTGGTTTCACTCGACACAGGTCCACAACAGACAGGATTTTCACCTTAAGCACTCTCATCCAGACAGGGCACAAGTTCCAGCAACCACTTTGGATTGCTTATGTGGACTTGAAGGCCGCTCTCGACTTAATACATAGGTAAGCACTCTGGTGTTTGTTTCATCGCTGGGGCCTCCTGGCTAAGATTTTTGGTCTCATGGGCTCCTTATATACTGGTACAATGAGTTGAATACGATTAGAAGGTGAAATATCTGAATCCTCTGTCGTAAATATGTCGTAGCTCACACCGTCACACGACAAAGCGATCCAATGGCTCCGAATCTCTTGGCGGCACCAATAAACGAAACTATAGACGAAAACGATCACCGGAGAACCCTGTGAGGCCGCAGTCCATTGTGGTACGGTAGGTGCCACTAGTGGGTAGGAGGTCTTCACAGACCTAGATTATGCGAACGATGTTACTATCTTATGGAAATAATAGAGGCTTTAGGCCTACTTCCGTGGCTGAGCCAAACCACGTCGCAACATTCGTTTAACCAAGTGGCTGCATACAATGAGTTGCAGGCTGCTGAAACCTTTACCTACATCGACAGCCACGCAATGCCCAGTGGCTCAAGTGAACAGGAGATCAAACATCAAATCGCTATCACCATATCGTGCATGGTCTCCCTGGATAGACATCTAGCGCTTGAAATGAAAGTGAACACTAACTCTGTTACCTGTCCGTGCTGCCATTACGCCTACTCTGCAGTTGCGAGATGTGATCCATTACAGAAGCCATGACAAACAAACCCCACGCTTTGGATCTGTGGTGCCGGATACGAGTCTAACACAATTCAAACTTAACTGTTGGCCCAATAAGCTATGCTTGTTGTAGTTTATTAACCTTTCAGTTTTAAGGGCGTAATTTTAGCGTGTAAGCTAATCGAATTATTCTAACTATCAAAATAATCGAATAATATTGGTTTGGTTCGATTTTTACGGAGATAGAAAGCTATTTAGTTAAGTGTCAACAATTAAAATTTGTAACCTTTTGAGCAGTTTATCTATTCTGTTAATTTGTATGAATTAATTTAAAGAAGAACCACAGGCTCTAACAGATGTTTCCATGGATTCGGACATTCAGGGATTAAGAAGGCTAGCAGATCTATACTTCGATAGATTTTTGACATTCTGGACTTAAGAAAAATAAAGGTAATTTAAACAATCGCTATTATCAGTGCTTTTTTCTGTCGCAACGCTGCGGAACCGCGTTCCGGCACCTTTTTTCAGCTATTACAAAATTATTTAGTTATTTAAAAAAAAATGATTTAGTTAATTTAATGTGGCGTCAAAAATTCTTCAGGAGGTCTCACCGAGACCACTCCCCAGATCTCAACCTGTTTTTTCTCTAGATTCGCCCTCGATTTAGCCCTTCCATAATTGTTCAGTTCCGGAACATTCTTTTCTAGAAAAGCAGTAGTTATAAATAAACTCTTAATAATAACATACCCATGAACAACACATTGCTTGGTTCATTGTCGGAAGTCGTCAAACCATTGAGCCCAACGAAAATGAAACTTTATGAAATATGGTACACTCCAAAGACGTTTGTGCTATACATAGAATAAACTAAGCCTACTTAATAATATAATACGAATTACTGGAACACTTCCGTTATTTCAAAAACTTTCAGTAAGTTTTTCTATTTTATGACTTGATGTTTAAGACTGTGGCGGCGCCAGACAATGTTTGTAACCAGAGCAAAGCCAGGGCAGTCATACAAGTAACCAGCGCAGAGGGCGATTTATGCCCCGAGCAAATTCTGGCAAGGGCAAAAATTCTGGCAGGGCAACGACCAGGGCAAAGGTTTTTTGACAGGGCATTTGCCCTGGCTCGCCCTGGTGTATTAACGATGGCACATTCAAAGAAGTACATGTACACAATGACAAAGTTTGCTAGATAACACTGCAAGTAATATAAAGATGGAAATAATTCATTTTGAGTCATATTATGCGTGACATACCTTCTAAGCATGTTTCTCGCAAATTAATTTTCCCGGTTTGTGAAGATTTTCTCAGGCAATTTCACAGAAATATAGAAACAGGAAGAAAGTTATTCTAAGCGTGTTACTCGCAAATTAACTTTCCCGGTTCGTGGAAATTTTCTGAGGCAATTTCACAGAAATAGGCCTATAGTGTAGCGGTTGCTAGGCTCATCAAATATATATATAGTGTTGTTGTGATTTATAGACAACTAGAGTATGTCATGGTAATTAATTTAAGCAGTACCAAAAAGTAGCACCCAGGGCTATAAAACGTAATTTCCCTCTCCAAAGACAAATACAGGAACCAGTCAACAGACAACGAACAGGGATTCAGTCTGCAGGAGACGTTGAACACGCTCGGAGGGGTGATTCAGCGGCATCCAATGACAGGAACGGAAATTCGGAATTCGAAGACAGGGATCGGAACAGATCGGTCGAATCGTAGATTCCATCAGGCGAATCTAAGACAAAGAAACAATCGAAACGACTGCGGGCGTTTCGAGATTCCATCACGAGCGAATCTAGAACTGGAGAACGGGAACTGACTGCGGGCTGTTTCTGACTCCAACACGAGATCGGAGAAGAAGATTGGCTGCGGTTAATCTAAACAACGATCAAGATTGAGAGGGCGAAAGCGATTGCGCTTGTGATCATTTCGCAAATTTTGAGTTATAAATGTAAGTGCGTCTATGCGATAGAGAGTTTGAATTACATGAGACTCTGGGAAGATTCTGGTGTAACTTCACGAAAAACTGTGAACATTCTGGAAGAAGATCTGGGAACTCGGCTACAGCTGGCAGCGACGAGCATCGAAGAATCGAATTCTTCAACCAGTGATCTACGACCCCAGATAAGATTATAGGCCTAATAATAATATACACAAAGTAATTGGTGCTGCTTAGGTAGGATAATTACTATCTTCATTGTATTATTGATGTGAATTATATAATAATAATAATCTTCAAATCTAACGACTATTGTATACTTCACTTAATCTTTGTTTTTAAAGCTACATAAAGGTCGACAATCAATCTATTAGATCCAACCACGGACTTAGCTAAATACGGCCTTTTTAAGGGACGCTACATAGAAACAGTAATTAAGCGATTTAACCTTTGCAGTACATTTGAACATGACTCGAGTGTCGAGATAATTTCTAATTGAACTTTTTATTTTAAAAAGTACATTCAGTACTTTTGACTATTTTGGCCTTCACTATTGTAGGCCTACTGCTTGAGACGTCCTGTGTTTTATGTTTGGTATAATTTTTTATCTACATCTACGAATCTTTGAATTACTATTCAAAAACTATTATCACTAGCCCAGCTTATTATAAGTTAGACCCTATATACAATATATGCACACGATACGGGTGGGCGATAGTCAATGCATGCTCCTATTTATCTTCAAATGTAGGTTTGTGTGTGCGTACTGGGGATATATAGTAACGAAGCTTTTATGTTCATACGGAGAATTTGTATAGCGCCTCTCAAAGGTTATCTACTCAGAAACACAAATTTAAATGCAGCTCCCGATTCGGATGCTTTGTGATCTGCAGACTGTGATTTGTTATAAATGTTCATCAGCTCAGTTCATAATCCACACAGCAAACAAAACTATGGATGTTTAGATTTTAAGTGACTTAACTTTAGATACTCGCTCGTCCTCGTATCTCACTCCCTCTCCCGTCCTCAGTAACTACTCGCCTGAATTCTTCAACCGATCCATATACTACACTGCACCTCAATTCTGGAACGATCTTCCCTCTGAATTCCGCAGTCTTCGTTCCATCCACTGTTATCTACATCGGGCTTCTCTACTCACCATTCCACAGGCTTCTCACGCCAAATTAATATCTTACCTCTTCAAGAATTCCTACCTTAATCCATCCAATCCTTCACCTTCCACGTAAACTCGCCTCAGCAAATCCTCTGCCTCATCTTTCTTGTATTACTGGCAACCGGACTCGCAACTTCACTTGGCTTGTCTGGGGCATCATCTCTGACTTGACGCAGCGCTCGTGAATTAGTTCGTCCTCGCGCTCAGCTTAAGACTAGCGCTATAGAAGTGTGGAGTTTACGATTACGAGATACTGTAGTTTCTAGCTTCATAATAAATTATAATAATCAAACTATAGGAACAGAAGGTAAAGCCAGAATCAATCGTTCTCTGACCTAGACCAAATATCCGAGACAATTCAGAATTTTGATACATGCATGTTTTGTAGGAGATCGAGCAGTCGGATGAGAGGACGAAATCGTACCAGCCATTATAGGAAAGAACATGGATTACTTCAAGGAACGTATTCGACCAAGACTTTAAGTGAAAAAGCTTCACAGAGTCTGGATCATACGAGACGAACGGAAGAGTATGTCATTCGACACTGAGAAAAACTAGACTCTTTAGTGACTGGTAACACTCGCAGGCATAAACTATAGTGTCAGAACACTTGCATTGTATTTTGCTGACCGATAGGAATATATGGTTAATTTGAATTACTTCAATAAGTGTCTGAAGTCATTTACCACATCAACTTTCCTACAAAACAGTTAATGTCAAATAGCCTTATGCATAGCACATTAAGTTTCTGTTGTTTTTGGAAATTAGGCCTAATTATAGAGTGAATACTTTTGTTGCCACAAACATTACCTAGAACATGTTCATCACCTTCAATGACACAAAATTAAAAAAACAACTGAGTTAAACCCTACTATTGATCCGCGTTTGATATCTAATCTCGAAACTCCCTATTGGAAACGCCTATGTTAGTTTTTATACAATCATCTATCGTTGAATTTATACCCATTGCCTCACAGTAGATGTGCACTGTATGTAGATTACAGTATTTCTGATTAACCTGCAGTGGTCCTAAAACAGATCGCATGTCTGTCTTCAGAAACACTTTAAACCCGTTATAATATATAATATAACATAACATAATATACCATTCCATATAAGCACATTACTTATTTTCAACCTACAGTGGGACCAGGTATATCTTTAGGCACTGTTACCGAATGTCACAAAATTTAGCCTGATGACACCTAATACCACATGTTTCCATGTTTCGGGAACGATCATGGGATTTTCTACACATTAAAAAAATTAACTCCACTCTATGGATAACCGTCTCTTGCCATGTCTACGCATATTCCGGAAATAGTCATGCGCAGATTTTTTCCAAGGATACTTGACTATACAACTGCCTGGATAATAGCCACCGTAGTTCCCTCCAAATTGGATTATTGCTTTTTTAGCCCCTCTGTGAGCCTGACTTGAAGTGGCGCTACACAATTTTACAATTTGCAATAGCAACAACTCTTAAATGAAACGTATGAATTTAAGAAAACTCTTTCCCAGCCGTTAAGTCAACAAACTCACGAACACCACCAAATGATCCCAGTTCTCAAATCGCTTCATTGGCTTAAAATCCCTCAGCGCATCCACTCTAAAAAAATCGTAGCCTTTACCTAAAACACCCTTCAAATCTGTCAGTATTATTGCAGTCACCAACCACTATGCACTCCATCCGCCCAGATATACTTTCTTTCTTTTACTTTTCTCCATCTGGGTCTCCAATCTCCTGCTCGCTGCAACCACTCCTTAACCTACTATTACACTTTGGAACGTTGGAACTCTCAAAAGATCTTCGCCATATCGTTCATCCCTCTTTCTCGCCTGTCATATCTCAATAATTCCATGCTTAACATCTCTCGCGCATGGTTTCTCTCAGGATTGAAAACCGAACTTACCAGGTCATCTCTGCTGGGCCTGAACCTCTGATTTTGACCGGGCACCAAAACTTACCAAATAAACCTGGCTCCTACGGACTTGATTTGATACAGAGCCGTCGTTTCGGCTGATTTCCGCGATGCAGCTTTTGTGTGGTGGTGATTTAGTCTACATTTAAGTCTACATTACATGCACTATCTTCTGTAGCGCTGCAAACGCCGTCAAAAGAATTTGACTACAGCATGGCTACATGACTTTGTGCGCCATCGGTTGATGGCTTGTGCACTAGGCCAGGGGTTCTCAAACTTTATTTTTATTGTACCCCAGGCAAAAAAATCGAATGTTGGCGTACCCCCAGCAAAAAATTCTTCTTCGACGGCCTGTTCATGTTATGATGTTCATATCTAACATACACCATCAACTGAGCAAAGTTTGTAACATCTGTACTCTCATCTAACTGAATTTCAAAGATTTGCTTTCCTTGATCCTATGAATGAGAATCTTCTTTACTTCAGAAGCTAAATCTTGAATGTGTCGGGAAACAGTGCTATTCGACAAAGGAACAATGTCGTTTTTCGGCAGCATTTTGTCCCAGCAGACAAGTCACAATATCTTTGGCAGCAGGTAATAGGGCCTATTAGACTCTCCCCAATCGTGTGCGGTTCTCTGTTTGAGCTATTCGCATACTGACCAAATAAGATGCTTCTAATGCTTGTGAGCTAGCTGCAGTAAACGACTTTAAACTTTTCTTACTGTGTAGCAGAGGATTTTTAACCTTCGCAGGACGGAAATATTTTACGATACACGGAGAACGAAGAGGGGTAATTTTTTACCCCAAAACAATGTATAATATCTCAGCTCACAGGTAAGCTACGATGACAAATGAAGTGTCAATTGTAACATTTCCAAGGTCAAGGAATCGATTTATCATAGTGGCAATAGTGTGCAAATACTACTTTTAAAGATGGCGGCCAATATGGCCGCCAAAACACACAAAAATGTATATCTCAGCACGTAGGTAAGCTACAATGACAAATGAAGTGTCAATTGCACCATTTTCAAGGTCAAGAAATCGATTAATCATAGTGGCAATAGTGTGCGAATACTATTTTCCAAGATGGCGGCCAACATGGCCGCCCAAAACTTAACAATATGTATGTCCCAGCTCATAAGTAATTTACAATGACAAATGAAGTGTCCATTGTAACATTCCCAAGGTCAAAGAATCGAATTATCGTAGTGGCAATAGTGTGGGAATACTATTTTCCAAGATGGCGGCCAATATGTCCGCCAGACAAACAATATGTATGTCTCAGCTCATAGGTACGCTAAAATTGCAAATGAAGTGTCAATTGTAACATATTCAAGGTTAGGGAATCGATATATCATAGTGACAATAGTGTAGGACTACTATTTTCCAAGATGGCGTCCAATATGGCCGCGAAAACACAAAAATATGTATATCTCAGCACATAGGTAGGTTACAATGACAAATGAGGTATCAATTGTAACAGTTCTAAGGTCAGGAAATCAAATTATCGTAGTGGCAATCGTGTGGAATACTAATTTCCAAGATGGCGGCCAACATGGCCGCGAAAACACAAAAATATGTATATCTCAGCTTGTAGGTAGGCTGCAATGACAAATGAAGTGTCAATTGTGACATTACCGAGGTCAAGGAATCGATTTATCGCAGTGGCAATAGCGACCGATCAGTCAGTTGATTGATAATTCCTTATTTTCTGTTTTGGCGGCCATATTGGTCGCCATCTTGGATAGTTGTATTCTCACGCTATTGTCACTACGATAAATGAATTCCTTGACCTTGGAAATGCTACTATTGACACTTCATTTGTCATTGTATCTTACCTACGAGCCGAGATATACACATTTTTGTGTTTTGGCGGCCATGTTGGCCGCCATCTTGGACAGTAGTACTCATACACGATTGCCACTACGATAAATCGATTCCTTGACCTTGGAAATATTACAATTGACACTTCATTTGTCATTGTAGCTTATCTATGAGCTGAGACATACATATTTTTGTTTTGGCGGCCATATTGGCCGCCATCTTGGAAAATAAACTCTCCACAATTATGAAACTGTTAACAATCAATTCCGTGGTAGATTCCACACTTGATTTATGATTGCAAGTCACTTATGAGCTCATATCTTTAAAAAACATATCTGCCCTAGGAACGAAAAAATAACGACGTCGAGGACGAAGAGGGGTAAATTTTTACCCCAGGACACTTTGGATTGAAATATCTTTTTCCCACCACATGGCAATGTGGTGGGTATGCAGTCAGAATATGTCATTGGTGGTAACTTGTAAACATGTGGAACGACAAATTATACCTACCTACAGTTGCTCCGCAATCAACATCCAAACACCGCTGGGGTAATTATTTACCCCTTTCCGTCCTGCGAAGGTTAAAAAAATTTTCACTGGTGGGGAATTTTGAAAAAGGGCATTGTTTCGCGCGTAATTTTAAGCGAAACCTTTCTGAGCTGTGGCCTGTGGGCCACAGGAATAATTACTAAAAAAATAATTAAGTTATTATAATATTTTATATTATTTAATTTATTATGTAATGTCACCATTTAAAGATTTCACGTCTGCTGTGGTTTGCATTTACAGTATAATTTATTATCATATGCATAAGGTCACACAAAATGACAAAAAAATAATTATTTGGGACTAAAAAGGGCAAAATTCACTGGTGGGGAAAAGGGCAAGGACTGGTGGGGAATTCGAGAGGGCTGGTGGGGAATTTCCCCACCAGTCAACATGTTAAAAAAAGCCCTGCTGTGTAGCATTTCCATTTTTCTTCGTTTAAAAAATTCAGGTGGTTTACCTTGAAGACGTGGATGTTTTGTATTGAAATGTCGCTGAAGTAGAGAAGGTTTCATTGAATTATTTGACAGTTTTTACTGCAGATGACACATTGAGGTTTCGGTTCATTTCTATCACCACACCACGTAAATCCAAAGGATAAATAGCTATCGTCACCCCATCTAATCTTACGCTGTATATGAGTCCTCGTTGGGGTCTGCTCTAGCGTCTGGAGTGTCAGTCTCGGAAGATTCAGTGCTAACGGATGCGATTAGAGGTTCTGTCTTTCTTTTAAGCGGTTGTTTTTTTCAACCATTTATCAATTGTTGGTTTTAAAATAATAATGTTACTATGCAGTATTGTAGTTACTTGTATAATAATTATTTGTTGTGCAAAATTAAATGACACGGTTGTGCCGTTTCAGCATTAAAAATATATCATAGACATAGAAAAACTAATCAAAGAAAGATTGACATTAACTCAGAAAATTTAAACTTTTAAGAAAAGGAAGCGCATGGTGGGCTTAGAAGAGCTAATCAAAGAATTAGATGGGCATAAACTCGTAGAAAATTTAAAGAAAAAGAAGCGTATGGTGCGCGTATAATAGTGATTTCAATAGTCAATAGCTAATCAATAAGGGAATAAATTCATAGAAGATTTCTTTTTTCCAATTTTTTCGCGAACCCCTTAGCGACACCTGGCGTACCCCTAGGGGTACGCGTACCACCGTTTGAGAACCCCTGCACTAGGCTATGGCGCAATAGAAGTTGTAAATTAATAAATCGACAGCACGCTGTTGGTGTATTGAAGAAATAGAGCGAGGGAGAGAACTAGTCCCCGCCTTCACCGACCAAGACTAAGAAAATGAAGTCGCCATGGCTTCCACGCGGGGTTTCATTATGGGACTGTCGTTATTTAGCCAAGCACGAAGTTATTGTTGCATAAGAACTGCATGCGGATACACTAGGCTGACTATAGCCCCCTACCAGATTTGCATTTCAGCAGTCACAATTGAGTCATTTTCCGGTGTTTGGCTAAATTGGAAATGCGGCTGTACCCGGTCATTTCTCAGAAAACAATACCTAGTCTGATCATGCTAAGTGATTAGATCAGCGGTGCGCAACCTGCGGCCATACGGCCGCATGCGGCCGTGAGAGGGAGAATTGGCAGCCGTGGACGCATGATCCAATTGTAATGTACTGGCGGCCGTGTGTAATGATTTCATAAAAATATTTATTCCTTTGTTTTAAAGTTGAGGTAGTGTAAATCAATTAGTTATGTTTGTCTCTGTTTGAGTGAATTTACTTAACAATAACTATTATACTTACACACACTTCCACCACTCATACATTCACACACCAATGCACCCTTTGAGAAAGCCCCATCTAAGTACGTGCATCCCTGCAGACGCAGCTCAAAGCAGACTAATAATATTCATATCTAGCCTTGGACAGCCAACCACCGCATACTAGCATGTCTGATGGTCAGATGCAGGGAGAATGGCCTGTGAAAGTTACGGTGTGCAAATGCATCTGCTTAGGGCTGTATGCAAAATAAGTGGCGTTTATGGCAGGGGCTCAGCTTTTGACCGGCGCTTGGGAGACTGGAAAGGTCACCCATCTCATTCATTCATCCATTCATTCTAGAAATTTATATAGCGCCTCTTCAAGAGACCTACTCAGAGGCGCTCGCAGCCCAGCCACGGCTAAAGAGATAGCCCTTGAGGTGTCGGAAGAAAGCAGGTGAGTTATTCCGGAGCAAGCAGCGTAACTCAGCATGACTGGCCACAGTGAATAGGAGAAAAATAGCACAGAACTTTTCTGTATTCTTTCTGTAAACTTTGTCACCTATCGAATAGTGATGTCTTTGAAAACAAAGCGAACTTTGGAAGAGAAGTTCGCTTCCCATTTCCCATTTCCAGGGTTTAAAGTGGGAAGTGGCCCGAATGGGAAACGGATTTTTTCATTGTAATCGGAATCGTAATCTCCAAACTTCTAAAGCGCCACTCGAAGGCCAAGCGCAGGGCACCAGCTCAATCACGAGAGCTACGTCAAATCAGAGGGAGAGGTTCCAGTAAGTAATCCAGAACAGCTCAGAGTCCGGTTTCCAGAAGGCCAAATCAAATCAGAGGGGGTTCCAGAGAGTAGTCCAAAAGAGGTCTGAGTCCGGGGCAAGATCAGGAGAGGAGGCAAAACAGCTGCCAAGGTGGGTGTCGTTTAGGGCGAGTAGAATTGGAAGGCGGAGGATAACATGAGTCAGGGTAGAGGTACAGCAAACCAGTCAATAATCTGCGGTGAAGTTGCGAAAACTGTCAAAGGGGACAATGCCAAGCAGCATATTCGCCATCATGAATCTAATCCCTATGCTAAATTAGAAGGTGACTCGAGGAAGGTTTGTGTGGAGAATTTAAAGAGAAACTCCCGACAGCAGACTTCTCTCATGGCCACCTTTGCGAAAACTACGAGTGTTCGTAGTGAAGCTTCATACAGAGTGGCGTGTCTTGGCGTAAACATGCTTATTTCTGGACGTGGCCAACGTTTCTTAGTACATCTCATCACAATATACGTGTAGTTTTTATTTAACTTAATAACACATATCTTGGCGGCCGTGATGAGAATATGAGCCTGTAATGCGGCCGACACTTACGAAAAGGTTGTGCACCCCTGGATTAGATTAAAACGTTATTGATCAGTCAACAATTTAAGACCTTTGAAAGTAATTCAGAGCAATAAAATAATTTAGTAAAATTTATTTTGAATTTAAAATATTCCACTCCGTTACCGTCCTTAGGCTATAGTACATATTGCTTTCGTCTACAATTTGAAAATGATTTGCATTAAACCAAAACATGTGTATGTTTGTTTTATAATAAACATAATTGTATATTTCTAAATACAACTTCGTGAACCGGATCTTCAGTATAATTTTTTTTAAATATATTTTAACTTGTCCCCAGAAAATTATGTCCGCTCTGTAAACATGTAAAAATTATCTCTTATCTCAGTTCTTTGGTCTCGCAACCTAACGCATCTCTTCTGTGAAGATCTATGTAATTAAGTATGTCTTAATACAGGATCTGAATGCTAAGACAAATTTCTTACAAATTTTCATTTATTACGTACCTGATGTGTTTTTTTTTATTATACATCCACTCCGTTACTGCATGTTTGCAATGATTATGAATGAATTTAATTAAAATAATATTTTTAATATAACATTTAGAAGCTATATAACGAGTGTACCAACGATTAATGTGGACACGTGAGAGATTATATGATATTTGCCGCGCTGATACACAATTTGTCCACTCCGTTAACTGTCCACTCAGTTACGGTTCCATAAATGTTACCCTTGAGGTACTAATATTTATTCCACTGTCAGGATAAGTCTTCTACTTAAATTATCATTTCTAATACAACTTATTTAACAATATATGACATTTTAAATAAATTTTTCTTTCGGCAGACTGTCTTTTTTAAGTTCACTTTTCACATTATGTGCTCAATTCTCGACAGGTAGTAACGGAACGGAACTTTTTATGGTAATTTTTAAAGTAATTTTGATGTTATGAGCAGATTTTTAAGACAACATCATAAATATTTTAATGTTTTTGCTCATTTGATCACTGGGATGATTGGCTCAAGTGATTTTTATTTTGTTAGGGGCCATCCATATATTACGCACGCAAAAATCCGGGAAAATTGGACCCCTCCCTGTTCGCAAGCGTACTTTTTTCCACCTCCCCCACCTGCGTACGTACAGTTGACGCACCCCCCCCTATGACCAGCTGCAGAATGTGTCAGTTACACAGGTGCAAACAGCGACTGTCTGCACAGTAGGCCAGATTGAAGGATGAGTAATCCATGGACTCGCTGTTGAGTTGTGTGATAGTTTAATAATAGCGTTCAGAGGTAAGTTGGCATACAAGTGACACCTTTCCCACAGTCGTACTTCCTCTGGTAGTACCGGATAGCTGGAAAGACTCAACTCTAGCTCACTTGAAGGCCAGTCAATTTGCGTACGCACATTATCAGTAGACCCCCAATTCGCAAGCGTACGCAAACACATGCATTTCGGTTACCCCCTCCCGCTCCATGCGTACGTAATATATGGATGGCCCCTTATTTGGCAAAAAAACATTCAATTTTACATTGATTAGATCCCCTATTTTTCTTTCAGTAACGGAGTGGAATTTCTTAACAAAATTTAAAATACGATGGAATTAAATAATCATTTATACTGTAATTTCTTTTATATTTATTTTATAAACATTAATACTAAAAACATATTGGCATGTCAAACTACGCAGTAGGAAGCTGTCTACTATATATAAATAGCTCATATGTGTTTCGGTAACGGAGTAATCAAATCAATCAAATCAAATCAGTCTTTATTGTTCCTTGAACAGTGCACGTATCATCATAATATGTGAAATATTAAAGCAATGATGTTAATACATTCATTCATTTGACAGTCATGTAACGTTTGAGAATAACATTAGAACCTTCGCTGTTATACTTTCTAGATAGTAAGTTAATACTGTATGTTCAGCACTATGACTGAATTAGCACATTTTGCACTGGACCGGGAACAAGGGCGACCCAAAAGGGGCGTAAGCCCCGCTATATTAGGGTAACCCACATTCCATCTGTAACGGAGTGGACAAACATTTTAGTAGGGGTTTTTTCTGCTAAAAACTTCATAATTTTACATATTAGTGCAAAAGTAAATATATATATTTGTGAAATAGAAATACTAAAGATTTGCTCCCAAAAAATCAATGTAATTTGCCCCCCCCCCAAATTTTTTGCTTCTTCAATTAGTGAATGTGACATGTTACCGGAAAATGACTCAATTAGGCTATTCCGTGATAATTTCATTTCGTAACAGCAGTGAAATTTCTATTACCTGATTTCTGTATTATACATGAGCGTATCAAGAGACTTGATAGTAGGCCTACTTAAAAAAGCGCTGCAAAAAGGTGATAATGATGATGATGGGTTTTGCTTTCAAACAAATTCTTAAATAAGTTTTCTCAGTAACAGCGGGATTTTTTATTTCCCAATGCCGCAATTAGGCATATGATGATGATGGGTTTTCCTACACTTAAACTGATTGGCATTTTTTGTTCTGATACCCGTATGCACGAATAGGCTAATATCGAAAGCGGATGATGTGAAGCTAGTCAATTCGTATAGGCCTACTTCAATTTTTGCATGTGCTTTCGGCTGGCTAAGTTACAGTATTTCATAGATGGAAGTTCTAATGCAATTATAGTGAAGCTTGAACGAATACCACAAAGAAGGGAATAAGTGAAACGGTATAGTGACTACTTTTTTGGATAGTCCTCAGAGTATGTAATCTGGTCTGTGAAGGGTTTTTGGATATGTAGGATTTGAGTAGCTACTTTCGGCTGGCTAAGTTACAGTATTTCATACATGGAAGTTCTAATGCATGGAAGTTCTAATACAGTTCTAATGAAGTTCTAATACATGGAAGTTCTAATGGCCACATTCGTGACCTTCGTCGACTGCGCCCAATGCTTGACTACAAGACCGCATGCACAATAGCCACCTCAATTGTCCATTCCAAACTTGATTACTGCAATTCCCTTTTCTACAACATCGACTCTTCCCAAATAAAACGCCTGCAAATAGTCCAGAATGCCCTCGCCCGCGCAGTCACCAAAACTCCCAAACACCATCAGATAACCCCTGTTTTGAAATCACTTCATTGGCTAAAGGTCCCTCAACGCATCCAGTACAAAATCATTTCTCTTACTTACAACGCCCTTCAAACCTCTCAACCTTCTTACATTCGCCAGCTATTCACCATCCAACCGTCCGGGTCTACTCGCTCATCATCATATCTTTCTCTAGCTCGGCCTTCAGTCTCCTCATCTCTGAAATTCTGCAACCGCTCCCTAATCTATGCTGCACCGGCTCTTTGGAATGACCTCCCAAAAGATCTCCGCCAGTTCGCTCATCCTCCCATATCGCCTGTTGACATCACCTCTCCTCCGCTTGCACTGTCCTCCGCTGCTTTCCACTCACGACTAAAAACCGAACTCTTCAAGATATCCTATCCTGATTCCATTCCTGCGCCACCACACAACCGCCATAATCACCGATTACCACCGTAGCACCCTGCTGTCTCCTCGGCTTGACCTCCCGGACTCTGACCTGGCACCGGAACGGATAAGGCGGATATGGCTATTGCGGATTTGATTTGATATAGCGCCGGTGAATAAACTGGTCTCTCTGACGTGGCTTTTGTGTGGCGCTGAGAAATGTCGGAAATTTACATTTACATTTACATTACAATGCAATTATAGTGAAGTTTGAACGACTACCACAGAGACAAGTGTGAGTGAAACGGTCTAGTGAGTATTTTTTGGAATTAGTCTTCAGGCCCAGGGTATGTAATCTGATTTGTGAAGGTATTTTAGATATACATGTAGGATGTCAGTGTGTAATTTTGGCTGGATAAAATAGAATATTTAATTGGGGAGGTCACTCGCAATACGAATCTGATGCTTGGATGTGAATATGAATGTGCACTTCAACGTGACGCACATATAGGCCAGAAGTAGGCCTAATAGGCCTTTGGAATATATTTGAATATGTTACTCTTTTAAATATAATTCGCTTTGTGCAAATTGGAAGGAGAAACATAACATGTAATGTTTTGCATTATCGTCGATTTTGGTTTATGAAGACTGGGCATCGGAGCCTTCAACTACGAAGAATGACGCTAAAGTAATATTGTGCTAGTGTATGGATGATAGTATGGGTGACTTGTGGACGAGGAGAGGGAAGTCAGCCCAAACCCGGACCTTTCGACCTCAGACGGATCTAGTTTTAATATAATGTTTGTAAATTTGAGATAGTGCATATTATGATGGTATCCATGGGCGACTTGTGGATGAGGAGAGAGGTCATCCCAAACCCGAACCTTTCGACCTTACATGAACCCAATTTTAATGTACCGTAGTGTTTCTAAATTTGGGTTGACATAATGCTCCGAAGTTTTTAATGTTTCTGCTTGGACCTCTGCCTCTCCTGAGTCTCCTCTCTTGGTTTTGTTCTTCACTTGGCATTCCTGGACGTTGTCAACCCGAATCCCGAAAACGCTGAAAATACACAAAAGCCTGATTTCCCGAAAACAGTTTTATAGAAAGCGGCTGAACCCCCGAAAACTATTCAGAGTCAAATTGCAAACTCTTATACGTGACATAAATCTAGCGTGGCCTTGCATTCATCTGACTCCTACTTTCAGTTACATTTTCATCACCAATCGATTTCGGGGATCCGGCCGAAAATCGTTTCGGGATTCGAGCCGCACTCTACATAGTAGGCCTACACAACCCCCTGACTTGACACAACGCTCGTGAATAAGCTGCTACCCTGCACTTAACTTTTAAGTAGCACTATAGAAATTTAAAGTTTAAGAGTATGACCTATAGGCCTAGGTGTCATGGTAGCGTGAACATGGTCTCAAAGAGGCTGAATCATGACTGTGTAGGCCTACTATCATGCAAAAACATGCTTAAATTGTCTTGAAGGTTAATCAGCAGTCTGTTTGATGCAGTGTGATGTCATTGAGTATATTTTAAACAAAGTGTTGAGTGTAATGTAATGTAAACTGGAAAGTGTGTAGCCACTTGTGCACAGTAGTGTAGACGTAAATTTTTAAGTACCGGAGCGCCTAAACTCAAAAACGTTTTCGCGCTCACGCGCCAAAACTTTTTAAACCTGTTTTGTACACGAAATATGCACTATAATGCAGGAGGCAGGCGCTTTGTAACGGCATGTGGATATATTTTCATCAGATTGTATAATCACATGCAAACTAATTCAAATCTAAAGTTATATCATTTTTATTTATTACTTAGCAACATAGTGCGAAACAATATTTTTATAAACAGAATAATGATAAACTCATTAATTGATGTTAGTTGTTGTTGGCAACGTGTTGACTTGTCAGCTGCCTGGTCTCAGTGGTCCAGTTTCCACTTGGCAAATATTTTGCAAATATAACAATAACAAATTTCTTCTAAATTCGGGAGTACAGCTGTATACTGTGTCCCCCACTATGGGCGACCGGCCAGATGAGTCCTACGAGACTTCTCCGGCAGCTTGCCACTATATCTATACTATGTTTTACTGCTGTGATTGTTTCATTTGGTGGCGAATAAACTACTTACTTACTTACTGTCAAAGGTGGGGACTTGTCCCCCTCGACCTCCCTCGGGATCGCCGCCCCTGGGTCTGGGAGGAGTTTATCCCCTCGCCAGGCGACTGAGGGATCTGGGGAACGTCGTTACTCCTTAGTGAACATTTATGCCCAGAAATAATATTATAGGTCCAGCTAGTAGTAAAATGACAAGAACCGAGTCATTCGTTATGTGCAGTCAATGTCAAGTTTCATTTATTTTTTTACGAGTCACAATTTTTGATACAGTGTCCGATTCAGGAAACAAACAATTTCCAAAGAGGATCAACTTGCTGAGTTTCATGCGTCGGTTGCGCTTTTCTTGTGTGAATGTCCAAGACTGATCTATGATTCAAGATGTCACGTAATTATCTGGTCTCCACAGAGCAACTGCATGGGGGTTCATGTAGCAGCTTGAGCTACATTAAAGCTGATACATTTGTAATTTATATTGTTGACCGCTCAGCAAGGCGATCTTGTTTGACAGGTGGACACGGGACACTTTTGAACTGATCTGGTTAAAAAAAGAGGTTTGAAACAATTCTCGCGCGTGAGCGCCCAAAAATTTTTTGAGTTTTTTTGGTGTTTCTTCAAAATTCGTAAGTAATTAAAACAGCGAGGCGTTACAAATTCACAATCATTATTTCCGTCCATTTTAAATAAGTGCCGGAACGCTAAGCAGAAAACGTTCCGGCTGATTTGACAATAAGTACCGAAGCGCCGCTCCGGCTCGTCTACACCACTGCTTGTGCAACATAACTCCTCATCCATAGTCTTGGCTCTAAACAGTATGAGAATTGTGGAAAAAAGACTGGGGGGTTAGACCTTGATTTATGTGGAGATGGGGGTGTGCAATGAAGACTTTACTATGGGGTCCTAACCATAACCAACCCCCCAACCCCCCGACAATTCTCACCCTGGCTCTAAAACTAAATTTGCAATCATCATTTGACTTGCCTCAAGAATTCCTACTATGGCTCATCTGTTCCTCCGCTTTATAATCTTTTGCATCTTCAGTGAAACCCTCCTTAGCAGCTGGTCTGTCTCCTCTGTTCTCTCTGGCAACCGGACTTGGATCTCCATTTGATGTCTCTGGACAAATCCTCTAACTCGACACAGTGCACATGAATAAGCTGGTACCCTGGACTTAGTTTTCAAGTGATGCTTAGAAATTGTAAGCTTACAACTACAATTATGATTGTTTCTGATAGATTGATCCACTACAGAAAACATTGAGAAGGCAACCTGTGTTTGATAATTAATTGTGTATTTGATAATTGATTAGAGTTAAAGCAAAGTTAACAAACATTCTAATGTTTTAAATTTTATTAGACACACACTGTATGTTTTGTTGTGGTTTCATTCTTAATAGTGAATTTCTCTAAAGGCCAGCAACAGAAGAAGCTGAAGAAGTAGCTCTACATTATGGTATTTAAGATGTATTCATTATTATATTTTGTGTCCTTCTTGAACTATGACATCGTGTGATGTATCTCCACTCAGCAATTGGGCAGTATCTTCATTCATAGGCGCCGACTTTTGCTTTTGTCTCTGGGTGTGTGGTCCTACCTCCCTTCCTCGTACCCTTTCCCACTGGCGGCGATCTTGTTTGACAGGTGGGGGGGGGGGCACGGGACACTTTTGAACTGATCTGGCCAAAAACGAGGTAATTTGTTGACGTTTTTGACGTTACTTCATAATTTGGGGAGCAACTGTATACTGTGTCCCCCTCCACTCTTAAAGGTGGGGTCTTGTCCCCCCTATAGGCCCCCGCGATCGACGCCCATGCCCTTCGACTCCCTTCCTCCGTCCTCCTCCCCTTAAGTAGGTGAGTTTTAGCGGATTTTCGGAGAAAGAAAACTGTTTAATGTAATGCATAGTTCATTGCTGCTTGTGAAGAAGACAGTCTAGCAGAGTGTATTTTTTACACGTAAAATGTATTGCGCGTTCGATAAAATCGTTAGGAGCTTGTATTTAAGTTCAGTTCTGTACACAGGTGAACATGTAGGATTGCAATGTGGTTTAGTCATTTGCCGGCTGCGACTGAGAGTGTGAATTTGGATTTGTTATAGTGCTCGTGCCCCTAGCAGGCCTACTGGGTCCAGCGACGACAGTGACAGGAAAATTTGATATTTCTTCAGAACTGGCGCTACTGCGAATAGTGCTTACTTTTACAACAAACCTGTCCATTATGCAGTTAATAGGCCTGCATTGTGCATGCTGTTTGCAATAAGACTAAATGACTAAGTATTTTAGACGAGAGTAAAATAGCAGACTAAATTGATAAACAACCAGACAGGAAACGGAAATTGCTCGTAATAAAAAGAGATCCAAGGAAGAAACTTATTTTGGTGAAGCAACTTCCTACCAAAACCTATTTAGAGTCGAAATCGGTGACGTTCTGACGTTCCAGTGTTATTATTTATTTATTATTTTCAATGATAAATAAATAAATAATTTATTTATGTACGGGCTGTGACTGTGAGATCATGCAATGTTTGGTATTTGTGTCGTAGTGGTACTTCTGAAGTTGCGAGATTACTGCTCAAGTGTAAAAAAGTTGAATTTAAGGTCCGAATTCTTCTGGGTGCCAGGCACCCACTGAACTTTTTCTCTGGGTGCATTGGCACCCAAGGCTCCCAAGAAGTCGGCGCCAATGTCTTCATTTGTCATTATAATTTGAACTGTTCTGAAAGGTGCCATATAAATATTCAGATATTTGTATATGTATACACCAGAAATTGTTAGAGGTGTCTTTTGAACCTGCTTATAACGAGGTTGCGTTTTGACGAGTTTATTAAATTCTGGATCTGTGCGCGACTGTGTTTTATCAGATTGCCTATTATAATGCTGCATGTTATAATGAGTCACGGGTGTACACATATTTATATATATACATATCAATCTGGTTTTTAAGCTTTCACACATATTCTGTTAATGTGTGTCTGATTTTCCTGGCTGCTTTGAATTATGGTGGCTTGTATTGCAACAGGCTGGAATTACATTGTGAAGAATAATGTCTGAGCCAACAACTCCCAGTGAGGCAGGAAGTGTCTCTGTAAGCAAATCAGCAGTAGGTCAGTAGGAATATGTTCATGATGTAGGGCTAGTTGGGTTAATTTTAGGTAAAGTAAGGAAATATTAGATAAGGTAATGTTGCATAAGTAAAGGTAAGATAATATAGGGTATGGTAAGCTTTGATGAGTTAAGGTAAGATAATGTTAGCAAAGGTAAAGTAAGGCAAGATGAGGTTATGGCTTCTGAGAATTGTCAGTTAATACAAATTATTTAACAATATAATGCATACAAACTGTCTGTGTTATTTACATGGTTCTAGGACAATCGCTCATAGGACGATCGCTCATAGGACGGTCGCTCATAGGACTATCGCTCATAGGGACGATCGCTCATAGGGACGATCGCTCATAGGACGATCGCTCATAGGACTATCGCTCATAGGACGATCGCTCATAGGACGATCGCTCATAGGACTATCGCTCATAGGGACTATCGCTTATAGGGACGATCGCACATAGGACGATCGCTCATAGGACGATCGCTCATAGGACGATCGCCCATAGGACGATCGCTCATAGGACTATCGCTCATAGGGACGATCGCTCATAGGGACTATCGCTCATAGGGACGATCGCTCATAGGGACTATCGCTCATAGGACTATCGCTCATATGACCATAGAAAAGTACAGTTATCGATAATACACTGAGATCATGGTTTATAACACCGTTTGGTGTTATTGTACGTACAGCATTGCTATTGTGTAACCGTTATTGAATGTTCGTTTGATGTTACTACATTATTTCTAATATATATGCGCATCAAAGTAGGACGCGAGTAATAAACTTCCAATTAGCTAGCAATTATTAAATAAACTTCCAATTAGCTAGCAATTAGCTTCCAATTAGCCAGCAATTATTAACTACACTTCCAATTGGCTACCAATCATAAAACTTATCAAATATTCCAAATGACTTCACAAATATTTCTGAAATGTCCCTACTTTGATGTGCCTATGCTTCAAAACAATCTACTAGTTAATAGGAAGTTAATTGCTCGCGTCCCTACTTTTATGCTTATATGTATGTATGGTCCGTATGAGCGATAGTCCTATGAGCGATAGTCCCTATGAGCGATCGTCCCTATGAGCGATCGTCCCTATGAGCGATCGTCCCTATGAGCGATGGTCCTATGAGCGACCGTCCTATGAGCGATCGTCCTATGAGCGATCGTCCTATGAGCGACCGTCCTATGAGCGATCGTCCCTATGAGCGATCGTCCTTATGAGCGATAGTCCTATGAGCGATCGTCCTATGGGCGATCGTCCTATGAGCGATCGTCCTATGAGCGATCGTCCTATGAGCGATCGTCCTTATGAGCGATCGTCCTTATGAGCGATAGTCCTATGAGCGATCGTCCTATGAGCGATAGTCCTATGAGCGAAAGTCCGTACACCATTTACATTTAGTCATTTTCTTGCATGGTAAACTTAGCTAAGGAGGCTTTTTTCTACAAAGTATTAAAGAACCCAGCAGGATATTTAAGGTTGAGATTTATCAGTGCTAGAATGATAGAGTAGTGGAATTATTTCAATTATATCTAGTGTCAGTAAACACAATGATAGTGCTGTGCAATAATAGATGATAGTTTGAAGTACATGTAGTTTGTGCCAAACTATACAACTGCAGCTGTTAGCAGAAACTCTGTGGAAATTAGTTTGTTGACGAATATAACATGTGTAGCGGTTTTAACACATGAAAGTCTTCAGCTTTTGAAGTGTATGTGTCACTGAAGAGCCATTTCATGTTGTGTGAGAACTTACAGGGAAGTATTTAACATTTATTATGCAATTCCTCTTTTTTATAGCCTGATTTGATCTGCTGCTTTGGGCAATCACCTCACCTTAATTTACACCTTACTTTAAAAACTAATAAGGTTACGATATCTTTAATCCTGTTAGGAGGTGATATTGGTCAAATTCCATGTTAGTTAGATAGGTGTCATATATAAAGGACATCCACAGAAAATGACATAATTTAAATCCCTTGCGAACGTGGTCGCTCTCAACTGGAGTAACAAGGCCTAGATTTGGCTACACTGTTGATAGTCGACGACTGACTCGGCTACAGGTTGGGTTACTTTGATAATGCCTTGGCAGCGAAAGCACTCTAGTTCGATCCAGTCCTTAACAAACTGCTGTTTTATTGAAGCTGGCGTTTAAGACACAGGCCGTACTGAAATTACTCTATGTGCCAAATCGAAAGATGGACATCACATTTGGAAACACCCCTCCTCTTTATTATTATTATTATTATTATTATTATTATTATTATTATTATTATTATTATTATTATTATTATTATTATTATTATTATTATTATTATTATTATTATTATTATTATTATTATTATTATTATTATTATTATTATTATTATTATTATTATTGTTATTATTATTATTATTATTAGGCCTATTATTATTATTATTATTATTATTATTATTATTATTATTATTATTATTATTATTATTATTATTATTATTATTATTATTAAGGAATATTTATATAGCGCCTCTTCAGGCTGTCAACTCAGGAGCGCTCTTGTCTGCATTTAAGTGAATCCTTCCTTCCCTTTCTGCACGCATCCTTAAAGTACAAACTGCTAGTTATCTGGACACTTGATATCTTATTGTCTTTAAAGTAACTCACCTAAGTGCTAATGGTCTAATAGTAGTAGTGGTACTAATAATAATGATAAGCCAGACTGTTAGCTGCGCAATCACCACACTCAGGAGACTGGCTTCAAGCACTACCCATAACAATCGCAGGATTACGGATGCCAGGAGAAGTTCTGAGAATAGCAGCCGGCATCCGGCTGGGCACTGCGTTATGTGAAAAACACAAATGTAAATGTGGGGCGATAGTAGAATCCAATGGCCATCACGGATTCTCTTGCATCAAGGGAACTGGAAGGCAACAACGACATGCCATGATCAACGACGTGATTTGGCGGGCCTTCATCAGAGCCAAAATACCGGCCATCAAAGAGCCCAATGGCCTCTCCAGAGCTGACGGCAAAAGGCCTGATGGAGTCACCATAATTCCTTGGGCCAGAGGTCGATGCTTAGCGTGGGATGTCACGGTGCCAGACACATTCGCAGCATCGTATCAGCATGTAACATCGCAAAACGCAGGTGCCGCAGCGGAAAAAGCAGCCCACAATAAGGAAAACAAATATGCTGTCATCTCGCAATCGCACCATTTCATACCTGTTGCAGTCGAAACCTCAGGAAGCTGGCACGCCGAGTCACTGGAATTTATCCAAGAACTTGGTTCCAAGATAAAAGCAGCTACAGGAGATCAGCGTGAGACCAGCCATCTGCTGCAGCGTCTATCAATTGCCCTGCAAACTGGAAACTCTCTATCTGTTCTAGGCACGTCGGACTCGAACAACAAGGAGACCGTGCAGCCAGGACTGAATGTCGGTCTATAGCCTAGAATCCCTAGATAGGCTACATTTAACAATTCGTCTGCATATGAGTTTGTTGGTTATAATAATAATAATAATAATAATAATAATAATAATAATAATAATAATAATAATAATAATAATAATAATAATAATAATAATAATAATAATAATAATAATAATAATAATTATAATTATAATAATAATATTGTGAGCAACTGATGATGTGGAATGACTGGGTCCACATTTGCCTATCTGACTGACTTATCTCAATGCAGCTGTTGTGGTTTATGGCCAAGAATTCTGTTGTGTTTTCTTTCAGGTGAAATAAACGAAAATACATTGAACAATGTAGCAAT
The DNA here is from genome assembly GCA_963556255.1 of Allolobophora icterica. Taxonomy (NCBI): domain Eukaryota; kingdom Metazoa; phylum Annelida; class Clitellata; order Crassiclitellata; family Lumbricidae; genus Allolobophora; species Allolobophora icterica. The sequence goes on along the minus strand of OY744603.1, from coordinate 20,182,849 downwards.
ACCAGAAATTAACAAAGTGCTTGTTGAGGGAATAAATCCAGACTTTGGTATTCTGGACAAATTGTTGGCCTCAAAAGCTTTGTCAAGGCCTGAGGTGGAAGAAGTTAAAAGGCTAAGCACATCTCACGATAAGAATTCACGATTGCTAGAACTTGTAACTAAAAAGGAGAAACTTACAGAGCTTTTAAATGCACTTAAAGACACCCATCAGGAACACTTAGTCAACTACGTGACCGCAAAAGGAGGTTGGTTCTGTAAATTTTAATTGTGGATGTTTATAGACTGTCTATTAAGATAAACAGCATTTCACTCTTTTTAGAAACTGTTATTTGAATAATGTTGCTCAGATCATTTTAAAACTAGACAACAGAGTGGCAGTTTTCCAATAAAATCAGTTAATTTAATTTAAGTTTGCTCATGTTTGATCTATATTTTGTGTAAGATTTGGATAAGCATTAGATGCCAATAAAAAGCTGCATTTTCGTGATCTACTTAAACCTACAATAGCCAATGTCATTTTACAACCAATAGTTACCATTGTCATCTTACAACCTGTAGTGACCAGTACCTTCTTACAACCTATAATGACCAATGCCATCTTACAACAAACAGTGGTCAATGTATACCTCGTACCATTAGAGACCAGTATCTTGTTGCACCCATAGTGACCAGTGTCATCTTGCACAGGGGCGTAACTTTGGTCTAAAGAGTGGGGGTACCAATTTTTTCTCCAATTTCGCTGTTCGCATGGATACCATTTTGGACAGATTACCCGTAATCGTAATAGTAGTACTAGTAAATTAGTAGTAGTAATAATAGTAGCAGTAGTATAGTAGCCACAGCAACAACAACAACAGTAACAACTACAACAACAATGGTAAAAAATAATAGCAATAAGGACCTAGTGCTCTGGAATTTGTGTCCAGTTTATATGGATCAAATGTTCCTTGGGAGGAATAGACCACTATACGGCTGAAGCAGCAAATAGTAGACAAGATGACCCATACCAGATCGCATGAACGTCAGATCTGTTTCAGTACTGTGTCAATAAAAAACAAGCCATCTTTTTAATTGCAGTAGGCCTGTTAGCTTAATAGGGGCTTTCATCATTTTTGTCGTGCTTCTTTCACAACTCAGAAACGCTCTAAATTTAATAATTAGGCCCACTCATTTATATACAGTTGTAATGACAATTAGGCAGCCATCTAGTCAGTCATTTCAAACCATATTTAACCCAAAATAGGCTTAATTAGGCCTATGTTTTTTTCTGTTAACTCTCCAGATGAAATGGAACTTTAGTCAAGTAAAACCTACTCTCCGGAGTTGACCATGGAACAACTTAATGGCTGTCAATCTCAGCTTGTTACACTTAAACTGTAAGATTATGAAACGCTAGTGAGCTTACCTCCATAGCGGCATTTTATCGTCTATGATGTCCTCTACTCGTTTTCGTTTTAGAACACATTTTTGTCCATTTTCCCTAAGCAAAATCGGAACATCAACGAGCTTTATAGCTATCCGGCTTCTTTATAGCTATCCGGCTAGGATATTATGTTTAACCTAGGAATAGTTCTGAGATTGTGAGGGGACAGAGGGGTTACGAGCCATATCAATGCCGATTGCCGCCAATATGAGTGCGGGTTTGTAACTCATGAAGGATACAGAAGCTTGCGCTTTGACCTACATCTCCACATCAAATATAGCCTATGACTATGACGTCAGCCATAAGGCTGAGAGTGAGAGTGATGTAAGAATAAGAGTGTAGTCGTGGCCCATATCTTGTGGCGCCTGCGAGCGGGTCACTGCGGTCAATCTGTCGGACAACCTGGGCGACTGAAAGTCTGCCTGTCTGACTTGCTGGTAGACTACATACATCTCACTGTCTACATACACGAAGCAAGGCGGAGACTGCGATCTCTGGGAAGGCACAATAAATATTGATCGGCGTTGTTTAACAGTGGGGGTACGGCACCCCCAGTCCAAAAAGTGGGGGTACGGGTACCCTCTAGCCCCCACAAATTACGCCTATGATCTTACAACCTACAGGGACCAATATCTCACAACGTATTGTGACCAATGTCATCTTATAGTCTATAGTGACCAATGTCATTGTAATCTATAGTGACTAGTGTTATCAATGATCAACTGTAATTGTAAATAAGTGCATTTGAGCTTGCACTTGAACTTTCTCTGTAGGTCACTATTTAATGAAGTAGAATATTTACCTATCATAATTATGATGGTTTGATGAGGCTAATCAGTTTTCACCTGATCCTTGCTCCTATTTCCCTCAACCACCTGTCTATCTATCTGCCTAGAGAATGCTTAGAAGACGGAGGATTTGATGAATTAGGGTGTGTGGAGAGGTGTCTGCCTGGTATAATTTTCATCCCAGGCCCAGTAACACTCCCGCCTTAAGCGGGAGTGTTTACTGGGCCTGGGGCGAAAATTGGACAGGCCGACGACGCCGTCGTATCAGCCACGACCTCCCTTCAGTGATATTCCATAAATTCCTATGTAAATTCCAGAGCGTTTGCGGGTGGACACACACCAGTTGCATTTTATACGTAAGGATGAATAAAATAAGTCTCTCAAGGGCCACCGCCTGTAGGGCTGTAGGTGAAGAGCAGGATGCTGACGGCTCTAGGCTGCAAGGTGTATTGAACAATAAAATTAAAATATTGAATTAAGCTAGTAAATATTACAGGTATTTTAATATTTTATACAGTAAATTCTGAATGTTTTATTATCGTAGTATACAGTCAGGACTATGGTGGAACGTGGCCTTTGACAGAGCAAGAGACCAGCATCATAGATGTTAATCAAGGATCATTGGTTGACGTTCTGGATTTTACTGGTGACGAAATCATCAACATGTTGTATATGGCCAATGTTCTTAACCGGAGACAAAAGGAGTTCCTTTGTAAGCAGTCTTATGACTATGAAAAAGCAGAGGCTCTACTGGGCTTTTTGTACCGATCTAGTTTGAGCGATTACTGGAAGATGATTAATTGTCTTGGTGCCACTAAGCAGCAACCTGCTGCAAAAATTCTGCTTGAAGGGGGAGGTAGGTGGATGTCATTGTGCAACTGCATCATATCATCTTGAAGCAAGGAAGCTAACTCTTTATTTCACATCGCTGTTAACAGTCCTTTCTGGTTCAGTCTCCCAGATACCCTTTTTTCACCCCGTTTGTCCTCCTACTTTAGCGGCTTGTTGTTGTTCCTTCACTCATCTGACTTGGGTTATCTATTGTTTCCTTGGATAGGACTTCTGTCGCATAGCATGGGACTTCCGATGTGGTGGGTCTGTCAGTTTGGAGCAGTCTGGAGTGGGGCTATATAAATTTCCTTAATAAATTAGTAAATAAATACTATTCAAGCTCACTTGGCTTGAGAGATGTAAAGGTTTCAATTTATTGCCTTAAAATTTGTCTAATATTGCTAGGGATTCTGATGCTAGGAATACGAATGAGTACTTTCTTCTGGAAGAGGCAAAATTGACTAGCACAGTACAATACAATTGTCTTGAAGGGCATGACATTGTGATAATACACCATTTTCATTTCTTTTAAGGCTTCAGTGGCTATGTTTTTCTTTGCCCATCTCTGCCCCTCAGCCATGGGCAGGTTGTGCACAGAAAGTGCTACTTTCATTTCCCAATACTCCATATTTAATTGTATATATTTATATTTTATGTAAAAACAAAAAATTTGGACAAAAAACTGGACATGCATACTTACATATATACATGCATACACAGAAACTTATTTACATCAACGTACTGAATAGGCATGAAAGTTTGTTTATTACTGATTATATTATTTAATAAGTTTGATTTTATATTGAAATTTGCAATTTCTAGCTCTTGTTCGGGTTCACAATGCTGTGAATGCAGAAAAAGAGGCAGCCACGGCGGCTGAGATTGAAATTGTTGCGAGAATCGAGAGCATACTGAGCAACATGAACATCGAAGAGTCAAATCGTATACTGGAAAGACTCCATTTGAGAGTCTTTGCTGCACGTGTTGGCAACAGCGTCAATCTATACATTTTATGTGAAACCACGGATGAACTGATGCATCTCAGCAATCTCCTGACCTCCGGAGAACTTCAACGAGGCATCGAAGTATTGTTTAATAAGTTGGTTACCCGTTCAGAAAGGGTTAACGTGTTCACTACGGTGTCTGAGGAAACTCTGGCGAAATGCAAGAAGTTTCTGGAAGGTCAGCTTTTACCATTTATTACGAGAAGACTTAATTTTATCCAAATTTTAACTAATCTAATCAAATAATTATCTTTAACACCATGTTCGTATTGCCCAAACCATCAATCGCTAGTCACTTCATGTGTTATCGTTTGTGAATATAACAATCTGTTGGAGAAGCTTGGTCAAAATCCATTAGATCAAAGAAACTGGGAGTTCGGCTATGGTGGTTAAGCAAACTCAACTGGTACCGGTATTTGACTTCCATTTTGTGATAATGCTGGAACTTTCTGCTGCAAGTAGCGCTTGCTGGCTTTAAGAAGCTTATATTGTAAGATTAACCCTTTAATGATGGGAATGTACTAAAAATGAGTGGGAAACCAATGCAGCTCGTTGTTAAAGTGTTAAGCCTACATGATGTTAATGATCAGCACTCCTGAATTGCTGAAATTCAAATGCAGTTTGAGTGTTGAGAGTTTCATCGTACATTATCACAATATGTGCATTTTTACATTCCTAATCTAATCTAATGACTTCTAGAGCACCTTTGTCATAAGAACACCATCATCGTTTATCATTATCATTATACATTATCATGTATAATGATAATACTGCTTGACCCTGACTTTTCTGGCACTGTCCTTATCGATGTACCACCTGTGACTTACTTGGAAGTCTGGTCTCTCCTTAATTATATTTTCCCTAAGTCATCACCGATGGACTTCATAGCTACGTCACTCCTTGTCTCGTGTTCCGATGTTTTCTCCCACCTTATTGCACATCTGGCCAACTTGTCTTTTACTGAAGGCTGCTTTTCATCAAGTTTTAAATCTGCCTTAGTCACGCCTTTACTTAAGAAACCTGACCTGGACATCAAAAGCCTGTCAAACTTCAGACCCATTTCCAACCTCAATAACATTTCTAAGAATCTCGAACGTCTCTTCCTCACACGGATTAAGAAGCACATTACTTCATCTCCTAATTTCAGTCCTTACTAATCAGCTTACCGCGAAGGCTACTCTACTGAAACTGCTCTCGCCTTTACGCTGGACAACATCTTCTCAACTATTTATAAGGAAAGGCGTGCCTCACAGTTTGCCTCGACCTTAGTGCTGTTTTCGATACTGTCGTCCACCAGCTTCTTCTTTCAAGGCTCAGTAAAAGCTTCGGTGTCTCTGGGACTGCCTTGAATTGGTTTGCCTCTTACCTTTGCAATCGGTCTCAGCAAGTAGGTATTGGTACTGCTCGATCGGATCCTTTTCTCTGCATTGCTGGTGTTCCTCAGGGTTCTGTTCTTGGTCCCTTTTTATTCACCATCTTCACTTAACCAATCAGTCGCAAAGCCAATCAATTTGGAGTCCAGACACAGCAGTATGCTGATGATACTCAGCTTTTAATCACTCTGTCACCAACTGATCAATCCGGTAAAGCAATACTAGAAGTGTGCCTCTCTTCAGTTCATTCATGGTTCTGCTTCATTGGTCTTGCTATAAACCCAGATAAGTCACAGCAATCATGTTTGGCTCACGTCAGCGACTGCGCTCTTTCCCTTCTCATTCTAGCGTTGACCTTGCTGGCACTGTTGTTCCAATATCCAAAACTGTCAAAACACTAGGGGGAAACTTTGGACAGTAATCTCACATTCCAATCCCACATAACAAACCTTTGCAAATCTTGTTTCTACCATATCAGGGCAATACGTCACATAGGGTCTGCTCTTACCAAAGACATGTCACAGACCATAGCCTGTTCTCTTGTCTGCATGCTCTCGCCTTGATTATGCCAACTCTGTGTTTGCAGGCATGTCAGTTCTTCAAGTCAACAGGCTTCAACGCATCCAAATTCTGTGGCTCGCGTGGTGCTGCGTGCATCTTCTCGTTCAAGCTCATTAACTCTGCTCCATCAGCTGCATTTACTTCCTGTGGAATTCAGAATTAGATTTAAACTGGCCTCTCTGACATATAAAACCCTCACAACGAGCACTCCCGTATACCTACCTTCAACCACTACTCTCTCCTTACATCCCGCCAGGCAGTCTGCGGTCTTCGGTTTTGGGTCTTTTTGTCGAGCCTAGATGCAGCACTGCCGTGGGCTCTCGTGCATTTCATGTTGCAGCTCCCAAGGAATGGAACCGACTACCAATGTTCATCCGTTGCTCGACACTCCCAGGGTGTCCCATTTTAGCGGGACATGTCCCTTAGGGATATCCTTTTATAACACACAACTGGTAACTATTTGTTTTCTGCCACCGTTTGTCTGCAGTTTATGTGTTCTAATAAAAACGGATTTGATTTGATTTCACCTCTTCTTCTTTCAAGAAACGCCTCAAAACTCACCATTTCTCACTGGCTTTCAAACATAATTATGGATATCTAATTGCTCTTCAGTCTTCACCTGGCAGCTGACTAACCGCGCCTCAGATTCGCATTTCTGTGTGACTTTGCGCGCGTTAAAAATGTTCGTAATAATAATAATAATAATAATAATTATAATAATAATAATAATAATAATAATAATAATAATAATAATAATAATCTCTAAGACCTTGAGGGAATGAAGTACCTCAGGGCAAAATAATAATAATAATAATAATAATAATAATAATAATAACGACAACAACAACAACAACAACAACAACAACAATAATAATAATAATAATAATAATTGTAAGTCATGTATAAGTCATATAAGTGAAATAATAAAGAAATAAATTGCCACAGTATGACCTTCTGTAAGTATTTATATGGTAATATTTTGACAACTGTTGGTTTGGGTTTAAATGTGTATTCTTATTATGTTGCTAGATAAAATTTGCTAGAAAATATTAAGATTTTGTGCGAGTTCAAATCTGATGATTGGCAGCGATTTCTTTGTGGTTTACTTTTAGTCGACCTTAGTCAGAAAGACGTTTCTAGCAAAGATATTCTGAAACTGTGTGAACAGATGAAAGGTGACTATATTGCTGCAAGAAAATCTGTAATTTAAATATAAATAGAATAAATTATAATAGCTATGTATGTAAAATATAAATTTACGTAAATGTAAATTGAGGTAAATAGTTAATGTTAGAAGTATTCAAGTTTGCGTGCGATATATTCTGAAATATCCCATTTATTTTTATGATTTTTCCAAGTAATTTTAATTTGTTTTATATACTACATATCCATCTGTAATTATAATTTATGACCTGTCAACGGAACTGAAACATGACTATGTAACAGACTTCTAATGATGAAACGCAAGATAATATAATGTTGATTCTAAGTCAACTTCCAATTCGGGTTAAAACATTTAACTCCTCTAACCATGATAAATTAGAGACCATCTTCAGTTATGATAAATATTTATGCTGGTTTGTTTTTGCGTTGCAGTCGAAGAGGAACGTAGAACTGAAGAAAAAGAGGAAGAGGCAATGAACGGTTAGAATCTGTAACTCGTTCATTTGACCTTTTCACAGTTTATGAATTGTGTCTTGTCTCTGGTTGGTATCTGGAAGAGTCACTCTATAAATGTACTGCTACTCAACTTAACAGTAAATTTATGCCACCTCTGTCATTTGGCACTTGAATAGATCAATCAATCAATCAATCAATCAATTTCAATCAATCAATCAATCAATCAATCAATCAGTAACTTTATTGTGTCAACTGACAATCAGGAACAAAACATATTTACAAGTAATAAGAGAGAAAAATTTGACAATTATAATGCATCCGTATACGCTCAGAGGATAATCCTCAAAATAGTCCTCAATTGAATACTCAAAACTAATAATCAGATAAGCATTACAAGGATAAACAAATAGGATGCAGTATAAGGAGCAATTTATTTAAATTTCTATGATAAAAATTTTATTTGCTATTTTTTAGACGGAGCAACATTTGCCAGAAGAGAAAGGGCGCCCCCTAAGGGACCAAAGTCCTGCTAGACGGGGATACCCAAGCTAGGTCATGTTCATGATATGTTGATGGCTCCTAAAAGGAAGCAAGAAAAGAAAATGAAAGTTTTAAAGATCTTATGTGGTTGACTGAGGTTAATTGGGATAAAGATGCGTTTCTTACCCTTAACTATGCTTAACTAATCTTAACTATCAAGGGTAGAGTTGGAGACTCGGGCGCTGGGTGCTCCCACCCCCACCCCCAACCAGACTTCGATCAATTTTTACTGTACTAGATTAAGCCGCTGCACTAGGATAGGTAGTTAAGAGGAACTCCTTCAAAAGTATTTTAAACTGTCGCCTATTTTGTGCTGTCTGAATATGTAGTGGAAGAGAATTCCAAATCTGTGGTCCCAGTGCTTTAATATTGAAAGCTCTAAGATTCGTGCGAATTTTTATGGGTCTATATAAAGATGCTCCCCTTGTGTGATAATTGTGGGTCATCGATGCTTTAGCAAAATAGTTAGCATAAGACATCGGCACCATAGCATGCTCGAAGCAATAGAAAAATCTGCTATTTGATAGTTTCTGATCTGATTCATGTTTAATAGCTTCAGCTTAGTAAAGATAATGTACGATGAGTCTCTGGATTACACACCAGCAATCATTTTTATGGCTTTTCGCTGTAATGTGTTCAGTTTCTGCAGGCCAGACGGATAGTTGGATGCCCACATAAAGTTACAGTAGGACGAGTAAGGGTCTATTAACGTATAATACAAACTTTTTCTGATGTCTTGATGGAGCAAATAAGCTATTCTTGACAGTATACACGTGTTCTTTGCAATTTTCAACGAAATATAGTCTAAGTGTGCTTTCCAATTAAGGTGTTGGTCAATAAAACTCCGAGGAATTTAGTATTCTCCACTTGTGTGATCGGATGGTTGTAAAGAACGAATAGCCAGTTAACTGGTTTGATTTTTCTATGTGATTTGAAAATGATTAAATTTGTTTGGTCAGTAGGCCTATTAAGTGTGAGTTTGTTAGCATCAAACCAGTCATTCACCTTCCTTAACTCTTGATTCACTGTTTCCATGAGACTTTCATACGAGGAATTTGAATATACTAAGCTCGTATCGTCTGCGAAGAGTATACAATTAAGGGCAGAGGAAACAGAGGCTAGATCATTAATAAATATTAAGAAGAGGATTGGCCCAAGATTGGACCCTTGGGGAACTCCGAAGGCAATGTTGCCCAAACCCGAAATGGCACCCTTACATTCAACACTTTGCTTACGATTATCTAAATAACAAACCATTTTAACTGTATTCCTCTGATCCCGTAGTGGCTTAGTTTCTTTAGTGGTATTGTATGACTTACGGTGTCGAAAGCCTTGGCATGGTCCAAAAAACACCCCCACAGAATATTCATTATTAGCCTATCGATAGATTTAGATATTATTTCTTCCATATCCGAGAATGTCATGAAGGTCGAGTGACCCGCTTGAAAGCCATGTTGGGATGGATGTATCATGTTAGTTTTTTGAACATACGAGATTAATCTATAGTACATAACCTTTTCGAACAATTTTGCAAATAATGGCAGGATCGAAATAGGCCTATAATTTGTAATAGCTGTTCCGCCTCTCTGGAATAAACTCCCGCCAGAATTACGACAATTAAGTGGCTCATCCTACGAACTAACCAAAACATCACCTTTTGATATCTCTCTTTAACACTGCTCTTTCAGAATTCTTATCCCGATTCAAATTCTTCGCCTTACCTTCCTGTCCACTCCAATTGTAAATTAATGCTATCCACCTTAGCCGTCTGATGTATGCCTGCCTGACCCCTCTAGTTCTTGACCTGGAACCGTTTTGATCTTATCTGCCCAGTGCCTATCGATTTTTTGACTGAGCGCATGTGAATAAGTCGTTTCACACGGCTCGAGATTACAATTAATGTTGGGATAATATTTAGATTTTAGAATTTTGAACTTTTAACATCGTGTCTAGCAAGAATGATTGAAAGCTGTGAAGAATTCTGCTCATTGCTCATCCTTTGTGAAATCAGTTGGTGTTTTTTAATTTTATTTTGAACTCTGGCAGAACCTCTGGCCGATGTTCGCGGAACCCTGGGGTGGTTGAAAACCACTGGTCTAAGTTTCCATAGCTCTCCTGTTATATGGTTTAGGTAACCCTCAGGGGATGTTTTAAGAAAAATTTATCACTGCACAAAATCGCGTGTCTATAGTGGGTGTAAATAATAAAAATCATAAATAATTATGAATTGCAATACATTTCCTGCACTAACAGCCTTTCATCAATGCACTTTTCAATTTATCGATGCACCTTTTGTGCATCATTGCATGTTAAAACAATCCCTGGTAACCCTTAAGGGCCTTTATTACATATACAGATTGTCTAAGTGCAGACATCAAACTCTAACAAGTTGAAAGTTGATTACCAGTGTAAGCAGGACGATGACAATGAAAATTATGCTATTAAAACAAGCCGAAAGACTGTTCGCATTACAGGGTCAGAAATACCGGTATTCTTAAAGATTGCTGAAAGGCTTTATTACAGTCAGTTGCATGCTACTTGTATTTATTAATTGATAGTTTCCTAGGTCAGTTACAATTATATTGTAGTAACCTTGCAATTCATCGTTTCCCTTCTTATTCTGATAGTAGTTTAGGTTATGACTGGCCGAGAGTTCCTTTAGAATAAAGCCATAGATATGCTTTGTTTTTCAAGTAAGTTTAAATTGTACTACAAAACGATAATGTGTAGGTCATTGTAATTATGCTGGAGTAAATGCTTGATGGTAGATTGCAGAATTTGTTGCCTTTAGAGTTGGTCTGTTCAGATTTTCATGTTTGTATTAACTTTTAAGTGTGTTTCTTTTTGTAACGATCGCTTATTTATGCAGCAGGAGAATCCCACCCCGGTGTTGAAGAAATGCAGGAGGAAGCAGCAGTTTATGCAGATTATGAAGAAGCAGAAAAGGAGAAAGGTGGTGGGCCAAATCGAAAGCCTGCACCCATGACAGGTAAGCCATTTCATATCAGTCCAAAAACCTCCTGAAGTGAACAATGGGTGCATTTGATGTCAATATTACCATAGCTGTTGATTATACATCTGATTCTTTTTTATACATAAATTCGTCATCAGATTTCTCCAAGCCTGTGGTTTGGAGTTGCTTCTTAAGTCTACTCTAAATTTCATGGGTTTTTGTATAGCATCTGATGCATATTACTGAAACGTATATATGACCCTTTTGAATTGGTCAACCTCTAACAGGTAGACTATCTAATTAATGACAACTATCATGCCATTGTCATATTGACCCAAACATTCTTCATGGCGGCTTCAAGTGAAATTGCAATCCATAATCAGTCCAGTGGAGAAGCCAGGAAAGAAAGACAGGTTGATTCGTGCATCAATCACGTCAATCAGGAAAAGATTCTACGAAAAACTGCATAGTTATTGTGATGAATCTTGGTATGGCACATCTTTTACCATCTGAGAGGGAGTGCCAATAAGTGAGATAACTGTATGCTGTGGACTTCATTTGACTGCCAAATGCCAATATTCCTGATCTTCACTGCAACATGGTGAGTATGGTGACAATTGTGAATTATTCATTTTCAAAGAGGTATAAGAACATGGAAATTACAGGAGGTTGGGAGCCAGCAAGTTAAGGTAGCTAAGGTAAAATTTATTCAGGTAAGGTATGTTAAGGTAGGGTAAGTAACGTAAGGTAAGGTAAACCCACTTATCACATATGTGCAGAGTCCTTTGAAGAATACTCCCGATGTATTTATGTACGCATGTATGTATGTATGTATGTACTGCATCTGGCTAAAAGTAAAGGGCGTTTTATGAATTTTATGGATGTGTAAAGCATTTGAAATAATACAAGGAAGGTTAACATGGCAATTTTAAAAATCTGTCTGGTAAACAGGTCATCTGTAAATGACTTGAAACTGTTTGTTGAGATGTCTGTGACGAAATAGTTTGAATTTTTAATGCATTTTAAATAGCACAAGATGTGGTTCACATTCACGAGAACCCTAACCCTGGAATCAGAACATCTGAGCATTGACACCACTCAGACAACTTACCCAACATTTTGTCTGGGTCCTCGAGGTCAATGTTTGTAATTTCTGGGATGTGTTCTTCACCGTTGAGCAGTATCTTGAAGAGCTCGGTCATCAGTTTGGTCACTGCTCTTCATTTGACTCATTCATATCGTCAATCACTTTCAGAGCTTTTCTGATCGACACCAAAACCAGACAATTATGCCATACTCCCATCTGGCATTGAGGATCTGAATGTTTCCTCTGCCTAGCAGAGAAAGGAACTGGACAAGTTTCGTGGATCTTGAACTGGTCTTTTTCAGCAGCGCTGCTGGTTGATGCGGTCTACCAGTTGGTTTCCAATCCTTTGGAGGTCCTCAATCTCCTCATTTGAAATTGTAGCTTTCATGACAACTTAAAAAAATACGGCATCAGTAAGTACAACAGTTTTACATCCAAACATTGTGTCTACTGCTATCAGGAATGAGCTTCCTCAGCCAATGCACCACCAGTTCCACTTGCTTTTTAAGACTACTTTCTTCTGCTTGGCCTGGGTCAGGAGTGCCTCTGAGTAGGGATCTTGAAGAGGTGCTATGCACATTTTTATTGATTGATCGAGTTCTGGGTGGGAATCCATCAGTTGGGCTCTACATGTCTGTGAGAGCTCGCCTGTTACGACTCTTCTAGTTACCTCAGCACTGTATGCTTATTGATTAACTTTTGATTATTAATGCCTCTGATTAGCGAACACTGTGGTAGGCACTTTATAAATGTTTAGATACAATACAATACAATAACGTCATTTATTTCGGCATAGGCAGTGCGTTGTGAGGCCCTATTGCAAATGTACACACGCATACATTACATGTGCTTGTCAATAATTGCTCTAAGAGTACCATTCCTCGACGTTAAAAATCTTTAACCTTTAATGCAAAAATGATCACAGCAATGGTTACTTAGTTCATACGAGAGGTATTAAAGGTAATGTTGGTGTCACTGACCCTGGCAGCCATAAGAAATCGTTAAAGACTGGATACTACAAGTGACAGTAATCCAACAAAAGTGGAGCAACATACACCAAGAACAAAAGCTTATTTTTAATCTGTCCAACACAAAAATCCAATCTCTCTCTCATTCTTTGTAACATTCAATTACTTCATCAACAACAAATTTATACACTTTTCTAACAGCCATACAGAAATAGATGCAAATATCGATGCAGAACTTAACAAGTAAATTGTAAAGGAACATTTATATAGCACCAGTCTAAGAGAAAACTAATCATAGATGCTCAATCCTACTACCTCATATCTTCTCCATCCAATCATTCGTTTTAGAAATCCTTTAGGTCATGTTGTAAATTCACAATTGCCTTAAGTAATTAATTTATTAGGCCCCAACATGTCCTAGGGCCTTTCGTTAATTATTTTAGCAACTATCAACACCAACAGGATGCAACCTCTCTCCATGTTTGCAGTCTTGTTGTCAAGACCTTAAACCTCAAGACCAAGACCAAGACCTTGAACCTCGAGACCAAGACCAAGACCAAGACTTTGAACCTCGAGACCAAGACCAAGACCAAGACCTTGAACCTCGAGACCAAGACCAAGACCCAAAAAATCGAAATCAGGTCAAGACTTCTAAAAATTGTAAAGTCGGAAAATTCGCTATTTTAATGAAAACATGAGTCTTTTATTTTATTTAAGCAAATTAACTTTAAATGCAAACTGCAGAGAAAGCCGAATTTGTATTCAAAAGTCCTTCATGCAAACTCTTATACCAAATGCCTTTTGTATTTTATAAAAACCAATTCGCTCAGAATTTTCTGACCAAGACGTGCCTGGTGGGCCTCATAAAAATTCCGCCATGTGAAAAAATACGTTCTGTAGGTGCTGAAGTCGCTGACACGCACAGAGTAGCTTTTCAAGCACTGGATGTAAATGTACAGATAGTGAGTCCTTTTGAAATCTTCCCATGGTTTATCATACCGTCTGATACAGAATAACTGTTGCTGCTGCCAATGGGTTTTCCTGACCAACATGACTTGTATCCATCCATAGATATTGGTCGCATGATGCAAGCAGGCTTAAAACAGAATTCTTGAGTTCTGTTAAATGACTTCATATTAACAGCCGGTCTTGGTCTTGGTCTTGTGAGACCAAGATCAAGACTTTGAACCTCAAGACCAAGACCAAGACCAAGACCTTGAACCTCAAGACCAAGACCAAGACCAAGACCTTGAACCTCAAGACCAAGACCAAGACTTTTAAAAACGAACTCGAGTGCACTCGAGACCAAGACCTTGGTCTCGAGGACAACAAGGCTGCATGTTTGTTCAATATCCTAGGAGAACAAGTGATGCGGAAAGCACTGGAAGGATTTACTGGTGTATTTAGGATCGGGGGGAAAACCATCAACAATCTAAGATATGCCGACGACATTTTCTTATTGACTACGTCACCAGAGGAATTACAAGAGTTGGTGTGCAGGGTTGAGGGAGCTGCAAAAGAGTTTAACATGAAGATTAATGCCACAAAGACAAAAGTAATGACGAATACTGATAAAGGACATGAGATCAGGGTGGTCGATGGTAGGCTGGAGCAGGCATACTCTTTTGTCTATTTGGGAAGCAGAGTAAAGAAGGATGCAGACTGTAATGGCGAGGTGAAGTCAAAGTTAGCCATGGGTACATCGGTTATGATTAAGCTAGAAAAGTTGTGGAAAAACAAAGCAATCAGCACTAAGACCAAGCTACGTTTGATGAGAGCCTTGGTGCGGCCGGTGGCAACATACGGTTGCGAGGCCTGGACACTAAAGAAGAAAGAAGAAAGATACATTCAGGCTTTTGAGAACAAATGTATCAGGAAATTACTTCGAATTTCATGGACAGAAATGGTGACCACCGAACAAGTTCGCAACGTCGTTGCTCTCTCCGCTCAGCTGCGCAGGCTGAACTTATTGTTCCCCGCGCGCGAGCAGCCATACAGCAGCGCCGTGCCTTCTCTGTGGCTGGCCCCATGACCTGGAATGGGCTCCCTACCAAACTCCGCCAAATACCGATTGGTCATTTCACCTTGTTTCTTCGGCAGTCAGGCACCCCTTTGCATGCAGACGATCGATTAAGCCTCGGGGACGAATGTACTCCAAAAAGTAGTCGTTGTTGTTCCTCAGGATGGCAGCCATAATCTCAAATCCTGTGGTATTGCATAAGTATTAAAAGTCATTGAAACAGCAATCCAATAAAAGCATATGTTCTGTATGCAGAGCTAATATTTACATGCTGCAGCCCGTTTGAATGGAGGTATAACTATGTTTGGGCATAAATCCAATTTCATGAGGCAGGAATTGCACTGGTTGTTGATGCACAAACACATTGAGTTTTAGCTTAATGCTCATTCGTAATTATCTTGCGGGCAGTTGTGCGTCTTGGTCTTATCCGTACATTTCTTTACTCAAAACTCATATAAAAATATTTAAATGACTAATTTCTTAAGTTTTGCGTCTTTTGCTACAACTTACTTTCTAACACATATTGTGTAAGAACAGTTGTACTGCGAGTTCTGAGAGCCTCTCACAGTCACTCTAAATGTGCTTTCTTATAGATCCCATCTTCAAGGATGCACATATCTGAAGATTCATAGACCTCCCTTTAACAACCTCTCAAAGGCCCTGAAACATGCCTGGCTATCTACAGTTATTCATGCTGCTTTTGCTGTTAGATATAGATTTTCTGTAGAAAATTCTGTATATAATTTAATGGAAGAGATTTGAAACTGCAAGTCAAATTCTAAAAAAAGTAACTACACGCATATGGTCCCACACAGTTTCATAGCGCTCTCTACTCTAGTACCTGGCAAAAGCAGTTCTCGCTAAACGATGTTAAAATTCATTAAGAATGGTAAGTTCATTTGCAAGTATATGATGCTCAGATAACTGGATAAGTCACCACTGTCAGGCACTCGCACACACGTAAAGCACAACCAGTAGAGTCTCATCTATGAACAGATTCAAGTATTACCTTATCTTACTTACCTTATGTTTATTTACATTATGTTTCCATACCTTAACTTTTCTTTACTTGATCTTACCTTACCTTCTTGACTCTGAATCTAGTACTTGTAACAACTTCTACTTACCACTTTTTCTTATCCTTTTTAAGCAATGGATACTGTGAGGTCAGAAAATGATTTTCGGTTGTCATTATAAACATATTTGTTTCTTTTCAGTTGTCAAAACTTCCAGCTTATGCCATGAGAAAGATCTGCCAGTGCCTAAGGGTAGTGCATGCGCATTGGCCACGCTCGATAGCAATATCTACATCCTATGTCAGAAGCCAAGCTCTATCATCGTGTTCGATAAGCTCGATTCTAGCGAGCACAGAGGTGAAATACCAGTAACGGTCATCACAGATCCTGTGGACATAGTAGCTTCACAACAATCCGCATGTCTGTACATCACTGACAGAGGAAACTCCTCTGTATGGAAATTAACACCTACTGATAACAACGTTATCCCATGGCTACAAAACATCGGTAGCCCGTACACACTTTCTGCAACCAGCACTGGAGGTGTGATTAGAGTTGATCAAGGCCATCCATCCCATTTGGAGATCTACAGTGCTGACGCACAAAGGATTAATCGCATAGCGTTGCCAGCCATTGTTAAAGTACCTTATCATGCAGTCGAAACTTCAGCTGGTACTTACGTGATAAGTTATGGAGAGTCAAGTGGGAACAATGGTGTCTGCGAGATTACAAGAGATGGAAATGTCGTCAGCGTTTTTGATACGCTGCTTAAAGCTGTTGAAGGCATTGATTTAAATGTAAATAAAATTCTTAAGGAAATGTTTGCAGAGAAGTTGGTTTGCTGTCCACGTTACTTAGCCGTGAATGAACGTGGTGAGATATATGCAACAGATTCTGTCAATGGCGGAGTGATGGTATTCGACTCACGGCTTAAGTTGGAAGCGGTCATTGGGAAGGACTTAGTTAAGAAACCGGTGAATGTGCTGTGTTTGAAAAACATGCGAAAGTTGTTGATTGTTTACTGCAAAGAAGAACAACAGACTGGGATTGTTTTATTAGAAGCTGACTTAAAAGTTTTACTTTGAAGTCAAGATTCTTTGGCAGGGAAAGTACAAGACATTCAATCAAGAAATCTGACTGATTTTAAAGTAACATTGTCCAGTTTTGCACTGAAATAAACATTGTTCTATTTCCTATTTTGCAGCAGCTGTTGTCTTTTACTTTAACCTGATGATTTTACCTCTTTTACCATTGACTCTAAATTATTCATCTGCCTTTGAACATTTGACTGCACCTCTGGAAGTCAAAGGAATTAGAAAGACTGTTTTATTGAACATGGACATCTATTTTATGACTTTAATTAGGGCTGAAGTAGATGACAAGTGAGCGTTTTGACGCAGGCTGTACAGAAGCGATTTGATATATTAGACTGTCTCTACAGAAAAGGGTCCACAGAGGGCCCACAGGATCCACGGACCCTTATCAAAGATCAGTTTCCAAGCAGTGCCTATGGCTATCATGGCTAGAAGTCTTTTGAATCGCGATGACAAGTGAGTGGGCTAACGCAGTGCGCTATAGAAGTCCTAGAATACAAAAGACCCTCTCTACGGAAGCCTTTAACGCAGGCCCAATAGAAGCCTGTTGATATAAAAAGACTGGCTCTGAAGAAGCCTGACGCTATGGAAGTTCAGGGCTTTTATCACAATTGGCTATCAAAAAGGAGTGGAAGATTTTGAACGCAGGCTCAATAGAAGGAAGCCTGGGCAGGCACCTGTTTCTCGCGAACAATCGAAAACCCCAATCCTTTAATCAACCAGTCAATCGAAATTTATATAAATACAAATAAAGTATTTTTCAATTTAAATCGTGAAGAAAAACGCAAATCTGCGACATGTAAAATTGTTCACCCAAAGTCAGTATTTCTGTGTGCAGCACATACTTTTATAGAAACATACAGCCATCTCTCCACGCTGCGACTAAAATAACTCGATTGACCCATGCCAATGCCAAAAATAACTCGGTTGACCCATTTAGAATGCGTTTCAGAAATATTTCAGACACAACCTAAACTCTCTAGACATTTCGTAAACGCTCCAGACATTTCATAAACGCTCCAAAAATGTCTAGAAAAGGACGAAATGCATAAAAATTCGCTAGTGATATCAATAGACAAAACCAACCCAGATTTTTAAGTCACCTTTCCGTCGGATGAAATTATTTATTCTCGGAGAAATTTAATGCGAAAGGAGCCAAAATCCATTAAAGTAAACGCTATCGATTTTTCGCACGTGTCCCATTCCAGGGTATTAACCATACTGTAACCAGATCAACAGCTTCCGCCAGCGAATCGCAATGCAGGAAACTAGGTGAGAGACGGAAAATCCGAATATATTATACTGTAAAACCTTAGTTCAGAAATACGGTGGCCCATTCGGGAGCTATTTATTCATATTTGCAACTATTTTTATTATTTCATTCCGAAAAAGCACAAATTTTCACCCTTATTTAGTAGCCCATACAGGCCACCGTAGACAAAACTTTCCGTCAGCTATGATTAGCTTGTAAACAAAGTCGTAAATCTTTCATGAATAATTCAGCCCGCTTATAGAAGCCGCATAATGTTATAACAGAGAAATTACGAAACCCCATAAAACAGAAAACCGTGGTAACCAAAAAACTATTGCCTATTTTGACAATCATTTTTCTGTGCCTTAATGAGGTCTGTTAGTTAGGATTTCAATAAAGGAATATATTTGTATTTAGTTCGCCGATGAGCTAGTGGGAAAAACCCAGGTTATATTTCCCTTCATCAACAGTGTTTGAAATAGGCCTATTACTATTTTGCAAATTGTACGTTATAGAGGGGACAAAAAATGCAATTAAGCAGACAAATAAGTTGAAAATATTTTTTTAAACGGGAGAATGATGACTATGTCGCTTTTTTTTCACCAACAGGAAATTCTGACTTTGATACGAGTTTGTATATAGGCCTACGCCATATGGCGTGGCAGGAAATATGGACTGATATTTAATAAAATTTAACTTAGTTGGTGCAAATATATAGATATATTCTTAATTCTTTTTGCATTCTATCCAGCATATCCTGATGAACAATTATCATATTTACAATAGGAAACTGTAGCCAGAATATATTTATATAGCGGTTTAAATATCGGAAAAAATTATTTTTTAGTAGGGTCAATGTAGTAAACTTATTGTTTCTAGGTCGTATATATAAATATATTCCTAATTCTTTTTGCATTCTATCCAGAATATCCTGTTGAACAATTATCATATTTACAATAGGAAACTGTAGCCAGAATATTTTTCTATAGCGCCTTAACGATGTCAAATTAAATTTTTTGAGTAGGGCCTGTGTAGTAAACCTTACATAACTTAGTCAGTATATATAGATATATTGCTAAATGTTTAAGTATTCTGTCTGGAATTGAATTCTGCACATTTATTATATTCACAATACAAATGTTTTAGCAAGAAAATATATTTTATATGCGCTTGAACACACATCAACAATCATTTTTTTCGGGGGTCTTCATTTTTAGGCATTTTTGGCGCGACCAAATATAAATATTTAAATTTTTTAACGAAAGGAATGGAAGAGGAGATAAAATGCTAAAAACTAATGTTTACATTACATCAGTATGTTAAGAATTGACTTAGATATTGAAATTTCAAAATCTCCATAGGTGATTAAAAATTCTGCTAGTTTTTTGAAGATATAATTATGACGATTTTCGAAAAAATCCAGCACCCTTTCCATGTAGTAGCGTGAACTTACTATGTTTTTACTATTATGCGCTACGATTAAATCGATTTTAATACTCATTATTAAGTTTGTGGGTAATAGATGTATAATATTGATTCGAAGTCACCCCCAAAATATGACCACATTATAGGCCCGTGTGCCATTTTTTAGATTAAAAATCATCTGCTTTCGTGGTCGTTAAAGGCATATGCTGGTGGTGCGCTAGGAATAACACCAGACTCACTACTCCAACCACCTAGGATGAAAACTTTTATGTTGAGGTTCGCGGGGAAGGCCCAGTGCTGGTCAGTTTCTTGATTAGTTCTGCCACCACCTGGTCTTTGCTTTGACTCGGCAACTCTTTTTTTCCGCTCTTGCTTTGTATATCACGTTTCATCGTTCTATATTTTTCCTCCTCTCCCAGAATAAGTTTATATTCATCGTCGCTAATAGCTGTGTCTTCTAACGCCCGAGAAATATGGTCATGAACTGTGTTTAGCTTACTTTCCGCCAAAATACAAATTTCGTCGTGTTTTGAAGCTTTAGCAACAAAACTTCTACTAATAACATTTCCAATAATATCCAGAAAACTCGTCGCTATGGCTAAACTCTCTAGAACAATACCAGGAATAAAACCAATACCAGTGGCTAACATAGCTGCCCCACCCACCCCAGTTCCAAGACTAACCAGAGCAAGGCCGGCCGAGGCCCCATTAGCCACATCTACAACCCTCTTATACTTTTTGCATAGTTGTCCACGACTTATCGCCTCGGACCTCAGGAAGGCTTCTATTTCGCCGATCTTCTGCAGACGAAATGTTTGCGACGTCGTGTCTGACGAAATTGTTGGCTCCATAAGCGTTGGGTACAAAGACATTCTTTTTACAGTTGCTCTATCAGTAACGTTACGTTTAACTCAATAGTTGAAGTACTTAAAACGCCTCTCTTTTTTCCTTCAATTCGAAAACTCGTTTGTCCTGGAATGAATATTGCCCTAGATGCATCAAATTGTCCACTTTGAATGTCAACTATACGATCGATGCTACCCGCGGCTGTAATAATGCGAACTGACGCATCACCGGTACTAACACCAAACATTGTAAGCTTCCAGAACCCGCCCTCTAACGAAACCCCCTGATTGGTGGTTTGCAAAGTTATACACGGAAAACGCGCAGCGGTCAATGGAAGAGTTTGCCACGCACTCGTGGTTACCGTTCCGGCCGCCGTATAGATATCGCGGTTGTGGTAATCGTCAGACACGAAGTCGATGTGCTGTTGAGGCACCGCGGTCAATAGCTCTGCGGTGGGCTTCGGGATGTCGTACCCCCAGTGGCCTACACCACCTAGACTGTCTATGCTGTATTTGCACATGTCTATTTCTCCGTGTTGACGGAGATACCCCCGAATCTTGTAGTGCGCGTCAGTCATATTTTTCTATACTACTGACTGTCCCCCGTGTTTAAAATATGTATAGATCTGGAAGTGTGATATTCCAAAAGTAGGCTGTGGTGGGCTGGTGGCCAAGACCATCAGCCTGAATTTTTTGTATACTCTGTCATCAGTGAAGGTGAACTCCTGTGCAGAATTAGTCAAAGTGGCAGTGGAGGAAATGAGAGCATTGTATCTCGCCGAATCGGTGGATGGAGTCCCATAAATCTTCCAGGACGTGATACGTGGTGCAGTAGGACTAGATCCCCCAGCCAGACTAACCTTCCATACTCGCACAGGCGTCGGGCATTCAATCTGTAACCAAGTCCCACTAACCCGAATCTCAATATCGGCTCTCAATGTGGACGCCGTCTTCCACTCACCCCTCACACCCGAGTTGAATGCCATATGAGGCGGGTTAGTGGGTAAAGATTCGTTGGCTGAGGCAATAAAACCCGTTTCGGAAACGTTTCTGGATAGGGGCGGAATATGGCCGCTGTAGTTGAGAACCTTGATGTCCGTCGCGTATCGCCTTTCATTAGCTATCTCACTGTCTACATACCGCTTGTTAGTCAGGTACCATGGTCCCGAGGGCGGCGTATCATCTTTCGTAGTGGCGTTGGTGATCAGCTGCGTCACTTGTTTTAAACTCGCGGCGTCACTATCAGATCCTGGAATTTCTGTTGGTAGCCCAGTCACTCTTTTACCACCCATGGCCAAATCACCGGTCATGGTACTGCCGGATTTGAGCACGCATGCGCTCCTAACGATAACATCTTCCTCGTTGGCATACCTCTTAGCGGCGTCAGCTTTCTGGTCCGCATAGAGTCTAACGGAAGCTCCAATCTCAGCGTTTTTCACGTCAACGTATCGTTTATTTGTCACATGCAACGGTTCTGTTGGTACTCTATCACTCTTTGTCATGTTGTCGGCGATCAGCTTCGATACTTGTGCCATACTCGTCGCGTCGCTTTCGGACGTTGCTGCGCCCGTAGGGAGCCCAGTAACTCTTTTACCGCTCATGATTAAATCACCAGTCATTACATCACCAGCTTTAAGCACGCATGCGCTCCTAACGATAACATCTTGCTCGTTGGCGTACCTCTTAGCAGCTTCGGCTTTCTGGTCCGCATAGAGTCTAACGGAAGCTCCAATCTCAGCGTTTTTCGCGTCCACATACCGTTTGTTAGTCAAGTACTTTGGTCCCGCCGGCGCCGTATCATTATTCACAGTGGCGTTGCTGATCAGCTGCGTCACCTGTTTCAAACTCGCGGCGTCGCTATCGGATCCTGGAATTTCTGTTGGCAGCCCAGTCACTCTTTTGCCGCCCATGGTCAAATCACCAGTCATAGAATCGCCGCTTTTGAGCACATGCCCGCCTCTTACGATAGCATGCTTCTCGTCCACATATCTTCTAGCGGTGGTGACCTTCTCATCCACGTACTGTCTGTAAGAAGCGTCGCGGGAATCTACATACCGCTTATTCACCACATGCAACGACTCCGTGGGTACTCTATCGAGTTTTACTAGAGCGCCGGCGACCGCTGTTGACACTTGTTTCCAACTCGCTGCGTCGCTATCGGATCCTGAAATTTCTGTTGGGAGCCCAGTAACTCGGTGGCCACCCATAACTAAACTTCCAGTCATTACGCCGCCGGATTTGAGCACGCACGCATTCCTGACGATAACATCTTGCTCGTTAACATAACTTTTAACAATAAGGTCCTTGTCATCTGCATACTGCCTAACGGAATCTCTCAGCCCCGCATTCTTCTCGTCCGTGTACTGCCTGGCATCGATAAGCTTTTGGTCTGCATGATTTTCGGCTGCGGTCGCCTTCTGGTCCGCGTATCGTACCACTTGTGCCCAGCTCGCAGCGTCGCTTTCAGACGCACCAGCGTCTGTGGGCAGCCCAGTAACTTTGTGACCACCCATTTTTAGAACACCAGACATCGTTCCACCGGTGATTTGTAAGTTGTCCTGATCTATGATGTCTGCATAAGCCTTTGTCGCGGCGTCTGTTTCCATCGTGGGCGTTCCCACGTTTGTCAGTCGAAAACCTCCAGCCGACAGAATTCCCATCATGGTATCACCCGCTTTGTGGACGAGCCCAGCGGCGCTTATCTGCCCCCCTCCCACCCCACCTCCACCGTCTCTTCCAAATTTATCAACCGGCATTTTTTATATACAAAAAGGTGACGGAAGTCTAACATAGGTCAAGCACGATGTCTTCAAAATTCTTTCCGGCAGCGAGCTCTCTTAGCACGGTCAGGCAGAGATGACCACATACCACATCATCGGGCCCCTGTAGCTGGAACGTTTGAGTTCTTATGGAACGGTTTAAATATCGAGAAATTTCGAGAGGCGGATCCAGCCCATAACTGTCAAAATAGATGGCTGTAGGCCCATCTATCCAATAGGCAACCCAGTGAGTACCATCGCCGGAACCAGAATCTAAATTAACAACTCCACACTCCTTCTCACGAGCCGCGGCATGCAGACCATCTCGCATGAAAACACCGCGGAAATGCGGCAGCGCCCTGGCAACTTTCTCTATATCGAAGTTGCTAAGAGGTTTTAGTTTTTTTGTCCGATGTAGAGACCCGATCCTTTACACATTGGGCAACAACCACCACGAGTCTCACGCCCGAGATATAAACCAGTCCCGCGGACCTGGGCCTCGAGTTCGCGATTGTGACGCGCCGCCTCCGCCAGTGCAGCGTCGTTGGCCTGTTTGCTCTGCACAGCCTTTACTACCCCAGCGGTCCCACCAGCCACGGCACCCGCCGCGGATAACCCACCAAAAAGCAGCGGGAGGAGAGCCAGTAGTGGAAGAAATCCACCCATTTTAGTCATCTTTTTCAATTGCGTTTTGGTGAATCTCAGCTCCATGCCAACTCCTTCCGAAATCTTCTTCACGATTCGGGCGGCTTGAACTTTCGTAAGCGCGAGCTTATCGTCTCCACGAAGCTGGCCATGAGCGAGTCGGATCGTGGCACCAGTGCCGGCGCGCGCAGCTCTAGCTAATGTTTGCTTTTGCCCTTCGGTCAGTGAAAGGCCGAACGCAACGTATTCAGTTTTCATTTTTGGAAAAAATATATCTAAAAGAGGGCCTTGTATCTAAATGTGAAAAACCGATTTCTAGTAGACGACGTTGAATTTGCTGCCATCCGATTCAAAATTCAGGAGTCGGTCGCTGATCAGGACGGCATATGCTGTCGTATTATTTGGTACCCCTTCGTTAAAGCCCACCTTGATTTGTATGTCCTGTACAGAGGTTTTAAGTCGTTCAGATTGCCTGCGCACGTCCAGAACGAAGATCGGAAACAAATCTACAAATTCGATTGGTGTCGGTTGGCATGACGATTCACGCGCGTCTATGCCGCAATATTCTTCCTTGAAGTCACGTAGGGCCTTGTAAGCGCGAGAGGTTGTCCTCTTGGTGAAGTCGAGATTCATGTCAACCACGGGGTAGCGATCGGTGTTGAGCATAGCGAATATGTTGCGAACCTGTGCATGGTCAAACAGTGCCGGATTCTGGCCTTGATGTGCATTCTTTCCAGTCTGAAAAGCAACAAGAATCCAGCGTGGCTTTTCCGTGCCCGACTTAACGCTCAAACGCCAGGAAAAAGTCGTCGCTCGTGGCACCGCAATGTTGTCGCATTGCATGGCGCGGAATGCCACAGGTACCTTAACCTTGGCTTCAATCTGCTTCATAAGCATGCTTTTATACTCCAGAGCGGGTATTATATGCGGCATGAACCAGGAGAGTTTAGTCAGCGCGATCTGGCCATTGGTCGCTGCGGCTTCCTTGAAGATCGCGTCTGCATCTCCCTGCCGGCTCAGCAGTAAGGAGTGTTTAATCCCGTATACGACTTTGTGGTAATCATCGCAAAAGCCGAATAGATGTCTTAAGGGAACGATGAATGAAAACGTTCCAATAGGGACGGGTTTTCCAATGATCATCAGTCGACGGGCCTCGAAGCCGATATTCGCGGTCGCCGCCGCCGCACTCGTGTCCTTCTGCCAACACATGTTTAAACCTTCGCCTTTGGAGAAGTCGTCGCCGTATACCAGCATGCCTTTCATCGTCGTGGCTTGCCCAGGAGACATGACATTCTCTATCTCGGTGTTGTTAGCCAGGTATCGAATCTGAGAGAACATGTACGGGATGGCGTTGTTGATGAATGACACCAACGAGTCTGCGATGTAAGCCGCACCAGTTGATGTAAGCCTGCCCTCCACAAGAAGGTAACTTTTAGAAGGTTGCGTGAAAATGTCTTGGTTCTGGATGTCTATCTGTATGGCCTGGCCATTGTTAATAGCCGCAGGGTTTTGTGATTCATACTCGCGGTATTCAAACGATTCGATGCTATTATCATCGGGTACCGCCGAAGCGATGTCCAACATTTCACTCGGCACGTCAAATGCCGCCATTATTATAAGTAAAAAAGTTCAAGCTTCAATTATTAATCATGCTGTAAATGAAATTCATGTGTGGTGGGTAAAGCATTTTTTGCGTTTTATGAATTAGTCGGAAATTTTTTTTATTTTATTTTGCGAGAAACAGACCCCTACCACCACGACTCGGCTTTATAGTCTTGAAACCAGATCCAGCAATGCGGCTGTTTATGTCAGCCATTGTCGGAACAACGGGTGGCGGACTTACAGCCAGTTGTTTTAAGTACTCGATGCTCTTGTCGCTGAGCGCCTTCTCCAAAGGTGCGGGAACCGCTACTGGTGCTTTTGCGCCGGCAACAGCGTGTCTCGCTTTCACGGCATCAACGATTTGCCTGACGGCAGACGCTGTTGTGTCCCCAGCTTTCACAACATTACCAACCACCTTGGCAACGTTTGTGATTGCGCCTTTATTAGCCGAAATGAAGGATCCGGCACGTCCTAGCAAGCCCGCGATTTTGGGTATCCAGTCGAAAAGTCCACCACCCACGACACGACGCCGCCTTTTAATTCCAAGAACAAACATGAGAATATTTAAGTGTGAAAATCTACGCACTGCGGATGTGAAACCTTATAGTTACTGTCTCACCGCGGAGGTTTAATTGTTCACCATTCTGGTCTGTCAGCCACACACGAATGCCCTGTACGTTGCCAGCCGGTGCAACTGGTAGGTACACCAGATTTTTCGGAGACTCGATCACCTTGTAGCCGGGCGACACATCCGGGAAAAAACTGTAGATTACTGGCAGCTGGCTTCCGTTGCGATACGATCCAGAGATGATGTCACAATTTACCAGGATTGTGTCCACCCGGAGAATATCGACTGGATTTTCTCCCTCTTTATAACCACTACCAAGCCTCTGAGGGTTAAAACCGAGCATTTGCCTGATGGTAGATTGAGCCATATTTACCTTATATAGAGCATTCGTAATTTTTATGAAGGCGCGAAGGGTAGATGCGTTAGCTCCTATGGTAATAGGAGAATTAAAGCCGAGTGGTGTCACACCCGTCGGAGAATTTTGCTTTTCTAACTGCCTACCGATTTCATCATTAATCTGTGCGATCTCGTAGCTTCCGTCGGGCAAAATGATCGTCTTCCACGTCACACCATTGTCGGTGCTGTAGACGAACTTGTTATTTGTGCTATCGATGTTGGGAATCGAATTATAAGTTTCAAGATTAATCAAAGCAAGCTCAAAGCGTCTTTTTGGATCCAGGTACAGCGGCGGTGAGAAAGCCGTGGTCCACCCTGTAGTATCTGAGGAAACAACTATACTAAAATTTTCCTTAGGCTGCAAAAGGTCTCGAATTTCTTCGAGCAGTTTCTCCGAGCGTTCCATCTTGTGTATTTTATTTTATGAGCATGTTTCTATTCAATTCGAGTGCCAGCTCTTTGGAGATCGCACCGGAACGCAGTAACTCATCAAGAATGGCGGAGATTTCGTTGCCGAGACCAGTGTTTCCCGCGGCCCTAGAGGCCACCAAAAGCTGCAACCTCTCTACCAGGGCGTTTGGATCGTTATAAAATTGCACCGCGCCACCTCGAATCAGCTGGAACTTTTTACTTTTCCGGCCATGAATAGGCAGACCAGACATCTGTACGAGCTTTTTAAAAGTTTCAATTGCTTGAGGCGAATATTGTTTAGTCTTAACGAATCGTTTCGTTAGTAGATTGAACAACGACTCATCGGCCGGAGATTCGAGAACGAGGTTACCACCTTTAAACACTCTCAGTCTACCGGCAGACAACGCGACGGGGTCAACGGAGAGCTCACCCAAGGCGTTACCTTGTAATTTCAGAGGAACGGTTGGAACACTGAAACCCTTTCCCTTTTTGATGAGGGTGTGGCCCTCTATCAGTGTATCGATTCGCTTTTTATATTCCCTTAGGGCTTCGATATCTGCAGTCACCGCATCTACCTTTTCTTCGTCTTTTTGCTTTTTAGCCATCTTTTTCTCTTTGCCCAGGGTGTGGCGATTATAGTGATTGACCTCACCGATTATCTTTTCAGCACCTGCCTTGTCGGCTAAATCGAGCTCGCTCGGAGGTCTGAAACCGTGCCTTATGATTGCCTCGACGTTGAGATATTTGTTTGGATCGACTAACAATGCGTGGGGGATTCGGGATGCTGGAAGCGCTGGAAGCGCTGGAGCAGCTGTTCCTGCTGAATCACCGAACAACGCCGCTATCGGGTTAAAATTAGCAGACTCTGAAATCTGCGCCGGCAAATCCTGTAAGGCGCTGGTAACTTTCTGCAGCTCCTTAGACGTAGCCGCCTGGGATTCAGCCGTGGCTGTGGCGATTGGTTTGAAAAGCTTTGCCGCATCGTACTGAAGGTTGGCTTCACCGAGTTTCTCATCCACGAAACGCTGTCTCAATCGATTTCTGCGAGCTAAATAGTCCTGAGTCAACGCGTCTCGCTCCTGTTTAGACGAAACTTTTGTCCACATCGCGTTTATATGTCGACTATATGTTGCCCGTAACGATAACTTTTGTCCACATCGTGTTTCTATGTCGACTATATGTTGCCTATATCATGTCTTTAAATACTTGCCTTGGGCTTATAGAAGCGATCGAACCCGCAACGATATTTTCCATCGTACACTTTGGACGTCAAATCTATGACTGCGAATCCATATGGCTGGGCAGCACACTCGCTGAAGAACGTACGGAACTCATCGAAAGACATGTCACCCCCCACGAACGTATCGTGAATGGCTCGCAAATTTTTACTGTCTTGGTTGAAGAGGACGATAAGATTAGCATTGTCACGGATCGCTTGCTTGGGAATGCGGAAGTAATTTTGAGTTAAGTAGAAGCAGTCCGCGCCACCGTGTCGACCCATAGTGAAATACCTTTCGATGGGCGACTGTTTTTCAAGCATGACGTCATCGAAAACTAGAAGGCTTCTGGCATTCTTATTTAATGATTCAACTGGAACTATTTCATCTGAGCAAGAGTGAAAGGAAGCCACTTCCTTCCCGGCAACTTTTTCGAGTTCTGTTATCCAGTCCCGAAGAAACTGATATTTTTCCTGTCCCAGAGACTTTGAGTAGAGGTATAGCCGATCAAAACGCAGGTACCCCTTTTTCAGAAGGAGGTTGAGCAGTAGGTTTGTTTTCCCACATCCGCTAGGCCCACAGATTATACACCGTATGCTGGATGGCAACAACCAATGGTGGTGTTTTTTTCCATCGTCGGCTTCGAGATCGAAATTTGTTATTTCCATATAGAGACAACGAGTTATGATTGTATTCAACGAAAACAATGTATGCCATCGTCAACAGGGCATCGTTGAACGCTTTAACCGTACTCTAGCTGAGCGACTTTTCGGTGCCCAGTACGCTCAGGAATTGCTCCTGGCTGCAAGGGGGTCATCCGAACGGTCAGTGGAATGGGTTCGCCGAATGCCCGAAGTTGTAGCTGCACTAAACAATGAGCCGACGCGTTTGCTCGACATGAGGCCGGTTGAAGCGATGAAAGCTGCTAAAGTGACACAGAAGCCCTCTCATTCACAAATGAAAACTCGTTTGTGGGGAATGGATGAGCCTATTCTTGGACACGACGTTCTCGTTCGATATTTGTACGCTCCCGGCGAGCTCGAGGGTGGTAGCAAACGAGCCACCGACCCTAACTGGTCGCTCACCATCCACGCTATTTTGGATGTTGTTCGGCGGGCTGGCCAACCGGCTTTATACCATCTAGTTGATGGGCCTGGCCGCGGGTTTGTACGAGAGGAGCTGATTCTGGTGCCTATGGGAACTGAGTTACCCCCCGATAGAATACTCAACCGTCGTTGATTTTGTAGTGCCCGTATGCCAGCGTTGTTATCCCGTCCGGAGATATCCACTTTTTTGTGTCTAATGGAGAGAGGCTGATCTTATTCTGCTCGTACACTCCGATCTGGTGGTCGTGGCTTCGAATCACGACTTGTGTGTGCCGCATCTCTTCTCGTTCGAACAGGCATTCCTTGTATAGCTCGTAGTGCAGATCCTTCTTCACAACCGCTCTCTGAACGCCTTTTGCTTTCCTGATCTCTGAACCGCCCGATTTTAAGATCGAGTACATCTTCGGACGCAATCCTACGAATTCGGCGATGGCCACTCCGTTACATTCATCCTTGAACTTGCCCACGACTTTCTTGTTCTCGACGTCGTAGTACGGGTTGTCTCTAGGAAACTCACTAAAGTCGTATAGGTGTTTTTTGTTCCACATATCGGCATAGGCGTTCGGAGTTTCCACCTGAAATAACAGGCTGTCAGTGTCTGTGTATAAGAGTTGAGCATTGTTGCCGTACTCGTTTTTCACATCGTTGTACCAGAAGTCGTACATCAGATGCTTGCTGAGGTCGAGGACAGCCTGGCCGACATATACAGGTCTGTTTAACTTGAGCTTGTTCTTCAAACTGTGAATCGCGGCGAGTTGGTCGTTGAAGATTTTGTGTGATATGTAGGCCGGGTCGGCAATTAGTTTACGAAGTTTATCAACTTTTGAGGATGGTACCAGGTTGACCCTAATTCTTTTTCTAAGATTTTCCATGGTCTTTCCAAAGACCGCATTATTAGCCAGTTTGAAGAAATCCTTCTCAAATTCCGACGTTGCCTTCGCTCTCAATTTCGTATTCATCTCAATGTATGGAGCCATCCATGCCTCCTGCCTGAATTTAATGGCACGATGGATTTTAGCAACTCGTAGGCCTAACGAGTGATATAGTTTGAGATTTCTATAATGGACCACATACTGCTCCTTAGGTCGTAGGCTTGGTACTAACTTCACATGCTTTGTGAACTTGCTTCCCAACTCGTTCATAAGCACATTCTGATAGTCACTCAACCACTCCTCTTGGACAGTCAGGGTCTCCGGTGCTAGGGGATAGTCGTTGTGAGCATCGTGGAGGTGCTCCGGATACTCAAGATCGACTTCGAGAAGGAAGCCTTCAGGCGCGTCGTCCGCAGTTTCCAACACTTCATCGAGAGTTGGACTTGCCCAGCTAAATCCTCCAACTGGTAATGGCTGTTGCATCGCCCAGCCGTACAGGTTATTAGCGTCGAGATACATGATCCAGTTTTCTGGCTTCGTAGTATCATGATCTGGACATTGCGGGTTGTTGGCTTTTGCGAAGCGCTTAGATACCATCGAGATTCCACCTCGGAGACCTTTCTCTACGAACAAATGCATATCTATATCGGTTAAAAGTTCGAGCTCGATTTTTGTCTTTTTCAACAAAGCGTCCCAGGCCATTCCTGGCAGGCTGAAGTAATTTGCCGGATCTAAACTGTAGTGTTTCATCGATGTGGATCTGAAGGTCTCGAAGACATCGGCTAGTAGAAGTACATCCGTACGGAGATACAGGTCGTGATAGTCGCCCAGCGTTTTACAGTCGAATTCATTCCATACTCGTTGAGCGTATTGATAATCCTCATCAGAAATGTTCTCTCGGGAGAGCCTGCTGTAGAACGCTTCTTTGGGTGGAAGTCGGTCTTCTTCGAAGCGGTGGTAATCGTGGATGTATTCGTAACAATAAACGCCCTTTCGCCTCAACAGATCTAATTTTAACCGTTCGTTATGAACAAAGTTTTCGTTTATATACGCAGTTGTGACTTTCAGATCCTCAAGCGACAGATTTCCTGATAATTTATCCAACGAGCTGTTTAGAAACTGGAGGCTGTCGATGAACTGTAGTTGTCCTATGTTGAATGTCATGTATTTCTCCATATTGTTTGGGATGCAGTTAATTTCAGTTTCCTCATCCTGTGCGGCCTCACAACTTCCGATCGCTTGCATGATGAGATGACTGTCGTAACCTCGCAGATTGTGGAAGACCACCGGTACCTTGCACTTATCGGGATATATTCTAAGTTTTAAGTTACACTCGCTGTGAGCGGCACCTCGGTACTTACCGGTAATGTGGCAGTGGTCACGAACTCTGTCCGCTTCGAGCGCATCTCCGCAGATGTGACATTCGATAGCCTCGCGGAATGATTGACGATCGGCCGCTGACATAACCATCTTAGCTGGGGTGGCCAGCCTTTGTTTGATAGAGGCTAGCTCGCCTTGTAGTTGTTGTAGGAACTCCTCCACGGCGTTTTCTCCGCGGTATAAAACTGGTTTCTTCGTGCGGCCATCGTATCGGACCACTATATAACAGAAGCTACACGGTTTCTGCTCAGCTATCTGTCTGGTGTTGCTCTCGTTGGGATTCATGGCCGCATTTAGGACTGGCACGTTCAACGCCTCAAAGTCTGCGTATATGATATATGGGGTTTGCATCTGTTTGCGATGGCTCTGAAATTTGAGGGTGTTTTCATCCTCCTTAGGCATCTCAATCCGCTGAGGCTTCTTACTGATGCCCTGACAATCCTTGATATGAGCATCCAGCAAGTCTTGTCTACAGAATATGTGTAGGCAGCGACGACATGGATGTTTCCTGTTGTTGTGTTTACTATTTTGACGAAGAATTCGGCCAAGGTCTTTAATCCAGACGTAGTGGTGATTCTGTAAATGCAAATTTTCATTTACGCCACTGGCCAACAGTAGAAGATCGATATTGTAGTCTCTATTGGTCTGCTTTGATACACAGATTGGATATAACCCTTCGTTCCATCCGAAGACCGATACGGACACCATAGGGTTCTGACGCTCGAACTTACCGATATCTGTAACCTTCACTGGAAATTCTATATCGTCAAAGTTTAGCTCGTGGAGGTGGGCACGATACTTAGTTGGGCGTTGAGGGTCGTGTTCTGCTGGGTACATTGCCGATAATATTGCCCACTCGAAGCAACGGTTGTCTTCATTCTTCACATTAACGACTGAATGATAGGGGATATACTTCGGTGTTGGGAAATAGCTCTTGCCTCGGAAAGGCTTATATCTTGCAAAACTGAGGTCTAGCGCCACGACCCGCCTCACCCTCCACCCCGACCCCTCATTGGTGTAATCCTCGAGGAGTTTTAGTATTTCGGCCTTGGCCTTCCGTATAGTCCCTTGGATTTTACCCGCATTGGTAACTGGTACTGCTTTGCTTCGAAAGTAAGCCGTGTTGGTAATAGTACCAGGAGCTGCGTTGCCATCATACACATTGTCAAGGGTCGGTGCCAACTTTTCTAAATCAACAGTCAGCACTTGAGAGTATTTGAATCCGCCATTTTTTAAGAGCTCTTCGTTTAGCTGCGACTCAATGTTGTGCTCCATTGCACTCAAGAAAGCCAACGCATCTCCTTCCAGCCTGTGGTTAAGAGGTAATTCTGCACGAAAGTCTCTCAGAAGCTGATTGGCGAGCTCTTTGTGTACTAGAAAGGGTGGTGGTCCACCTCTATCCTTCTTAATTAGGAGTGGGTCGAATTGTGCCAGAAGGGCCTTACGTTTTGCCCCTCTATGCTTGCGCACTGGAGGAATTGGCCTTGGAAGCAGTGGCTGTAGTAAGCGCCTTTTGACCGCATCTGGGATAGGTTCGTCTAAGATATTCTGTAGAACAGCTCGAAGAGCGGGGGGACCAGTAAACTCACCCAACAATTGTTCAATTTTTTCATTCGTAGACAATGCCATAGTAATAAATTAGTTTATATTACTGTGGCAAACTTTTCTCTAATATAATAAGTTTATCATTTCTTTAAATAGAAATTTTTTATTTTCTAGTCTATTGAAATAGATGATAGACGTTTCCATTCTTTATTAAATTCGCGAACTAACCCACCTCGTCGAGCTCTCAAATATTTAGCGAAATAACCACATTTCATACACTCACCCACGTGTGTTTTTATACCCCTTCCACATTTGGCACATGGTTTTGTCCCACAACCGTTTCGCAGTCGTGCCAAATGTTTGAAACAGTACTCCCCAATGCACCTGCGACAGCAGAGGGATGTTTTACCTATACCGAGCCAAATGCAAAAGTTTTGTCCTAACATTATGATTTATGTATACCACAACGTATTCATTTATTTAAATTGAAAAATACTTTATTTGTATTTATATAAATTTCGATTGACTGGTTGATTAAAGGATTGGGGTTTTCGATTGTTCGCGAGAAAACAGTTGCCTGCCCAGGCTTCCTTCTATTGAGCCTGCGTTCAAAATCTTCCACTCCTTTTTGATAGCCAATTGTGATAAAAGCCCTGAACTTCCATAGCGTCAGGCTTCTTCAGAGCCAGTCTTTTTATATCAACAGGCTTCTATTGGGCCTGCGTTAAAGGCTTCCGTAGAGAGGGTCTTTTGTATTCTAGGACTTCTATAGCGCACTGCGTTAGCCCACTCACTTGTCATCGCGATTCAAAAGACTTCTAGCCATGATAGCCATAGGCACTGCTTGGAAACTGATCTTTGATAAGGGTCCGTGGATCCTGTGGGCCCTCTGTGGACCCTTTTCTGTAGAGACAGTCTAATATATCAAATCGCTTCTGTACAGCCTGCGTCAAAACGCTCACTTGTCATCTACTGCTGAAGATTGTGATTTTTAGACCAGCAATGGTATGTATGTTTTGATTAACTGAAAACCCTTTTTATAGCATTATCTTTGGTGCCCTATCCAGTATACCTTTATAGAAAGGTTGTCTTATTATGAAATTGTATTCTTGAAGCTATATGTTGTATCTGGATCTATGTACCGCGACTGTATTGTGTCAGAATTTGCATTATCATGATGAATGATGTTTCATCGTTCCAATTTCATATTCAATTGAAGGTTGCGAAACAATCTTAATGACGTTGCTATCAGCAGGTGTGAATTTCCACACAAAGGAAATACGCACTGTTCCAATATTGACAAATTTCAAACTATAAAAGTTTAGACCTGCTGAAAGCTAAATTGTGTTTGGGAGCTATGTCTCATGTCTATGTCAGGATTTGCGTTAGGGGCCATCCATATATTACGTACGCAAAAATCCGGGAAAATTGGACCCCCTCCCCCCTGTTCGCAAGCGTACTTTCTTCCACACCCCCTGCGTACGTACGCTTGACGCACCCCCCCCGGAAGACCAGCTGCAGAAAGTGTCTCGACAGCTCCAGACTGTCTGCATTTTAGGCCAGATTGAAGGATGAGTGAGGGCCAATATAGACATATTATAGGTGTCTCGTTCACAGCACAGAATAACTGCACATGGCTTTTATATAATGTAATAAAATGCCATCAGACGACTATAGGACAATACAGAGTTATAAATAGGCTAATGTGGACGTCATAATTAGAAATTTATTTTGCGTACGTACACATTTTGTTCCCGTCCCCCCCGTCCGCACTCGTACGCAAAATCGCCTAAATCCGACCCCGACCCCTCACTGCGTACGTAATATTTGGATGTCCCCTTATTATGATTAATGATGTTTCAAAGCTGAATCTGAAGAGATATCGCACATATTAACGTTGCTGGTTTTACCAATACGGAGAGCTATGATAATTCAAGTGTTTTTATTCTGTATTTAATGAAATTACATTACTGTTAATGTAATTCAACACCTAACATTTATCAGTATGGTTTACTTAGGTTTATGTTTTCAAATAATCTTTATAAAGGAAATTTTTAAATATTCAGTGTTTATGTTTGTTCCGATGCATAATACATTTCGTCTGTATTACTAATCAAGAGAGCTATGGGTCACTGTGTGTCTACATTTTTCTTCACATGATAAAATTTTAAACAATGATATAGCAGACATTAACTGTAATTAGAATAATAATAATAATAATAATAATAATAATAATAATAATAATAATAATAATAATAATAATAATAATAATAATAATAATATAACATAATATAACATAAACACCTGCATGCCAGACAGCCAGACCCGACAAATCAAGCACTCCTCAAGGTGGTATCATCCCCGCATGCGGGGGACTGGCTGCTGGCCCTTCCCATCACCAACTGCGGGCTCAGGCTGGATGACGAATCGGTCAGGGTGGCGACAGGGCTGCGGCTGGGGGTCCCGCTTTGTGAGCCGCATGGATGCCCCTGCGGTGCCCCGGTGCTTGCAGATGGCCACCATGGGCTCTCATGCGCGATGGGTCCGGGTCGCCTGCCTAGACATGCATCGCTAAATGACTTGATCTTTCGGAGCTTGATCCGCGCCGGTTATCCATCCACAAAGGAGCCCGTCGGCCTCGTGAGGACGGACGGCAGGAGACCGGACGGCCTCACCCTCATCCCTTGGCGCGTCGGGCGATGTCTGATATGGGATGCGACCGTGACAGACACGTTGGCCGCTTCCTACTTGCCTGACACCTCCCAAACAGCCGGTGCGGCAGCCGAAAGGGCATCGGCACGCAAGATCGACAAATACACTGAACTCTCATCCGCATACTTTTTTATTCCTGTGGCTTTTGAAACCCTGGGCCCAATCAACAATGAAGGCCTGACTTTCCTTTCGGACTTGGGACGAAAGCTCTGCACCATTACGGGGGACCAACGAGAAACCACTTACCTCTTCCAACGCCTTTCGCTGACGATACAGCGTTTTAACGCAGTGGCTTTTGGGAGCACTTTTGCCGGCCTGGAAATAGATGAATAGGGCCATTCCGGACACTTTATTTTCCATTTTAGTTAATATTCAAGTCCCTGAGGGATCCTGAATACCTCGGGGCATAAAAAAAAAAAATAATAATGATAATAATAACACGGACAATTTCTAGAGCGCCGTAACGCGACCATCCCGCTACAAGGGCGCTGTACAGACAACACCTACAGCCTAGCATGATAGCCGGTCCTATTTAGCAGGCTGATAGGCTTTGATGAAAAGATGACGCTTGAGCCGGGTCCGGAATGCCTCAATTGATGGCGCAGAACGGATCTCAGGTGGAAGGCCATTCCAGCTACGCGGTCCAGCGACGGAGAAGGCCCGTTCTCCAAACTTTGTCTTCGTCCGGGGGATGAACAGGTCTCCTCGCATACTCCCCCTCAGACGAAGACCCGCAGCACATGATGACGTCGTTCTGCAAAAGTCGGTGATGTAATAGTTTAAAAAAAGTTTTGTGGTAGTTTTTTTTATTGAAATCATTGTTGCATAAATTATGTACAGTATCATAGCAAGGGTCAGCAACAATTTTGTGCCTGATGGTTTTATGATCCTACATAATGGTGTTAGTACTTTCTTTTGTGCTGGACGGGGCTTCAGGAAGAATCTGCTACTAGAGTAAACACGTTTCCAGTGAGAGCTTAAGAAATATTTTCAACATACAGTGGAACGGGTATATTTTTCTGGAGTGTTACCAAATGCCGCAAAATTTTGCCTGACCATACCAAAAACCATTGGTAATCAAACGCCCTATCCCCATCTTCTGGAAACGATACTGCGTTTTTCTACACGTTTTCAAAAATCTAACTCCATTCAGCGGTATGCCTAAACCATCTATCGCCATGTTTACCAGTGTGTAATCTAGACGTCTTTGGGGGGGAAATTCCCCCAGGATTTATGTTTCCCCCAGAGGCCAGCAATATTGTAATGTAGACACCTTTTGGGGTGGAAAATCCCCCCAGGAAACTTGTTTCCCCCCACAAGAGGGGGACTAGATTACAGCCTGCATGTTTACACATATTCCGGAAATAGTCGTACGACTGGCTGCCCAATAACAAACTCATTTGTGGACTCCAAACTTGATTACTGCAACTCCCTAATTGTAATTGTGATCGAGAATTTATATAGCGCCACTTAATCAGAGGCGCTCCTGACCCGGGTCAGTGTCTTCACTGACAAAGAGAAAGGTTTTCAGGCGCTTGCTGAACTGAACAGGAGAGAGAGTGGGGAGGTCAAGCCTAAGGGCTTGAGGCAGGAGGTTTCAGCTGGGAGGGCCCACGACTGCAAAACTACGAGTCACAATCACCGGAGACATCAATATTCATCTGGAGCGAGCGTTTGACCAAAAAGTGACTAAATATTATGCAATCCTGTCAACATACCGCTGCCGACAGCATGTAAGTTCTCCAACACATCGACTCGACGGCCTGCTAGACCATGTCATCACATCCGACTGATCCGAGAGTGCGTCGTGACCGAGACGTCTGGTGGCGACGCACTCTCGGATGTGATGACATGGTATAGCAGGCCGTCGAGTCGATGTGTTGGAGAACTTACATGCATCCGAGAGTGCGTCGCCACCAGACGTCTCGGGCTCTCTGACTACATGCTAGTATCATGGTCCATCAGTAAGACACCAGCAGCTCCAAGTTTTCTAACGATCACCAAGCGCAAATGGCAGCATTTCGACACTGCCGCCTTCCTCGCCGAACTGTAGGAGTCTGAACTCTGTGCCGTCACTGATACGGCGATTGATCTACAGACGATAATGCAGATACCTTCGACTCCGTAACATTTAAATCACAGTTCAAAACTCATCTCTTCAAACAATCGTATGACTGTCATTGCATTTTCGAACTCATGTACAGCGTCTTTTCTCTCGACCCCGGTTTTGCTACGGCGCTATGCAAATCGCGAAGGTCTCCTGTTGAAAGGGTCAGATGTTTTATCTTTTATTTTTATTATTATTATTATTACTAGACAGTGCTTCACGAGCATTCGTAGGCCCTACTTTCCATCAGCGGCAACTTAGGATACATTTTCAACCTACAGTGGAACCAGACGTTTTCTTGGGACTGTTGGAGTTTGTTCCAGAGGGGTGGGACAGCTAGGGCTATGAAGCGATTTGCAAATTTTAGGGATGAGGTGACGGAAGGGCGGAGCAGACGGACAGACGAGCAGTCTTAGGGCAGAAGAGGGGCGGGTTGAGCGGAGTGGTTGGACCGTGAACAGCTGTCGGAGATAGGAGGGCTGGGAAGATTGGAGTGTATTGTAGATGAGTGATATGACTTTGTATTCTATTCGTTCGGGTATTTTAAGCCAGTGGAGAGATTTAAGGACAGCAATGATGTGGTGGTACTTGGGGGTTTTAGTCAGTGCACGGGCGAGTGCATTTTGAATGGGTTGGAGGCGGTTTATTTAGGCGATGTCTATGTTTAAAAAGAATGCATTGTAGTAATCTAATTTTGTGTGGACTATAGAAGTAGCTATTGTGGATGCAGTTTTGCAATCTAGCATTGGGCGAATTCTGCGAAGGTCACGGATGTGCATGAAGCAAGAGCGGGAAAAATGGGTGATAGGCTATGATTGGAGAAGCAAAGGTGCTGGACAAAAATCACACCTAAGTTGCGGACAGGAGAGTTTGCAGTGAATGTGTTGGTGGATGTAGAGTCGAGGTTGAGGGTAATAGATGGATCTGGGATTTTCTTAAGTTGGTCGCGCAGACCTATATGAGAATGAATTTAGCCGGATTTAAGCATAGGAGATTTGATGACATCGAGGAGGAGATTTTGGCAACCACATGGAGAAGATGATCTATGGAATGGGAGAAGCTGTTTCGAGAGAAAGAGATGAATAGCTGTGTGTCATCAGCATAATGGTGATGATCAACTGAGGATGCTTTGATTAGTGAGCTGAGTGGAGTAGTGTAAAGGATGAACAGAAGGGGCACAAGAACAGAGCCTTGTGGAACAACACAGGTGAAAGGGCATGATTGGGATGAGGTTTCCGATGCTTTAACAGAGAACGAGCGGGAAGAGAAATAGGGCTGAATCCAGAGGAGAGCAGTGTCACACATATGGGGCACCCATTAGACCGACTATATACATCGGAGCCCATGTTCGCGGATTGTTCAGCCCTAGAGTCAACAATCAAGACTAAGCACTCAGCCGTCTTAGCAACATCGATGGCCAGCGCGAAGCGCCCCGATATCTCTGATCGAGATGTCCGCAGCCATCGATTGCGAACGCCTCGGAACATGTCAACCCTACACGATTTCCTCTCACGGCAAACATGGAGTTTTATTACGGAAAGCCCCTCGGCTGAACATTTATTCGAAAACTTCTACTCCTTCGTCAATGGAGCGCTGGATCAGTTTGTACCATTACGTCAAATAACGATCAAGTGCCGGGATCCGCCCCATGTCACCCCGCACCTCAAGTATCTCTTAAGAAAACGTAACTTTCTGCATAGACGCCATCGCGACGAGGCTGCAGCGGCTGTAGCAACCAGAATAACCAATTGTATAATAAAATGCAATGAGTCTTCCTTTGACGGCCTCGGGAGAGGCACTAAAAAACTATGGGATGAGGTGAAGAGACTGAGGGGCGATACCAATAACTGCTCACGGGGGACAGATAGCATAACGAGTACCTCCCTAAATGAACATTACCAGTCAGTGTCTACGGACCATGACTACATCGAGCCCAGGCCTAAGCTCACAGTTAATTCCGCTCACCCAATTGAAATTATGGAATACCAGGTTTATAAGGCCCTTGAAGCCGTCCGTGGCTCCACCACTGGACCCGATGGCATCCCAGCATGGTTGTTGTCATCGATGGCTCACCTCCTCAGCACCCCTATAGCTTTCCTGTTCCAGCTGTCTCTGCAATCTTCCTATGTTCCCCCACAATGGCATTCCAGCTGCATTACACCGATCCCCAAAGTCCCCCGCCCCCTATCTGAAGCTGATAAGGGGCCCATTTCTATCACCCCCCGTCCTATGCCGCATACTAGAAAAGTTTGTAGCACGTACTTACTTTTATCCAATACTCGTCAACCCCAGTCTCAATCAAGACTTTGATGACCAATACGCGTTTAGGCCAACTGGCTCTACTACCTCCGCCGTGACAGCCCTCACCCATAACCTCCTTGACCTGTTGCACGAAGAGCCCTATGTGCGATTAGTGGCTCTGGATTTCTCCCGTGCTTTCGACACGGTCCGACACTCCCTGCTCGCCGAGCAACTCGCCCCTTTGCCTGTACCTGACTTCATATTTAACTGGATACTTGCTCTCCTGCACGACCGACAGCACTGCACCAAATTTCTCGGCACCATCTCTTCCTACTGCAAAATCAATGCTAGTATTATCCAAGGGTCTGGCTTAGGACCGCTCCATTTCCTCGTTGCCATCAAAGGTCTCAAACTAATCAACCCTAAGAACCGCCTGCTTAAGTACGCTGACGACTGCTATCTCCTCATCCCTGCTTCCGCCATTCTCACTACAGCAGCTGAGCCTGACCACATTGCCAAATGGGCTGCCTCCTGCAACCTTCTGTTAAATTGTGCAAAGTCAAAAGAGATGATCATTAGGCGCCCTAAATCTAGGCCTCCTGACATACCCCCCCCCTATTCCTGGCATCGACAGGGTCTCAGAATTGGTTCTCTTCGGGGTGACAATAACCGACTGCCTGGGATTTGGTTCCCATGTCCAACGCTTATGTATCAAAGCTGGCCAATCCCTCTATGCCCTCCGCTGCCTCACTGCCCACGGACTTGATGGACCGCGCCTGCATGACGTGGTTAGGGCCACAGTACTTGCAAGGCTGCTGTATGCCTCGCCGGCATGGTGGGACTTCCTTAATGCCGAGCAGCGCTCCTGCCTCTGTGCGTTTGCCAGAAGGCTCGAGCGACTTGGGTACCTGCCGGCAGGTTTTGAAATATTTGACACTCTCTGTACTCCGCAACCCGGGCCATGTTCTCCATACCTTACTTCCTCCAATAAAGACCAGCACATATGTGCTTCGCCCACGCTCGCATAATCGGGAAATTCCCAGAGCGGATGCGTTCACCCGAAGCAGTTTTATCACCAGAATGTTATACTGCTAGAGCCACGATACCTTAAATGCGTATGAATACTAAATTATAGTTCTCTAAGATCAGCTTGACAGTTATGACAGTTTTGACAGTTTCCAATAGTATTGCTCACCTAATGTTATAATTTAGTTTCTTCCACCTCTTTGCATAACCTGTTTGTAAGCCACAGTGCGTTTGCAGGTGGTCTAATAGAGGACATGCTTACTTACTTACTTACTTAGTTAAACCGAACCAGGTTGAGAGTCTTTGGAGTAAGATGTTGTGGTCAATGGTATCGAAGGCTGCAGAAATATCAAGAAGACAGAGACAAGAGACCTGTTGATGAGAGATGGCAGAAACAAATTTATTGTAGAGGGAGGT
This sequence comes from Allolobophora icterica, assembly GCA_963556255.1. Lineage (NCBI taxonomy): Eukaryota > Metazoa > Annelida > Clitellata > Crassiclitellata > Lumbricidae > Allolobophora > Allolobophora icterica. The sequence continues at coordinate 20,141,045 of OY744603.1, read as the reverse complement.
GAGTACCGTTTCAGTAGAGTGACGTTTGGTAAAACCAGACTGATGTGGGTTGAGAAGTGAGTTGGAAGTCAGGCACTCGTTGATTCGAGATAGTAGCCTATTATATGCGTTCGGTTAGCTTAGAAATGAATGACAGGTTAGAAACTGGTCGGTGGTTGGAAAGGATTCTTTATCCAATGATGGTTTCTTGAGCAGTGGACTGACTAAAGAGTGTTTGAAAAGGAGGGGGAAATTGCCTGTAGATAAGGAGAGGTTGATTATTTTGGTGATGATGTGAACAAGCATAGATGCACAGTCTTTCAGTAAGGAGGTAGGCATAGGATCGAGTTCGCACTGCTAGCTTGGAAGAGATTGTAATATATGGGAGACTTCAGCCTCTGTTGCTGGTTGTAACGCAGAAATGATGATCGAGGAGGGGAAGGCGGAGAGTTAGCCTAGAAGTCGAGGAAGGAGCGTCTGAAGGTGATTCCATGGTGGTTTTGGAAAGGAGTGATTGGAGAGGGAGAGACGGAGTGTGGAGCTTTTGCCTGAGAAGAAAGAGCAGAATGACTCAGAGCTCTATGAAGAAGATGGAAGAGAGTTTGGGAGTGGGCTGGAGGAGTTCCGATGAAGTAGGTGGTTTATGGTTTTCCAGAGAAGACGAGGATTCGAGGATCGAGAATGAACTAATGAGGAGTAGAACCTCTTTTTAACCGTAGCCAGTAGGTTGTGGTATTTCTTAAACTCAAAGTATCAGTTTCAGAAAAAATTCTTAAATAATTTTTTGTACTAACAGTTGGATTTTTCATTCCCCAATTAGGCCTATGATGATGATGGGTTTTCCTAATCATCAAATGGTTTGGTAATTTTTTTGTTGTGAAAACCGTATGTACGCACAATATCGAAAGCGGATGGTAGGCCTAAGTGAAGTCTAGTCTGAAGTCTACAGGACACTTACTAGTTCAGTTTTTGCGCTATTGTTGTTTTAGTAGGCCTTATACTTCATTGAAATGACATTGTCTTATTCCTCGATCCTACTTAGCATGCTGGCGCAGGAGACGGCATCTTAATATCTCAGTTTCGCTTTTACTGTCCGAATTGCAGGCCACTGGGAGTTCGTAAACTATACGTGGTGTTTGTGTTGACCTTGATCCTTAACGAAGCAAGTAGGTTAACCAGACGTTGCACAAAGTCAGGGTAATCAGGTTAGATTTTCCTCTTTCGCTTATCCCGTCAATCTGAGCACTCAATGTAATGCATGTGTGCATGTCAGATTTTAATAGAGGCTACAGGACACTTACTACTTACTTAACCGACGTATTCCCGCTTGCAATTTCTTCTGCAGCATTTCAATCAAGACTGAAAGCCAAAAGTTATAAGCTATCATGCATACCATAATTCCGCTTACGCACCATCCCAAGACCACATTCACCAACGATTTTCATCATAGCACTTCTCTCAGCATGCCTACATGAAGTCCACGAAGAACATAATTATTCCAATATAGGACTCGTATAATGACCATATGGGTTCCAGCTAATGCCCTTAGTTTATTCTGACAGGGGAATATATGCCGTCTCGCCAGGCTTCAGTTTGATTTCTGGACACGGACCTGGTTACGAAACAGACCAACCACCTATGGCTCTTGCGGACTTGATTTGAAATAGCGAAGTTGGTGCTAAGAAATTTCGAAGACTTACGCTACACGAACAGCTCTTGGTGGCATAGACGTAATTTGTGGAGGGTACGAGGGGTACACGTACCCCCCACTTTTTGGACTGGGGTACTGTACCCCTACTTTTTGAACAATGCCAATCAATATTTTATTATTGTGCCTTCCCAGAGATCACAGTCTCAGCCTTGCTTCGTGTATGTGAGAAATTGGTACCCCCCACTTTTAGAACAAAGCTACGCCCCTGCTTGGTGGGGTTGCCTTTCCGCTATTGGCCCTCAGGCCAACGTTTGTTCTGCAGAGTCTGTGCTGGTCTTTTAGATGTCGACAGAAATGTACCTTTACCTCGATTCATGTGCACCAGAGAGGTGCTCCACAGTGTAGTGGTTAGCGTGATGGACCGTCAGTCGAGAGGTCTAGGGCTCAAATCCCCGCCAGGCAGAAATTTGGCTCCAGATTTCTCCTTCATATGCACCCCTAGCCAACTCAGCTATAATTTCTTCTCCTTCTCCTTTCTACTTCTTCTACTTCTTCTCCTTCTTCTCCTCCTCCTCCTCCTTCTTCTTCTTCTTCTTCTTCTTCTTCTTCTTCTTCTTCTTCTTCTTCTTCTTCTTCTTCTTCTTCTTCTTCTTCTCCTCCTCCTCCTTCTCCTTCTCCTTCTCCTTCTCCTTCTCCTTCTCCTTCTCCTTCTCCTCCTCCTCCTCCTCCTCGTCCTCATCCTCGTCCTCCTCATTCTTCTTCTTCTTTTTCTTCTTCTTCTTCTTCTTCTTCTTCTTCTTCTTCTTCTTCTTCTTCTTCTTCTTCTTCTTCTTCTTCTTCTTCTTCATCATCATCATCATCATCATCTTCTTCTTATTCTGTTTCTGTGTCCTTTGAGATATCCTACTTGATCCTTCTTGATTTTCATCGCACCTAACTTTGAATTTGACCTTCACACTGAGTTTGTTTAGTAGTGACCATCAGCTGATACCTTCAGACTTATAACATTGGCGCTATGGAAATTCTTAGAAATTGTTCTTGTGGTAAAGATTGTCAGAGTAATTTATTATTCTTTCATGTCAGAATGACCCTGACCTTTAAAGATGTTTTTATTTTATAATTACAGATTGAAATGGCGAATAGTGAGCCAGAGGGTGACAGCGATGAAGACTATATGGATGCGCTCGAGAATCCACCAATCAGCTACTCAGGTACGTATAAGACCTTTCACATCGGATATATATACACTGTGAACGGGAAAAAAACCAGACCTATACAATAAATAGAGAAATAAACACCAAATATTGAAAATGTTATTGAGTCTAAAACTATTTTATTCCAAACTATAATCTCAGATAATAATGCGCTAAAGCAGTTAAAAATTGACGTGACCGTGACGTCATTTGTAATAAAACATCCGTTACAAAATGGAACACCGAGCTCGCGATACTGTTGAACTTCTTACAAACGAAACTCCAGATTTCACAACCCTACACTTTGGCCTCCAAATAGCCCGGACCTTAATCCCGTGGGCTACAAAATCTGGGGTGTGATGCAAGAAAAAGTTTACAAGACAAAGGTGCGCGTTGTCGGAGAACTGCGTGAACGTATAACTCAGGCATGGGATGAATTTGATCAAGCTGTAATCGATTCAGCAATAAGTCAGTGGCGAGGGCGTCTTTGTGCCTGTGTTGAGGCCAAAGGAGGACATTTTGAACACACATTAAAACTAAAAAATAATAGTTATATGATTCATATCCTTTAAACTGAAGTTCCACCAGGTTTTATTAAAATATGCAAATTAGTACAAAAATTATCGTAGTAATAAGAGGTCTGGTTTTTTTCTGTTCACAGTGTATATATATATCCGATGTGAAAGGTCTTAACGAAGCCGTGTATATATATATATATACATATATATACATATATATATATGTATATATATATATTTTGCTCAATAACGTTTGGCTAATCTTAGTTTGTTACTAAGTTTCGATGCTCGCCAATATGAGATTGTATTCTGTCACAATTTCTGTGGATAGACCTATAGGGCCTAACGATTGTGAGTTTTGGAAAAGTTCAAATCCAAACAACATACAAGACATATGTAAAATATACAAAAAACGATAACTTTGAAAGAAAAGGTTTAAGACGTAACGGGTAAGCCCCTATTCAAGATGTATAGGGTAGATCTAACAGACGAGAAGAAGAGCCAAGATGATGTAGCCAGCCCCATTTGGGATCCACGTGGAGAATCGACCACGGCCTTTATGGTGAGATTTGACCTTGGACATCAGAGCTGTAGTGGTAAAATTAGAGGCGAGTACACGTTACAGATTAGTTTTTCAAAAATACTGAGGGGCTGAGCCCCTCACAAGGAAGAAAATATTTTTAAATATGGAAACGATTTGGGTAGCGTTTAAACTATTGAAATAACGGATTTTCTCAATTTCTGATGCATCACTTACTTAGTACTTACTTAGTCCTTGCCGTGCAGGTAGCAAATCGGATGACGCATCTCCTCCACTCCCCTCTCTCCTGTCTGCCTCCTCCCATGTCAGCTCCGGATGTCTTAGGTCGTCTCTGACTGTCTCTGGCCAGTTGTTTCTCGGCCTTCCTCTTTTCCTTTTCCCTCCAGCGTCCCAGTTCATCACCTGCTTCGCTGTCCTGCCGTCGTCTGTACGGAAGACATGCCTCATCCATCTCAATCTTCTCATTCTGATGATGTTTTCCAGGGTATCCTGTCCTGTCCTTTCTCTTATGGTCTTGTTGGTTACTTTGTCCCGCCATGATACATGAAGAATTCTTCTTAACCATCTGTGATGTGCCGCCTCCAGTCTCCTCTTGCCGCCGCCGTCATTGGCCATGTTTCTACTCCACATAGCAGTGTGCTCAGAACTATAGCGCTATGCAGTCGCAGCTTTGTTCTTAGACTGAACCCATTTTTCTTCCATATCTTGGCATGTCTTCCAAAAGCAGCGTTTGCCTTTCCTACGCGCATTTTTATGATGCATCAGCTATGCTAAAATTTATTGAAAAATTAATGTTTTTTGCATCCACGTCAAGCAAACAGAAATAATTAAATTTCAAACTGAAATTTTGTTTAAGTTTTAGTCCACACTTGTCTCGACAGTATTAAAAAATATGTCAAAGTACGTTCTGAAGGTGAGTACACGCTCTCAAGAGGTGAATATACTGAAGAAAAATTGTCTGAAGTGAGTACACGGTCTCTAGAGGTGAGTACACGCTGTATAGGCTACCCCCGTATACCCTCGTCTACAGCCTGACCTTGGTCCTTGAGGATGGAGTTGTATAACTTAAGCCAATACACTGATGCTGAAGTTCAGGAAACATCGAAGAATTTTGCAAACCTTAGGTATGCAAATGATTTCAGTGTCTGCCGGCATGTTCTGAACACCAGACTAGTGACAATAGTTGAACTGTAAAGTTGGTTATGACAGATGTTGTGTATGTTGAAGTTACGTAGCAACTTAATGAACATTATGAGCATTAAATTCGTAAACTATAGGACTGCATTGGACTGGTTACTGCATAATAATAATAAAGTATGACTGATTTATGTAAATATTATAAGTTTTTAAGGCCGCGAATCTCAGGTGCTATAGGCCCTATAGCTGTTCTTTTAGGCCCATCGTAATGGGGTTCATAACCGTTAACTCCAAATTTACAAGCCGCACTTGAAAGTTATGCGCAGGGCAACAGCTTATTCATGAGCGCCGTGCTGAGTTCGAGGGGTTGTCCGGGAAGTTATCAAAATAATGGAGATCCAAATCCGGTTGCCAAAGATGCCAGAGAGAGGAGACAGAGGAGTTGCTAAGGGAGAGAGGTTTCTTTGAGGTCGAGAAAGGTTCAAAGACGAAGGATAATATGAGTCAGGATATGAATTCTTGAAGAGGCGAAAATGTAATTTTGAGTAGAGAGCCTGAAGGGTGACAGAGGAGCCTGAGGAAAATGCTGGCGGGTGAGTGGCAACACTGACGAAGGAACCGAAAATTTATGGAATTCAGGAGGAAAATCATTCATGAGTCCAGGTGCAGTGTGGTATAATGGTTCGGTTGGAGAACTTAAGATGAGAAGTGACTGGGGGTCGGGAAAGACTGAGATAGGAGGATGATCACGCTAGAGCGGGTTGGCTTAATGACGAAAAGTTTTCGAAGATACTCTGGCGAGGAATATTGCGAGGATTTGAAGGTTAGTGACTGGACGTTGAAATCGATTCGCTGTGGAATTTTCAGCCAATGGAGTGATTTGGGGATGGGAGTCATTTGGTGATTCTTGGGCGTTCTGGTGACAGCTCGGGCTGGTGAGTTTAAGATGAGCTGCAGACACTATAATTTGGGTAACTATTATGTCCTAGTATAAGGTAACAAAATAGTTAAAAGCAAACATCAGACAAAACCATTTAAGAAATCCCAAGTGATGAATACGAAAGTTGTTTAAACTGTACAGGGATATTCTTGAGGTATGGTGTGGAGTTAATTGACGAAAAGGAAGAGTCACGGACTCATTTAGCCCAGGGAAATTATCGGGTTCGAAGGTCAATCCGGCTATATCCTGTAAAAATATTTGAAGTGGAACTTTCAGTTACGAAAGACCTTGGGATTATTAATTAAAGTATCTGATAGATTCACTCAAAGAATCTACCATTTGATGCACATACGAGGTTATGCTCTAATGGTGATAGATTAGTCTGATTGTTTCGTAGATCTTTAGCTAATTATAAGTAACTTCTATATCGCCGGTGTCTAATGCACAAGGCATCAACCGATGATGCACCAAAAACCAAGCCATAATAACAGTCTACATCACCTGGGTCTTGGGATATCAGTCTATCAACCATCGATTGTTGCCTGGATCACCAGATTTATCACACTGAAACAGAAATTAGAATAAGTTATTGTCGCAAATTGCAATCTCGAAAATTCTCCAGCGCCCAGAAAAACATAAATTTTACGGGTGCTCAGTAGGGCCTAACTAGAATCGGTAGGTAAGCCGTTGAGGTTACATTGCAAGAATGACTACAGAGGTCGAGATCCATGTCGACTCCAGGATTAGGTAAGTAGAACGTGACATGTAATAATGTAAAATGCCTTGCCAATTCATGGGAGCGAATTGACCCAGCCATTCTGCAGCGTTTTTCCACTTTCGTGATAACCACTTCCGCGGAAGTTGCAAGAAGGCGTTATATGTATGATTTGAACGAACGAATGAATAAACCTTACAAAGATGTTTCAAGATCTTAACTGTACTTAAAAATATGTAAATGCTGAATATATTAGGCCTATAGTATGGCGATATAGAAAGTTCTGAAAGTATAAGTTGTCGGAAGTCGCTTGCTGAGCCATTTAAGATTAGATTTTCTTAGTAGGTCTACTGTAGCAGCGCAGCCAAGAAATCAATTTCAGAACTCTTACACCATAAGCCCTTTGGCGACAAACTAGTCTGTTCACCTGACTCCGGAAAAAGAAGCTTTTTGCGCACACGTGCCTTTGTCACCAAGCTGTAAAATTTTGTAGCTAGGAAGTAAGGCAAATCCCGCGATGCACTGACCCCGTGTCCGGTACCCTGGGAGTCGTAACGAAAATCAAACGAGCACTTCCCTTAGCCCCATTAATGGGGCAAGGGACCGTTAACTCGCTTTAGGGAATTTTTTTTATAAATCGTTACACTGCTAAGAGTTGGGCCTACACGGACAATAAAACGTTCGGCTGTTTTTTTTCTGCTATTGTAGTTACATCCGATGAATTTCGCTTAAACTTGGAAAGACATCGAGTGTTCGTGGAAGGACGAATGGATCCAAACCACGGTCTCGTCGACCGATTGCAAGTAACTGATGCAATAGATTACAATCAAGTCCAGATCATTTGCGCAGAAAGAGTGCCTTTTCTGAAGAACAGATTGATTCTAGACTTCATTTTGGAAGGAAATGAATCGAAGAAGATTGAAAAATTCTGCGAAGCTCTTAGAGAAACTAAACAAGAACACTTGTTCAATTATGTGGACGCCAATGGAGGTGAATAGACTTGCTATTTCCGAGGCATGTCGGCCATTGACAGCGTTCTCAGTTTCGCCTTTCCCCTTCTCAGTTTATCTAACTTCTTCACTGTAATGAAATAAACATGAATGAATGAACGAATGAAATTAATTAATTATTTAATTAATTTCCTGCTTCTTGCTTGCTTGCACGATTGAGTGATGGGTTGATTGATTGATTATATGATTGATTGATCGATTGATTCTTTAAGTGAATGTTACCATTTTACCTGACCATGACATCATTAATTCATTCCTTTGTTTGTATTAAAGTTCGTTCGTTCATTCATTTGCTTGTTATTCGTACTGCTCAAGAAATAACGCTGCTGGGTCAAATTAATTAGTTTACTGAAAAGCTTGAAATTTCTTCTGCTTTGACAGAGTACAAGACGCAGTTTGTAGGCGATTGGCCTCTAAGTGAAAGAGAAATTAAAATAATCGACAAGAACTTGATCTTTTTGAAGGAGAGGCTTGATACTGCCCATGAGTTGTTACCCCTAATGCGAAAGCATAACACCATCACGCGGTTGCAAGAGCAGCGCGTTTCTGAACAACCAGGCCGCTACGAGAGAAACACGGCTCTTCTGGATATCATCCGACAAGGTAGTCTATCCGAGTACAAGAACACTATCGAAAGACTTTTGGAGACGAAGCAAGAGCACATTGCTAAAATTCTGATCGAAGGAGGCGGTAAGTATTTTCGTATAAATGGGTGATCATATATCTCATAAGCATTCTATACATGCGTAACTTCATACTTTGTCTAAATCATATTCGTCTATATCGGCATTATGACTAGATGTAATCAGTTAATTCTGAATCAAGTAGAAATACTTTTGTTGTGAAAGGTTGCTGAAAACAATTAATTAGTCACAGATAAGCTCCAAAGTCATTAACTCTTCTTAGTGGCCTTGATGCACAATATTTGCCCAATGTCACAACCGTTTATTATTTTCAAACACTGTTTGCTCACATACCAGCCATTGGTGTCTCATGCCACGCATCTCCTTCCGCCGCATCCCATTGAATCAACAATCCTCCTTTTCTTATGCTACTATCGCCTTCCATACAAAGGCCCTACCCTATTATCCCTGCATTCCTTCGCTTAGTTATTCCGCTGGACTATATTTCGTTACACGACGCCGCATCACACTCAGGCATAACAACATTTTTCCGTCTATCCCAAATTTGTCTCTCAAACCCAGCACAGCCATTCGCACCCGCAAGCAAATTACTGTCCTCTCCTCACCCAAGTAAACTTATCAGACCTTAGAATCCTCATCTGTCACTATCATAATGCCTACATCTCTGCCAAGTCTTGTGTTTTCCTTGAGAAATTTAATTACGTTCTGTCTATCGCTGTCATCTCATCCCATAAATATGTCCTCACTGGTGAGTTCAACATCCACGTCGACAACCACTCTTCAGATCCATTTGCATACAAGTTTCTTTGCTCCCTCAGTGCGTTCGATCTGCTCCAGCTGGTGTCTTTCTCTCTAAACTGAAAACATACCTGTTTCATTCTACTTGTGATTCTTGATATTTGCCCGACCTGAATGTGCATTTCTAAGTAGGGCATTATCAAGTTGAAGTTATATTGTATGTTGCATTTTAATACTGAATGGTTAGGTCTTACATGTCCTCCTACTTTAATCTTGCCTTGCTGGTGCACGTTACATATGACACACCAAGGATATTTTACATCAAATGATTTTGCTAATGAACTAAACACGAACTGTTTTGTAGCCGTTGTACAAATACATTCAAGTGCTAAAGGGCAAGTACCAATAATTAAACAAGGCGAAGCGGAAATGGTTACACAGCTGCTGAAGGTAATGAAAGAGCAGACACCGATACAGAAGGCTCATCTACTAGAGTTTGCACAACTGAAAAACTTCGGTTTAATTGATGTTGTTCTCATCGAAAGTATCGGTTTATTTTTTCATTGCAAAAATCTGTATGATTTTCACCGTCTACTGGAGCTGTTGGAAAGCAAGGAACTACAAAAAATAGTCGACGTAATCTACAATGAATTTATATCAACTTCAACAAAAATAGAGGTGACACTCACATGGAGTGATGATGAGTTCAGCAGAGTCAAGCGCGACCTTCAAGGTAGGCCTATATAATAAAAAAAATTTCATAACAATTAAAAATTAATACTTGCCACTCCACGTTTGCGACTGTTAGAATTAGGCCTACATGCTACTTATATCACAGATTAGACAATTTGTGGTACTGGTGAAGAACGGAACTCTTCAGTTAACCATATTATATACATTGGGCCTATATATGTACATATGCATTTCTGGTATATACCCTATTCAAAACGGACATTATACAGCGCCTCTTCAAGGAAAATCACTCAGAGGTAAATGTAAATGTACGCGATTTTCTATAGCGACCGTATATGGCCTCGACCCTGCTCATTTTTCAATGAATTGATCGGGTGAGATCCTTCACCACCGCTGCCCGTTTGAATGGGTGCTACGCCATTTAAGGTCCCCGTGTTGGGACCGTGTTAGCCCGAGATTTAAATCTCTGAAATAAGCCACCTTCGGGAAGCGAACCGCGGTCCGCATGCTCTCTAACACAGAGTCGCATGTGACGCGCAGCCTACGCTCTTACCGATGTAGCTAACTGGGCCAGTTAGGTGCTATGTAATGAGTAGTTGCACTTACTAAAACCGAATTCTTAACCCTATGCGTTCCTAGTTTAGTATGTATGCAGTAATTATAGCCCAATAGGAACTAATCTAACTTCTATTTTGCCTCTGTGCTACTCATGGTTGGATTTACAAGGCGGTCTTGGGTTCAAAGCTCAGCCAGGACAAAATAAATCGGTTTGGAACTTGGTTATGTAATTGGAACATTTATAAAGCGCCAGTTAAGGGAAAAGTCATCAGTTTAACAACATATCCTTCTCTCTAACCACATTTCCAACCTCTCACGCTCCTGCTTCGTGCCCATTCGTGACCTCCGACGCATACGGCCCATGCTTGACCTCAAACTGCCTCCACCATCGCCACCTCCATTGTTCATTCAAAGCTTGATTACTGCAATTCCATCTTCCTCAACCTTGAATTCACCCAAATCAAGCGTCTGAAACTTATCAAAAACTCACTAGTCAGAGCTGTCACTAGAACGCCCAAACATCATCATATCACTCCTATCCTCAAATAACTCCTTTGGCTAAAAATCCCGGAGCGAATCCACTTCAAAGTCCTATCTTTAACCAAAAACTCCCTACAATATTCCCCGTCCAAGTACCTTCGTGATCTCTTCACCATTCAGACAACCCGCTCCACTCGATCATCCTCCTATCTAAGTCTTTCTCGACCCCCAGTCACTACTCATCTCAAGTTCTCCAACCGAGCCATATCCAAGACAGCACCATGCCTCTCGAATGATCCCCCCTGAATTCCGCAGATTCTCAGTTCCTCCATCATCATTGCAACCCGTCCTTCATCCTTCTCCTTATGTCCCTCCATCTATCACCCCGGGCTTGCCACTCAAAACTGAAGTCTCATCTTTTCAAGTACTCCAACACTGACACATCTGATCCTCCGCCTTTCAATTATTCTTTCCGTAAACGGCATCCGCCTTGACAGCTGTTCTGCCTCCTCTCTTGATCTGGCCTTCTGGAAACCGAACTCGGATCTCTTTTGGACCTCGCTCTGGAAAACCCCCTAGGATTTGATTTGGCCTCCTGGAAATCGAACTTTGACCTCTTTTCAACTACTCTCTGGAAAACCTCGTCTGATTTGATTTGGCCTTCTGGAAACCGGACTTGTATCTCTTTTGAACCACTCTCTGGAAAACCCACTTTGATTTGATTTGGCCTCCTGGAAACCGGACTTGTATCTCTTTTGAACCACTCTCTGGAAAACCCACTTTGATTTGATTTGGCCTCTTGGAAATCGTACTTGGACCTCATTTCGACTACTCTGTGGAAAACTCCTACTGGTTTGATTTGGCCTTTTTGAAACCGGACTTGGATCTCTTTTGGACTATTTTCTAAAACCCCTTCTTATTTGACGTAGCGCTCGTGAATAGGCTGGTCCCCTGCGCTTGGCCTTCATGTGGCGCTTTAGAAGTTTGGAGATCACGATTACGATGCAAATTAATTATCCTGTAGCAAAGCAGAGGGCTGAGTTGCGGGTAATTGATGGCGGCTAACTTCAGAGTTGGTCAGGTTTTCTTCATTTCGGCAGGTACTACGATTACTGTGCAGTCCTGTAGGTCTCCAGAGCAGTTCCTGCTTGAGTTGTGGACCTTTAGGACTTGGATCTCTTTATCGAAATTTATAGCCGGGAACGATTGCTCTAATCTAATGATTCCCCAGCGCCGTTATCATAACGCCAAAGACATCACCCGATGGTCACTTTGAATGAAAGTCAATCAAAAATCACAATCAATTGGAGAAGCCAAGTTGAAATCCGTAGATCAGAGAAATCAGAAGCAGGATGCGGTGGGTACGCACGTTAAAGAGGGGTAAAGTTGTATCCCCACGAGGCTGTGGACAAATTGACGTAACTGAGATCATCATAATAGAAAATGATTTTTCATACCCAGAGGTTAAAGCGTTTTATGGAATTGTTTGCCCTTTTTTACACAGAAATGGAATCAACCCACCAGGAAAGTACAGTAGCGGCATTAGGTATGTACCAATTTTGGCCTGTGATATATCTGGTACTCTGCAAATTCTTCTTTGTCGGGAGATGGACTTTTCAAAGTGATGTAATTATTGTTGGAGAATGTACTAGAGTAACTAGAAAGCATAACAAATTGACGTCTTTCGCTGTAATAGGAACGGAACAAAACGGATAAGTCAGTAAGTAAGTATATTCTTTATTACTGCCAACTGTTCATAACGCACTTTAGTTTACATATTATACATATAGTTTAATTGGGTTGGCAAGAGGAATACTACAGGCACTACACAAGGTGTGGAGTGCGAGGGACATCAGCAGGACCACCAAAGTACAGGTGTACTTGTGCTAAACGTATTATTGTATAACTCGGATACATGAACATTGAAGGAGGTGCAGAAAAGACGACTGAGGGTGTTCGAAATGGTATGTTTACGAAGGATAGTGGGAGTCACCAGAAGAGACAGGATAAGAAATACGGAGATAAACAGCAGATTGAATATACACAAGGACATCGTGGATAGGATAAGGATCAGGAGACTGCGCTATTTCGGCCATATATCAAGAATGCGAAATGAAAGATACCCGAATATAGCACTACACTGATACGTACACGGAGAGCGGAGGAGGGGAAGATAAAGGTTGCGATGGATTGATGGGATTCGAGAGGACTGCAAAGAGATGGGCCTATTCGTGCAGGAGGCTACACAGAGAGCACAAGACAGGAAGAAGTGGAGACTCACCACAAAATAATGAGCGGCTATTGCGTGCTGGGGCATCGCCAAAGCCATAAAGAGAAGAAGAAAAGAGAGAAGAGACATATAGTTTATACAATATAGAGCATCCTTGTCAAAAATGTTTTCCTCGCTAGATTGTCCTTCCTGAGTATTACTCGGTCATGCAGTCTCGGCCTCATGAAATAGTGCTGTGGTCTCAGCGGTAGGAGCTGAGGGTTCGGCACATGGCTCTGGTCACGCAGTACCGCAGCGAAGAGTCTGCCAGGCTACATAATTGCTCGAAGGTGGGGCCGCAGGGAGATAATGCACACGCACCAGACGGTTTATCACGGACTGCAGTCTATTCCGTTCCTGCTGACCCGCGAAATCCCACCATGCCGGGGCCGCGTATAACATACGGGCTAATGTGATCATTTTTACCACGTTATGTAGACTTGGGCACTGCAGGGCTTGCGCTGTCATGATTCGCAGAGCATACATCGACTGTCTTGCTTGGACGCAAGCGCTCTTTAACTGCGCCTCGAAACCTAGTTGTTCCGTCATAACAACTCCTAGAATCTTCATACTCTGCACCCGCCGGAGTCCCGGCACCTCTGCCGGTGCGTCCTCCTGCCCGCTCCCCTTCCATGGGCGGCGGACTATCATGTCCTGAGTCTTGCTTTGATTAAGGCTCAGATTGCAGCTCCTGGACCACTGATTAAACTCTTCCCTGATTGTGTTACTGTTTTTGGCTGGTACTAAAAGGTAGGCGTCATCGGAATATTTAATCATACGATTGCTAGGGTAGACTGTTTTGAGCTTTGATATGACCACGATGAAGTACAAAGGCCCCAGACCGGACCCCTTAACAATGCTATGGTTTCGGTTTGTCATGAAAGTGTAGGGGTCATGAAAATATAGCTGAAACTAGGAGCTGGAAGATCGATGAAAATAGAACTCAAACTGGAAGCTGGAAGTTGGATGAAAATATAGCTCGAAATAGAAGCTGGATGAACGATGAGAATGGAGCTCAAACTAGAAGCTAGATTAGCGATGAAAACATAGCTCAAACTAGAATCTGGATTAGCGAGTAAACATAGCTCAAACTAGATTTCGTGCATGGGGCCGCATTTGACGGGGCGATTTGTCGGGGCGCTTTTGTCCTGGGCGCTTTTGACGGTGTATCGTGGTAGATCCTCTGGGGCGGAACGCTTACTGGTCTGAGAATTGCTGGTTTGTGCATGGTGTCATCAAGAAAGTAGAACACTTTGAGTACGGTTGGCAGGTTCATTGTGTTGTTCTTATAAGACGGCGCTGTAGAAATCGTCGTATAATCGTATTCATCACGCGTACTTTTGTCTTCAGAACGAGGCTGAGACAGGTGGAAAGCAGAATAACAATGAATTTGTATTATTGTAATCTTGCAAGTTTTGTATCGTAGTTAGGACTACGCCTACATAATATTATTGGCTATAACAGGAATGCCTGGTACAGTGTTTCAGTTGTCGCGGGGTTCAAACCCGTTGTTCTTTTTATAACCCCTCAGATATATACCTGAAAAGATGTAGGCCAGGGTCATGAGTTGTTTCGTGAGCAACATAATTATATTAGCATCACTAGATTTTTACCTCCGTTCGTGTACTCTGGTACTCTGTAAAATACTCGACCCGTATCTCTTTTGACGATTAAAACACTGGTCAGGTATTATCAGATTAGTTGAAGAAATAATGTAGTGGAAAAAATAATGAAAGCTTCAACTCTGTGTAGGCTATTGTACTTAGTTAGGCATAATACATCCTGAAATATGGTTTTGTTGCTTTCTAGCTGAAACAACTGAATTTAAATTCAATATACTACCAGTGATGGGAAAATACTTTTTAAAAGTATTTTGAGTACGAGTATAAATACTTGCTCACAAAAGTATTTAAAATACAAGTTTAAAATACAGTATCATACAAGTATTTTAAATACAAGTATAAAATACTTGCCTGGAAAAAGTATTTTAAATACTAAGTACGAGTACTTCAGGCCAAAGTTTATCACAAATGATCAAGTCATATAAAAATGAGACTGAAATTCTTAATATAGAATATTGAACACTAGCAAAAACAATTGTCCAGTTCTGCAGTCATGTCGCACTTAGGCATTGGCCTTGATTATATCAGTAGTTGCTGAAAATGCTTGTCATTTAAGCCAGAGGTTCTCAAACGGTGGTACGCGTACCCCTAGGGGTACGCCAGGTGTCGCTAAGGGGTACGCGAAAAAAAATTGAAAAAAAGAAAATTTCTATGAGTTTATTCCCATGTTTCTTTGATTAGCTATTGTCTATTGAAGTCACTATTCTACTTCCACCATACGCTTCTGTTTCTTTAAATTTTCTATGAGTTTACGTCCATCTTTTTTTGATTAGCTACTCTACGTTCACCATGCGCTTCTTTCTCTTAAGTTTGAGAGTAAACCCCAACGAGGACGACGGCATTGGTACGCAGCGTAAGATTAGACGGTATACGACGAGAGCTTTTATCCTTTGAATTGACTTGGTGTGTTGATGAAATGAACCGAAACCTTAATGTGTCGTCTGCAGTGAAAAACTGTCAAATAATTCAATCAAATCTTCTCTACTTCAGCGACATTTCAATACAAAACATCCACTTCTTCAAGGTAATCCACTTGAATTTTTTAAACAAATAAAAATGGAAATGCTACAAAGTAAGAAGAGTTTAAAGTCGTTTGCTGCAGCTAACTCACAAGCATTAGAGCATCTTATTTGGTCAGTTTGTGAATAGCTCAAACAGGGAACCGCACACAATTGGGGAGAGCCTAATATTACATGCGGCCAAAGATATTACGACTTGTCTGCTGGGACAAAATGCTGCCAAAAAACTGGACATTGTTCCTTTGTCGAAGCCAGTGGCGGCGCCGCCTTTACTTGTGGTACGGCAAGGTTTTACGGTAACAACATACTTTTGCCATACCACTTTTTGCCGTACCCCTAATTTGCCGTGCTACTTTTCAAATCGTGGCGCCGCCACTGGTCGAAGCATTGTTTCCCGACTCACTCAAGATTTAGCTTCTGAAGTAAATTTGCCTACCTATGCCATGGTCCTACGCTAATTGCAAGGGCACTTCGCGCTCGCCTGTTGTTTCTTATCAGACGGCATCTTTGCTGGGGGTACGCCAACGCTCGATTTTTTTACCTGGGGATACAATAAAAATAAAGTTTGAGAACCCCTGATTTAAGCGATTACGTCTTGGTAATGAAATTAGAGATCCTTTGGAGAACAACCTATCAAAAAAGACATACAAGTCTCTAAAAGCTGGTTTCTCAACAGTGCATAGAGGTCTAACTTCTTCAACAATATAGTTCATGATTAGCTCATTAACTCTGTCTTGGCTAATCAACTTGACTGAGTTTGCATTGGGAAAAGCCAGTTGTCGATGACTACTGGTATCAAATTTAGGACTATTGGAACAGTTGGACATGCTGGTAGTTGCTAATTCATCTACAGTTGTACATGGCAGCCTCTTATGTTCAGTATAATCGGTGAACTTGCTCTTGTGTGCATTCTAAAACACATTATCAGCATTATTTTCTAAAGTATAGTTTCTCAGCATACCAAAATAATTATTAAAATGTTATTTCATTACTTTTATTATATCTGCCAAGTTAGTCGGTGTGAAAATGAGTTGCAACTTTAGCAACTGTAATGAAGGACTTGCTCAATATCCATACACAGTAACCATTTCAGGCAAGGATTTAAGCCTCCAACCTCTAATCTTAGCATGTCAAAAATCGCTTTAACAAGAGATATCACTATTTGAAATGAAATCTCACTCACAATAAATACCCACTTTGGTAACGGGTTAAGTCACGTAGTTATATTCAAGCATTAGGCCTACTTTCGTCGCCTCGTTAGTGAAAGACCACAAAGTAAGCGGGAACAGCTCATGAAAGTTTATGACTCTGTGACGATGGGTGTTACAAGAGTGAACAATTTTTCTTATACTTTACGGCAATTTTACGTCTGAAATTATCACTTGCAAGTTTTTAGAAATAAAACGCTTCCGGGACGCAAATTTACAACTGGGATGCAAAAGAACAGGTAAACACAGTGCTGAAATTCCCTACCTTCAAATGTTTCAATAAGTTCGATGTAGCATTAGTTCGTGCACTCAGCAGTTTGTTTGCACAAAGCAGACACTGAACAACAACGATTTTACCAGTTTGTTTAACAATATAAACAAATTTGCCATCTAAAATAGCTGGTGAAACCATCGACGTCGATGGGTGAAACAGTCTTGCTTCCTTAAATTCCGCCATTTGTTCAAAGCATAGATATAATAACCCATGTTCACGATTCGATATCTATATTTAGACCACAGAAATATTGGTATCGATGACCAGCACTTGAATGATCCAGCCCAATAAAAACAGCCCACTAGAAATTGCAGGCCTTGTGCATGCAATAATAATGTTGTCTGTTAATTGTTATTAATGAGAAATAAAAGTATTTTAAAAAAGTATTTTAAAATTACAATTTAAGTACGAGTACTTCCAAAAAAGTATTTTAAGTAAAAGTAAAAGTACAGTCATTCCAAAGTATTTTAAATACAAGTACGAATACTTCGAAAGTATTTTAAGTAGTATTTTAAATACTAGTATTTAAAATACTTCCCATCACTGTATACTACCACACTTACACAGAGGCGGCGCTACACCAGGGCAAATGCCCTGGTAAAAGAGCCTTTACCCTGGTCGATGCCCTGTCAGAATTTTCGCCCTATCCAGAATTTGTTCGAGCATATTTGTTATATCATGAGATATAAATTCACTTAATTCAATGAAATGTTAACATTTGCTTTACAGATGTCAAAAAGCGTTCAGCTCCCGGGGGGCTTCACCCATCTGACCTCCTGACTATGGCCATATATAATAGTGCTGGGGGCGATTTATCGCAAGCGCAGTAGCGCGATCTTATATGGTCACCATTTTTATGCTCGCGCTACCACGCTCTCCATAAATCGCCCTCTGCGCTGGTTCCCTGTATGACGGCTCTGGCTATGCTCTGGTTACAAAAAGTGTCTGTCGCCGCCACTGCCCGTACAAGGTTAGACTTTTTATTATTGTCCAAGGCAAGAGCATCGACACCAGGGCTCCGGAGGCCATGATCTCCCACTCGAAAATATGGGGTCACAGCCTTCATTTCTAGTATAAAGGTACATGGTTTTGGTGGCTAATTTATAATTTGGTCATAGAGCTTGTGAGGTCTGAAAAGGATGGATATTGGATAATTCATTCACCAATCACCCAAGCGTAAACGAATTATTTTTCACTAAATTAATCACGAAGAGAGGTAGGCCTACTCGATAGTCCATTGATTAGCGTGCTGCAATGTCAATCGAAAGGTATGGGGTTCGACTCTTCGTCAAAGAATAATTTTGGCTCCAATGTTGTCTCTTGCCGAACTCAGCTATATAATGAGTAGGCCTATATTGACCGTACATTGTCAGTGGGAAGGTCACGCAACGAAGGAGAAGGCTTGCCGTCCGCTCAAGTGTTAAGACAAAAAAATTAAGAAATACGAAGTTGCTAACGGCCCATAACCATGACTGTTCCTCAGAATTAGCTCTGGGATGCTACTCTAACCCATGAAGAGCAAGAAGTCATCAGGAAGTTCGAAATTAGTAGCCCCAAAGTCTCGAAGACTGAACAAATCGTCAACAGTTTTGTTTACATAAATCAACATCTTTCTCACCTGCTCCCCATTTCAGACTTGTGCTTGAATCGGCTGCCCCTAACCCGCTCCAAAAATCGTGCCGAAACTCTTGTTCCTGTGAAACAATTATAACTTTATATGTGCTATTTGTATGCTACTACTAGCGGTATCATAGCCTGTGAGATATAGGGTATCACTTTTCAGTTAAAGAAAACTTTTAATTTGTTTTAGAGCAAATTGCTTTCAAAAAGATGCTTTAGCTTGTGATGTCATGCTCTCGACAATATTCCTCAGCTCTTGGGCATGGATGAAAGCCTGAAAACCTGTCAACATGAATTGTTGGCAGTCTTGTTGTCAAGACCTTAAACCTCAAGACCAAGACCAAGACCAAGACCTTGAACCTCAAGACCAAGACCAAGACCAAGACCTTGAACCCCAAGACCAAGACCAAGACCAAGACCTTGAACCTCAAGACCAAGACCAAGACCAAGACCTTGAACCTCAAGACCAAGACCGAGACCAAGACCCCAAAAAATCACAGTCGTATCCAGACTTCTATTCCTTACTAAAAATTGTCCAGTCGGACTACTCGTTATTTTAATGAAAACATGAGTTTTTTCTTCTATTCAAGCAAAACAACTCTAAATGGAGACTTCAGAGAATTCCGAATTCGTATTTACAAAAGTCCTTCATGCGAAATGTTATTCCAAATGCCTGTTGAATTTTATAAAATCCAATTTACTCAGAATTTTCTGTCCAAGACGTGACCTGTGGGGCGCCTCATAAAATTCTGCCATGTGTAAAAATACGGTCTACAAGTGCTGAAATCGCTAGCACACAAAGCAGCTTTTCAAGAACCGGATGTAAATATACAAATTAATCATGAGTCTGTTTTGAAATCATTCCATGGTAAATAACCGGAAGTCAAAATAATTGTTCAAAACAACAGTGAAGCCTCATTCACACCGTGTAAATACTAAAGTAATAACTGTATGAGTAATTATTGGATACATTTTAAAAATTCTTGCCGTTTGTTAAAATTAATGACTGTTCATATTGACAAAGTCTTGGTCTTGGTCTTGCAAAACCAAGACCAAGACTTTGAACCTCAAGACCAAGACCAAGACCAAGACCTTGAACCTCAAGACCAAGACCAAGACCTTTGGTCTCAAGACCAAGACCAAGACCAAGACTTTTAAAAACGAACTCGAGGGCACTCGAGACCAAGACCTTGGTCTCGAGGACAACAAGACTGATTGTTGGCCCAATAAGCTCTGCTTTTATAGTTCATCCATCCTGTCAATGTCCTCTTTACAAAACGTCGTTCTAGCGTGTAAGCTAATTTTTCTAACTATCATTAATTATAACCGAATAATTTTGGTATAGTTCGCTTTGACGGCGGCATAAAGATATTTAGTTGGGCGCCAACAGTGAAACTTTTGTAACCTTTTGAGCTTCCTTAATTTTGTATGTGTTACACTACAGATGAACCAGAATCTGCAGCAGCTGCTTCGATGAATACAAACATTCAGAAACTAAGAGAAACTAAAGGTAGGCCTAATTTAAAAATTGTTTTAAGTAAGCCTTCGCTTATTTAATAGCACTCATGTGAAGAGCACATTGTTTTGGCCCATTGTCAGAATTTGTAAAAGTCCTTTTCGATATCCTAACTTATATTAAGTAATATTTATTATTTTAACTTATTGGCCTATTATTATATATTATACGCATGCGATAGCCAATGCAAGCTCCTATTTACCTCTATGTTTAGACCCGGCTTTGCCCAGTGCCACCCAAACACAGCAGGTTACTCTCCCTGGTCTCTCTGGCAACCGGACTCGGACCACCAACGGACATCGATCTCTGGACAACCCCTCGGATACGACGCAGCGCTCGTAAATAAGCTGGTGCTCTGCACTTAGCTTTACAGTGGCGCTTTAGAAAATTGGAGATTACGATTACGAGCAGGTTGCTAATAAATGAAATATGAGATATTGTAACAAACCATTTGTGTAGCACAAATGAAAATTCAGCTACAAATTCGGACATTTTTGCGATCTGTAGGCTGTGAATTTTTATGAGTTCCTAAGCTCAGTTCAGAATTCACAGAGCCAACAAGGATGTTTAGATTTTGAGGATTTCTTAGGTATTGTCGTTTCTGGCTAAATCATAGATGTAATTATCAATCTAAACGAACAGGAGGTAGAGAATCAACAGTTCTCTGACCTACAGCTACTATAGACAATAGACAAATCAGCATTTTGATGAAATCATGCTCGTAGGAGATCGATCTGTACTAAAACAAGATGAAACCATTCCCGCTATTATAAGTTACATAGATCACTTGATGGAACACGCTCGATCAAGGCGTTTTTAGCAACAGTAGAACAGTCCTTAAGCTCATTAATGAATATCGTATGCAAATATCGTATTATTTATAACATAATGACATCAGACTTCGACTTTTCTATATTAATTATATGCTATTGGCCTTACTAACCGCCTTAGATACGTGGTCTGACTGAGTCAGTGCATATAGTTCATACAGCATACAGTAGACGACTACAGGACAGTTCGTCAGCTGAATATCTGTTTCTAGTATCGGGAAATTGTGTGACAATTGCTTTTATGAGCCTTATGGTACGTACATGGCTAAAGGTGAGCAACAGTTGGTTTGTCCAAATGGGTCGTTTTACCGAACTAACACGCACATGTTCTGCACGGTAGTGCCCGGAGTCAGTCGCTAAGGAGTTAGCGACTGACTTGATGAGTTAGCGACTGACTTAGCGACTCAGTCGACTAAGTCGCATGCTTATCGACTGACTAAGTCGCTTAGAGTTATCGACTGACTTAGCGACTTGCTATCGACTTCTCATGTAATCAGGTATGTCTCTTGGGCATACCTGATTACCTAACAGTATATGTATATTATAATTTTGAATTTTACACATACTGTAGTGAGCGTTATTGATTGATTGATTGAATAGATGGGACACATACGAACTCTATACGGGTCCAATATGGAAATATGGGTCCTACATGAGCTCCGCTCCATGTGGGTATGCTAACAGGGGACAGACCGATGACTGTGACAATTAATGTTAATGTGAGTTTGTGACGAATTTGAGTGTTTATAAAAGGAATAAAGCATACCATTAAGTCTAAGTCAGTGATACATAATTCAGTTTTAAAAATAATTACAGTTTCAGTTTAAATTCAGTTTTGGGTTCGTAATTTCTATTTCAGTTCAAGTTCAGTTTCAAGTTTCTGAAATAATTTTCGTTTTCGTTTCAGTTACTGTAAAATTTCAGATTCAGTTTCTACATAGATATAGGCCTATTTGCATAACAGACAACAACAAAGACGTACAATTGATTATAAACATGTTATCAGCTGTTAGTTAGGGTTAGCTAGTAGAAGTACTGTTCTGTCATTGTTTACTTGGAAGCCGCGATTAAAAGAAAGAAGCAAAATATTAAGTGAACGAAGTCGCTAGCAGTCGATAGCTTAGCGACTGGTTTCGACTTGAAGGCTTAACGGCGGCGGCGGCGGCGGATGGCGGCGGCGCCGGGGACTACTGCACGGCATTAGCTAGTATTATTAATGGAACAAAATACGGACTACTGAACCTTCTACTTTAGTCTTCTACAGAATTAGACATAATTATTTAATGAAATTTGGTACTTTGTAGTTGAAGCGACTCAACGAGCTGAATTCCAGACACCATCGCTCGTACAAGGTTTTACATTTTTGTCATAGCCATAAACAAAGGCGTCGACACAGGGGGTTCGCGGGGCTCTCACTTTTGAACAAAAAAGCAACCAGTTTAGGAGCTGATTTCCGACGGGGATAAAAGCCTGTGAGGTCTGAAAGGTTAAAGGCTAGCATTCACTCGTGTGCGATACTTTATCTGTACCTATGCCACGAAGCACAAAATAGTGATAAGAAATTTTGGTGACTTGGAGAAGGTAGCCTAATCCTCGATGATTTGGCTACATAATTCACAATCTTCCTTCTTTGGGTTCCATTTCAAACTTGTGTCTGAATCCGCTGCCCTACCTCCTTGTCAAAACAGTGCAGGTGTCCGTGGTACAAACTAATGAATACAATTTTATCTGCATGGTTTGCTTTCGATACTAAATGTATTTTGTAGCGTCAAAGAAAGCCTCTTCAGAAAGACCCTCCCAGTGCTGGCGCTATATCGAATCAAGTCCTTAAGAGCCAGGTTTCTGAAAAGTGTCTGATAGCCTGAGGAGATGGTGTTTTAGGTGTCATCTGCAAACAAACCGTGATATAATATATTTTAGCTTCTTAAAAGCAGAGGCACGTTTACACGTAGGCGCACTAGGCGCGCGACTAGGGCCCCAAATCTCGGAGGGACCCCAAACGATGGAAAATATTTTTTCCAATTATAGAATTATCCAATACAATTTGTGATGAATTTATCACACTAATGGAGACAATTTAAGAGCTCAATATATTCAAGAAATAAAAGTATTTCGCGTTGATTGTTGATTGAACACCCGATGTCAGTTTTTTTTACTGAAATCATTAAATCGAATAACTTCACATCCCTTGAAAATAGTTTCTATAACTAATCATAATTACGTTGACAGTGTCAATTACACTCACAAAACGGCTTCAAGTTCAACTTCGTGGGTTTTTGCACAGCACCACACAAGAGGCTAAACATCACCATAGTCTCAGACTCTCAGTCTACAAGTTCAGAAGGGCCCCAAAAATGTTTGCGCCTAAGGCCCCGTTTTCTGTAAACGCGCCTCTGCTTAATAGTCAGCCTGTCTTCAGTCCTCATCTTCTGGGCACGTATATTGGCGTAAAACATTCTATGCTTAAATGTTAGCCAATAAAACGTTGCTTGTTGTATTTTATGAACCTTTCAGTTTCTAAGAACGTAATCTTAGTGTATAAGCTAATCTATTATAATGCTAATCTAATTCTAACTTTATAATTGATTAACTTTGACTTGGTTCGACTTTTATGTAGCTAATAAACATGTTTAGTTTAAGCTTCAAAAGTTGTTTATATAACCTTTAAACCAGTTAATTTATTCTCTTATATGGTATAATTTACTTTGAAGAAGAACCACAGTCTGAAGCAGCTGCTTGGATGGATTCGGACATTCAGAAATCAAGAGAAGGTAAAGGTAATTTGAAAATAGTTTGATAGAAACCCTCGCTTAGTTAAAAAGGTGAAAACTAAGGCAGAAAACAGAAAACCAACGTTTCGAAACAGTGCTGCACATATAATGTCAAAACACAGGCTACGAAAACTTTACGTTCTTACATATTGTCAATACAATTAGCACTATAGTTGCCATGCCGTAAGAGTTTTATTAGTATACAGTCACTTTTTAGCTGTATCTTTGTAGGCCCTAAATTGAAAATGATTTTTTATGGGAGTATTTTGAGAGCCATTACAGACCAATCGTTACGGCGGCCGATTGGTTAGACAGCTCGGCCTGAAACGCGGAGAGTATACGGGTTTGAGCCTCGCCCGAGGCGGTTACTGTGTAGGCACCTTGAGAAAGTCCTTCTTTGCTCATGACGATTGCTCTGCGCGATCAATGCCATGTCGTATGGCCGTGTTCACTTCTGAACTTTGGAAGGAAGGCAATATAAAATACAGTTGTATTGTATTGTTTTGTATTGTATTTACGAATTTTAAAGCTCCTCTCGCAGTACAACCTAATCAGAGGCGCTTAAATTATTAAATGTATTAAATTGTATTGTAGTTTTTGCTTGCGTTTGTTTTGCACAGAAATTGGATCAACCCCTTCTAAAAGTTTTACAGCATCAGAAGGTATGTGCCAGGGTATTCTTGATTCACCATTGGTTCTAAACCCTCCATCTTCCCTTGATGACCTGCTCTCTTGTTACAATTCCACACTTTCCAACCTCCTTGACATTCATGCACCACTCATCACCAAATCCAGTTCACACGCCAGCAACCCTTGGTTTACTTCTTACCTCCACGCTTTTAAAACTTTCCGTAGGCGTCTTGAACACATCTACCAGCACACTTTTGACCCCACAGCTAGAGCAAAAGCGAAGCAGGACGTTTTGGCGCCGCCGTTTTGGCGCGACCGTTTTGGCGCACGGCCGTTTTGGCGCACAGCCGTTTTGGCGCACGGCCGTTTTGGCGCAGGATATTATGCATCGTATAATATATAATATAATACGAAGCCCGTATCGTATAATATATACGTTGATGTCTACCGCTGTGGTCTGTGTACGAGAGGACACTGAGTGGAGGGGATCGTACCAACAACTATGTGGAAGCAGCACATCGAAGGCTGCAAGCTGAATTCGGCATGGATCATCCAACCATTTGGAAGTTTATCGATGGTGAACGAGCGGTTCAAAAAGGGCGCGACCTCGTTTACGAAAAATTCGTTCGCGGTGACCAACCGCCTTTAAAACGCAGAAAATACATCGCAGCAGCTGATGTCAGGATCAGGACAATCGTTGACAGTTACAGAGAACGTAACATCATCGAGTACCTTAGAGGAATAGCGCATAACTTTTTATGGACTTCTGAGGAGCCAATGAACTGTTCAACTTTCCAAAAGGTAGCGCATTAGTGGTTTTGAACAGTATCAGCTTTGAACATTTCTTTTAAGCTTTGATATACTGGGTTTATACGTTGTTTACATATGCAATAAAATGACTAAACATTTCTTGCCTACTGTTTTGTACCACGTTTATTTTTCTGCGCCAAAACGTCCTGCGCCAAATCGGCCGTGCGCCAAAACGTCCTGCGCCAAAACGGCTGCGCCAAAACGGTCGCGCCAAAACGGCGGCGCCAAAACGTCACGTACCGAGCAAAAGCCCTCAATACCCTAAAATCAGCCACCAACAGATACCATAAACTTATCGCTGCTGCTAAAAAGAAGTATTATTGCTCACTCATTCTTTCCAGCGCCTCAAACCCTAGACATCTCTGGAAAGCTGTTAACACTCTCCTTCATCGCAAATCTCCCTCCCCACTGCCTAGCTCTATTACATCCTCCTCTGTTGCTGATACATTCTGTTCATTTTTTTTCAGGCAAAATCTCATCCATTCGATTTTCATTACAATCTCTTCTAGACTCGCTTATCCCCTTGCCTCCTCCTGCACTGATTCACCTCCTTCTCTCAACCCTACTCCTCCTACCTCTCAGTAGAGCCCTGCGCCGACGTCATAGTGTCGGCGGCGGCGCGCCGGTCATTTTTGGTCGGCGGCGGCGGCGCGCCGACGAACAAAAATCGGCGGCGGCGGCGCCCACAAAATGTCGGCGTCGGCGCGGCGCGGCGTGCCCTAGTCAGAAACATGAGTCACCATGGGCATCCGCAGGAATTTTTTCGGAGGGGGGCGAAAATTTTCTAAGGGGCTACATTTTTCCAGGGGGCAAAATTAATTCACAAATCCAGGGGGCAAATCCCCTTCCCCTCCTCCGAACGCCCATGTGAGTCACTATGAGAGTTGAACAGCCGTTGGTCCTGTGACCAGTCAAAGGGCCAAGTTCTCTGAAGCCACTCCATCACAATGAAGCTCCACTACATATAAAGGGACTGAAAGAGAAGACATTTGCCTTACAAATATGAACATCCTTAATTACACTGCACATCTATATAGGTATTGGCAAATTGTAATCAGATGAAGCAACATGCGTTTGTATATTGCATGAATACACTTGCATTTGCACTGATACAGTGTAGGTCTACACACCAAGTCACGTGGCAGATGCTGGATATCAGCATCCTCCCAATGAGAGAGGCTGCTGTCAAGCCATGAAGTAAAATGTAAATATATACGTTTTCTTGTGGTAATAGAATGACCGAGTGGCCTCACTCCTGTCAATTTTTCAATGAATTTACCAGGTGGTCTGCTGCCCGTTTGAATTGGTGCCACACCATTTAAAGTTTCCACATATAGACCATTGTTTGTATCATTCTTGATGCTATACGTACTAAGTCAAAACCTGTGTCAACTGATACTGTTTACCTGAATAGATTCCAGCCAAAAGTATTAATCAATTATACCTTCCCTTCGGCAGGATTATTACTTAAATGGCATATCTTGATATTAATAGCACTCATAAACTCATCTAATCTTACAACACTAAGCCAAAAATTTACACCATTGTAATAAGACCACAGAGGTCAAAGACTACAATCAATAAGTAACAGAAGATATTCAACATGAAGGTAACAAATGAGGGAATATCGTAGTACTGTAGTACGCATACAAAGACATGCATTGCATATTGCTTTTGTTGTCAAGGTATTAAGGAAATGGCAACAGGAATAGGTGTATCAAAACAATGGTTACTTGTAACAATAATTATATCACTTTAAATGAATGTGTGTATCATGGTACAAAGACAAGATCATCAAAGTACAAGGAAAACAAACTTAGTCAGGAAGACAATGCATTCTTGGTATCAAGATAAAGACCACAAACATTGTAATCAGTTCATTCATTCATTTGAAGATTTATATAGCGCCCCTTCAAGGTAACTATTCAGAGGCGCTCCCGACACCAGCACGTTCATATAAGACAGTTTTCAGATTTGCAAGAAATAGGCCAGGGGTGGCCCCAGGGCACATGCGGAGCTCTAAGGGAGGTCTATTCCAGACTGTCGGGCCCACCACTGAAAAAGCTCGACTTTGCATAGTCGTGGAACGAGCAAATGGAACTAAAAGTACCCCTTTTCCCGATGAGCGGAGGGAACGTCGGCCTTGGGCACCTGAAACTGTGCAGCAAAGCTCACGAAGGTAAGCAGGGGCAGGGCCCTGACAACATCGCCGTACTAAGGCGATGTTGTCAGTTATGTTAAGAGTTATGTTCACTCTTTATCATCTTCATTAACACACGAGTTCCTACCAATAAAAGTGCCATTTCTGAGAATAGTTTGATTATCTTTGCAATATCATGCAAAACATGAAAATGCAACAATAACAATTAAGCATATCAAACTGGCATCGGCGGCGCGCCGACAGATTGTCGGCGGCGGCGGCGGCGGCGCGCCGACAAACAAAAATCGGCGGCGGCGGCGCCCACGAATTGTCGGCGGCGGCGGCGCGGCGCGGCCGGCGCAGGGCTCTACCTCTCAGTCATCGCTCCAAATTCTCTCTCCTGCCTCTGAAGCAGAAGTGTCAATCCTCCTTGACTCTCTCCCTAACAAGCAATGCGAACTTGATCCTATCCCCACCTCTCTTCTAAAAGACTGTGCCTCTGTCCTGGTTCCTGTAATCACCAAAATTATCAATCTTTCACTCTCTACCGGCAATTTTCCTATGGCCTTTAAGCATTCTGTTGTCACTCCCCTTCTCAAGAAAGCAAACCTTGACAAGGAAAACCTATCCAACTACCGTCCCATCTCCAATCTTTCCTTTCTATCTAAATTAACAGAACGAATTGTACTTTCTCGGCTAAATGACTACCTCTCATCGAATTCACTTCTTAACCCCCACCAATCTGGCTTAACTAAACACCACTCCACAGAAACTGTACTTGCCTCTCTGTACAATAAACTGATCTCTGCCGTCAGCCATCAGCAAGTCTCTTGCCTTTGTCTTCTCGACATCTCCGCCGCATTTGACACCATTGATCACAGCCTCCTTCTTCAACGACTATCTTCTTGGTTTGGCGTCTCTGGCACTGCTCTACTCTGGTTCCAGTCCTACTTGTCTTCCCGATCCTTCTCTCTTAAAGCCTCCAGCCACTGCTCACAACCCCTCCCTCTTTCCTGTGGTGTCCCTCAAGGTTCCGTCCTGGGTTCTCTACTTTTCATCCTTTATACCACTCCTTTAAGTCATCTCATAAAATCCTCCTCTGTTGACCACCATCTCTATGCTGATGACACCCAACTCTTCATATCCTTCTCTCCAGGCTCTTTTTCCACCGCCATCACACAACTACTCAACGTGGTTGACCTTATTTCACAGTGGATGTCATCCAATCTCCTCTGCCTTAACCGTTCCAAAACTGAATTCATCATCCTGGGCCTTCCTGATCAAATCAAGAAAATCCCTGATCCTTCCATAAACCTTTCGACTAACTCATCGTCTCTCACCTTCACCTCTGACTCCGCTGTTCGCAAACTTGGTGTTATTTTTGATCCACACCTCTCCTTCTCTAACCACATCTCCAACCTCTCGCGCTCCTGTGTCATGCACATTCGTGACCTCCGACGCATACGACCCATGCTCGACCTTAAAACTGCCTCCACCATTGCTACCTCCATTGTTCATTCGAAGCTTGATTACTGCAATTCTCTTTTCCTCAACCTTGAATCAACTCAAATCAAGCGTCTACAGCTTATCCAAAACTCACTAGCCAGAGCTGTCACTGGAACGCCCAAACATCATCATATCACTCCCATCCTCAAATCACTCCATTGGTTAAAAATCCCAGAGCGAATCCACTACAAAGTCCTATCACTAACCTACAACTCCCTACAATATTCCCAGCCCATGTACCTTTGTGATCTCTTCACCACTCAGACAACCCGCTCCACCCGATCATCGTCCTATCTCAGTCTTTCTCGACCCCCAGTCACTACTCACCTTAAGTTCTCCAACCGAGCCATTTCCATCACAGCACCACGCCTCTGGAATGATATCCCCTCTGAATTTCGCAGTTTCTCAGTGCCTCCATCATCATTGCAACCCGTCCTTCATCCTCATCCTCATGTTCCTCTATCTATCACCCCCGGGGTTTCCACTCAAAACTGAAGTCTCACCTTTTCAAATACTCCTACCCTGACTCATCTGATACTCCGCCTTCCAATAATTCTCGCCGTAAACGACACCCGCCTTGACAGCTGCTCTGCCTCGCCTGATCTGGTACCCTGGAAATCGGACTTGGACCTCTTTTGGACTACTCTCTGGAAACCCCCTTTGATTTAGTTTGGCCTCCTGGAAATCGGACTTGGACCTCTTTTGGACTACTCTCTGGAAACCCCTCTGATCTGACGTAGCGCTCGTGAATAGGCTGGTGTCCTGCGCTTGGCCTTCGAGTGGCGCTTTAGAAGTCTGTAGATTACGATTACGATTACAGTATGACAGCTGGTTAAGTGCTTCTTGATCAAAAGAAGAACCTCTTTCATTAGTGAATTAACATATATTGGGTAACGTGCTAGCAAGCATAGAAAACTTTAGGCTTTTTACAAAAGTAGGAGCAGGAAGAGTCGAATTATAGTCTTTAAGCTCTTTATTGAAAATCGTCTGCAAATTTTATATTATTGATATCATAATATCATTAGGCGTTTGAGTTTTCTATATCATTTTATATTATTAGCCTTAGATACGAGGTCTGGCTGAGTCTGAGTCAAGGAAAAGTGTCTGATAGCCTGAGGAGATGGGGTATTACGTGTCATCTCCAAAACAAATTGTTATCTGTGATGTAGTATTATTGTAGCTTCTTAAAAGTCAGGCTCTCGCCAGTCCTGAGCTTCTGGGTACAGACATGCATGGGCGTAAAACATGCTAGGCCTAAACTTAAATGTTGGCCAATAAAGCTTTGCTTGGTGTAGTTTATGAAGCTTTCAGTTTATAAGGATGTAATTTAAGTGTATAAACTAATCGGATTATTCTAACTTTCATTATAATTGAAAAACTTTGATTTGGATTCCACTTTTACGTAGCTAATGAACATGTTTAGTTAAAGTTTCAAAAGTTAAGTTTATGTAGGCCTAACCTTTAACAGTTAATTTATTCAGTTATTTGGTATACATTACTTTAAACAAGAACCACATTCTCAAGCAGCTGCTTCGATGGATACAGACATTCGGAAATCAAGAAAAAGGAAGGGTAATTTGAAAACTGTTTGATGTAAACCCTCGCTTATTTAAAAATTTACACGCCCGTGAACAGCACATTGCGTTGGCCCATTGTCGTCAGACGGCGATTCAATGAATCCCAACAAAAATGAAACTGTATGAATATGGCACACTTAAAAAATATTCTTGTTATAGATTGAAAAAACTATTTTTTAACATTTGATTTACTGGAGCATTACGCAGTCTTACTTAGAGTGACAAAGGCATTGACCTTGGATTGACTTTCACTCAATGGCCATTAATTATTTCCAAGGCTTGATTAGATGTAAGCTTTCCAATATTTGAATTGACGCTCCTAGATCCTCTTTTAAGAAATATTTACACAATAATAATTTTGTGATTCCAAATGTTAACAATGATGGCACATTAAAAAATTACACAAGGGCTTAAAGTTTTATAGGTAATACTGCAAGGAATATAAATACAAAGAAAACTAATTTTTGACTCATATTGTGCGAGTAACGCCATCAAAGTCCAGTTGAAAGATATACCAGAGAGAGAAGTCAGACGTGCAGCTAAGGAGGGTTTCGTTGAGAATGAGAAAGGATGATAGAGGAGTCTCAGGCAGATGCTTGCGAGTGAGTGGCCACCTTGTCACCTTGTGCTGTCAGCTCGTGGAGCTCTAGCGATCGTCCTGGTGAACACACTCCACCGTCTCCTATTCGATGACAAGTCTCTCAATTCCGCCAAATTCATGCCAGTTACATCTTGTATCTCATCCATCCATCTCCTCCTTGGGCGACCCAGTCTTCTCCTCCCCTCACCGCACGCCAGCATCATTTCCTTCTCCAGACCATCAGATCGCATAACATGTCCAAAGAACCTTAGCTTCATTCTTGTCGCAGTTTGTTTTAACGACTCTTCATTCTCAACTCCAATCTCCTCTCGTATTGATTCGTTCGTTCTTTTCTCAGTCCAAGATATTCTCAGCATCTTCCTCCATATCCACATTTCACAAGCGTTAACCTTATTTTCCATGTTCTTTGTCATTGTCCACGTCTCGCAACCGTACAGTACCGTAGGAAAGATTAGTGCTCTCACGAGCCTTTTTTTGGTTTCTATGCTCACATGTTTGTCTTTCCA
Organism: Allolobophora icterica; assembly: GCA_963556255.1. Taxonomy (NCBI): domain Eukaryota; kingdom Metazoa; phylum Annelida; class Clitellata; order Crassiclitellata; family Lumbricidae; genus Allolobophora; species Allolobophora icterica. Next base: position 20,109,349 of record OY744603.1, on the reverse strand, counting down.
TATCTTTTCCAGTCCGGTCATTGCAGCTTTCCCTATAGCAATCCTTCGTTTTATTTCTGGATCACACTTTCCCTCCTTTCCAACCAGTGATCCTAGGAAAGTGAAGCTTTCTACCACCTCTATTTCCTCTCCGTCTATCTCAAAAATATCCCAATCTGCTGTTGTCATGACCTTTGTCTTCTTTATGTTGAAGTATAAACCAGCTTTTTCACTTTCTCTCCTGACCCTTCTTATCAGTGAGTGGCATCACTGACAAAGTAATCGAAAATTTGCGAATTCAGCAGGGACACCTGTAAAGGATGTGATCCTATTGATAGATAGATATATATATTATAACACTGGTTGGTACTTCAATCTGCGTGTAATCGTATGCCAAGAGAATGAATAGATCGATACGCACATACACAGTACACACACTTAAGATATTCTAAGTTCTGCCCTAGTCGCTTGTCTGACTGCCCGTTGGTCTGTCAGTCAAGTAGGCGTGTCTGGGATTGTCAGTCTATCAGAGTCCAAGCCAATCACGTCACAACATCATTCCAGAGTTGAGGTGAAATGTGGTTTATGAATGATTCGGTTGGAGAACTTAAGACGAGTAATGACTGGGCCCACTGGGGGTCTTGAGAGCTGTAATATGCCAAACTAATTTCTGTCGACGTCAACAGCCTTTGTTGCTATAAGATGTCGTTAAACTTTGGATCCAGGGGTCGGGAAAGACTGAGATAGGAGGATGATCAGTAAGAGCGGGTTGGCTTGATGGCAGAGTTCTTGAAGATACTTGGGCTGGGACTATTGTAAGTATTTGTAGGTTAGCGATAGGACGTTGAAATGGATTCGTTGTGGAATTTTCAGCCAATGGAGTTATTTAAGGATGGGAGTGATATTTGATATGGTGATGCTTGTATGCTCTAGTGACAGCTCAGGCTGGTGAGTTTAAGATGAGCTGCTGACACTATAATTTGGGTGGATTCAAGGATGAGCCAATGTTACTATTATTGCCTAGTATTAAGTAAGAAAATAGTTATAAACAAAACAAGATACAATGCAATTTAAGAATCATAAGTGGCGAATACGAAATAAAAGGTTTAAACTGTAAAGGGATATTCTTGAGGTATGGTGTGGAGTTAATTGATGAATAGGAAGAACCAAGAACTCATTTAGCCCAGAAAAGTATCGGAATCGAAGGGCCAATTCGGCTTCTAAGGGGGGGCAGGGAGAGCGACCGCTCCCCCGAGACCAATTTCCAAAATGTGGGGCCTATTCACAATTCATTTATTCCAATCGTTCGATCGACATAAGAAATATGTCCTTAAAGGGTAAACCTATTTTAATCTTTTCATAGTTATATTAACTAATATTAATATATGTATTTAATAATTGTATTTGTAAAATGTAATAATTATACGTTACAGCAAATTTGGTTAGAAGGTAAGTAGCCTAATTTAGTTTAATTTCAATTGGTTTGTCTGAACATAGAAAGTCTCTATACATTTTTTGGCAGTTTATCTCGTCTTTCAATATTAAAAGAACAATGCAATCGTATAGAATCTTTCGCTTTGACTAAAAGGACTTAGCGATGCGTCAAGATTCTGCAATGACCAACAGTGAACTGCTAGCAAACATGACATCGAAAAAATTAAAATTAAAAGGAGTTTTCAGTCGGAGTTTTAACTAAAATACTAATAGGAACCAGGGCCGGTTTTAGGATGGTGGGGCCCATGGGCGCCCAATATGGTGGTGCCCTTTCTGCAACAGATTTGATGCTTTTGTTGCTGCGAAGTTCTCAACAGGGACAAACCGCATGCCAACAGTTATAACATGTCATGCTGACTCATACAGGCAAAGTTGCTAAAGACAGTGTTTTATTTAAAGACATGTACAAGGAAATAATCAGTATTATCAATAAGGAAAATTCCAGTATCGAAGGAGTGACAATCAATAATGTACTGAAATTCATGATCGCCAATGAAACGTATTCCATTTATCCTAGCCTGTCCACATTGTACTGCATTTTTCTGACCTTGCCAATAAACAGCGCTGCAGAACAATCTTTTAGCCGACTCAAACTCATAACTTCGTACGTACGTTCTACAGTGGGCGAGGACAGACTGCGAGGACTGCATTTTCTGACCTTGCCAATAAACAGCGCTGTGGAACAATCTTTTAGCAGACTCAAACTCTTAGCCTTGATACGAGGTAAAATGCCCAAAAAATGTATAGAGATTTTCTATGTTCAGGCTATCAAATGAAATGAAATGAAAATTACTAACCTTGTAACAAAATTTGTTGTAACGTATATTACATTATAAACAAATACAATTATTAAATACATATTAGTAGGCCTAAATATAACTATGAATGGATTGAATTAGGTTAACCATTTCAGGACAAGGTGACATATTTCTTATAGCGTTCGAACGATTGGAATAAATGAATTGTGAAAAGGTCCCACATTTTGGAAAATGGTCCAGGGCCGGATTAACCAGTATGCTCAATGTACTTTAAAATGGCCCTCCCCGCTAATAGGCCTAGGGCCCGCGACTGCAGTCGGAATACTGCAGGACAAACAGAATTTATTACAATAAAATAATTATTTGTTCACAGGAAAGAGCCATTAGTTTCAGTTTAAGCAAAAATTTGCACTCACTATAATCAAATTTTATGTCAGCCACGCTGTGTGGCTCAACTTCTTTCAGTCAGTATAATCATAACACTGGTCAACAATGATTTTATTGCCGATTATATTAGAGCGATTTTAGGGTAAACCTGTGGTGCTGATTCCGAATATGGAGTCGAATTTGCTAGATTGGCTCTAGTTTTTGAGTTATTCGACTATTTATGAGAATTTAATGGTTAAACGGAGCACAGTAACAAATCGCATTGAAATTGTCTCAAATTTAGTACCAAAGTGCACACATAAAATACATAATGGCATTGTCTTCGGTCTGATAACATTCAAACATGGTAAACTGATTGATAAAAATCACAATTTTTAGACTTTTCTAAGGCTTTTGACACTGTCAGACACTCTTATCTGGCCGACCAACTACCATGGCCATTGCACTAAGTTCCATGGTATCACATCGTCCCTGGCCTGAATTAATGCAAGGATCATACAGGGCTCCGGCATGGGTCCCACCAATTTTGTTGTAGCCATGTCTGGTTTAAAACCTCTCTACCACTTTAATCACATCTTCAAATAAGCAGGTGACTGCTATCTTCTCATACTGGCCTCTAATATCTCCACCACTGTTGCAGAACTTGATCACATAAATGTCTGGGCCCAGAGATGCAATCTTCATCTTAACCATTCTAAATCCAGCTACATTATCTTCACCAAGTCCAAGACGATCCTTAAATCCTATCCACCACCTATATGCGGAATCTCAAGGGTCTCTTCATTAAAAAAAATTAGGAATTTAAATAACCGATAAGTTTGAATTCTCTCCTTATATCCAAAAACTGAGCATAAAAGCTAAACAATCCCTTTACGCTCATCGTATCTTGATTTCTCATGGGCTCTCGGGCCCCAGGCTTCATGACGTGATACGGGCTACCACTGTATGCTATGCTGTTCCCATGCAGGTAGCCTATGGTTGCTTTGAAAACAAGCAGGAATTTGATCATTTGGGCGCAATTATTCGTAAGTTGGTTCGTCTTGGCTACCTCCCTCCTTCTTTTCCTACTTTTGAGGAACTCTGCAAAAAAGCTGATCGTGGTCTCTTTAATAGCATTCTCAAAAACCCTAGTCACCTCCTCCATGACCTTCTACCTCCCGTTCTAAAGACCGGGTATGATTTGCGCCCTCGTTCCCATAATCTGATTCTCCCTAGATTTGACTCCCTTAACCAGCGAGGTTTCCTGTGTAGGATGCTGTACAGTTAAGCTCTGTTTCTATTATTTCATTTATCATCTAACGTCATTATTACTGTTATATTTTTTCTTTCCCCTTTGTGTATGTAAAGCGCTGTGCGTTTGCTAGCGTTTACTAAAGAATATACTTACTTACTTAATTAAATAATTAATCAATGCATAGTTAAACGCCATTTGTACGATTTTCTTTTATGTCGGTAATCAGTACAATCACGTTGGAGGCTCCAGCAATAGTCTGCCATCATGTGTCTGTCCCATTTGCCTTGATACCTTTCTTCCATGACCTTTATATCTTGGTGAAACCTCTCACCTTGTTCCTCACTGACATGTCCAAGATTATATGGAAATCTATTTAAGTGGCTATGAAGAAAGTGTACCTTTATGCTCATATTAGTACCCAAATTTCTTAAGTTTGTGAGCATGTTTTGCACCAGTTCTTCGTAATTGTCTGCTTAGTTGTTGCCTAAAAAGTTCTGCACAACTAAGACAAAACTGCAACAGGCAGAAGCTTCAGGACCATTCATACATTTGGTAAAATCAGAATCCATGATAAGTTTACGATTCCAACTTATATCGCATTCGAAGTGTCCGGAGTGGGGGTAGGTAACAGTGTCTGGACATGGTCCGGACAGGGTGTCCGGACAGTTCACAGAGTACAGTGGGACAGCAACTAACATCAAGACATAATCCGAGCCAAACAAGTAAATACATACACACATACAGGCAGACATATACACACATACAAAGACACATACGCACACAAACAAAGACACATACGCACATATACAAAGACACATACGCACACATACAAAGAAGCATATACAAACACACATACAAGGAGACAAACACACGGACGCGATGCTGGCCGGGAAATTCGCTACAAAACACAAAATTAAAATATTTAGTTGTTTATTTCGAGGTGTCCATTATCTCATGAACTAGAACCAATTCGAAGAAACCACTTCTATTTTTGAATTCAACGACTCCAAAATACCAAAGAATTGTTCAAATATCCTTGGCAACGAGAAAATTTTGTTGTTGTTGACCAGTGTGATCTATGCTGAGGTCAATTTTGTTTTTATTTGGACGCGTTTTGTTTCCTGGCATACACATAGAAGCGAGCAAGTTAGAGACAATTTTCGTGCTGAAACTTATTTGTTGACGTTGGTGGTGTAGTGGTATGTTCGGTGCCTTGTAACCAGAGGCAGGTTCGAATCTACCTCAACCCGCTACGTAGCGACCCATGCGCCAGCGATGTTCTGTCGTATGGCCATGTGCACTTCTGAACTCAATCAATCAATCATGAATCAATCATGAATCAATCATAAGTCAATCATAAATCAATAAATCAATAAATAAATAAATAAATAAATAAATAAATAAATAAATAGTTGTATTGTATTGTATTGTCGTTAATGCAGAGAATTAATTTACGCTTAAAATGACGTTCGATATATATTATTAATATTCTTTATTGATAAACCAAAAGCGAACCGCACATTGGTGAACAAGTATAGAATAATATAAAACATAGAAGTAATAAGAAGATAATAATATTTGAAAAAAAATTTAAAAAAAAAAAAATGAGTATACATTTAAATTTTTAAAAGTTGAAAATTACTAATAACACTAAATCAAAGCATCATAACAAGAGAGAAAATTTAAATCTATAATAGTTGCTATTATCTGAAAAGGGTAGCAGAATTTGAGAAGTTTTACTAATTAAACAACATCAAAAAGCATCCTAATAATAAAGCTTTTTCTAATCAGATTATCAGAACGAGGTAGAGTAAGATTATGGCCTCTGGGGCGCAACAGGTAACCGGTCGATTTAATTTGAGGCAATAGACCATGAAGGACATGACCATCAAAGCTTCTTATGGCTAAGAAGAGACGGATATCAGCTGATTGACAGAGTTGAGCATAGGAAGGGTTGTCTTCAGGTAAGTAATGTCCTCTCATAAGTCGTCTTATGATTGAAGATAGCTTATCCCGATCACTTAGGTTAGTAAATCCCCACCAGGCAGGAGAAGCATACAATATTCGTGAGAGGATAGTTGCTCTAACCACATCATATAGGCAAGGTCCTTGTAGACCGTGAGCTACTAAGGTGCGAATAGCATATATGGAGCGGCGGGCCTGACTACAAATTCGATTAACATGATTAGAAATGTTTAAATTGTCAGATATAGTAACTCCTAAGATGGATAAATGAGACACTCTAACGAGTCCAGGGGTGGATAAAGGTGCGTTTATATTAGTAAACTTCCCTCTGGGTCTGTGTAAAATCATTTCACACGTTTTACTATGATTTAATTTCAGGTTACAAGTTTTGGCCCAAGACTCAATGTGCTCTAATTCAGAGGTTATGGATGAACTATTAGAGGAAGGTATTAAGAGATAGCTGTCATCAGCGTACTTCATGAGAATATTTTGAGGATGTAAAGTTTTAAGGCTTGATATGGAAACAATTAAATGTGTAGGACCTGTACTTGAGCCTTGAACTATGCTGGCATTAATATGGATTAAAGTAGATAATTCATCCTGGAATTTAGTACAATGTTGTCGGCCTTCTAAGAAATTAATTGACCAATTATAGATGTTATCAGGTATTGGCAAGTTGGAGAGGGATTTTGCTAAGTGACTATGACTTATGGAATCAAATGCCTTAGAGAAATCTAAGGAAATCAAGTGAACATACTGGTTAGAGCTTAGCATATGAGTGACATGATGAGTTAGGGCTATTAAGGCTGCAGATGTAGAACCAGTGGGGCGAAATGCAAATTGATCAGAGAAAGGTTGATTTAGAATAGGATTTGTTAGAATAGGATAAAAGAAACGAATGACTATTTGCTTTTCAATGATGCGACAGAGGATAGGAGTTATAGAAATAGGCCTAAAATCTGCTTCAGAGAGAGGGTTTGCAATCTCCCCACTGGGGAGGAACGAAGGAGTGAGCTAGAGAAAGATTAAAGAGATGAGCAACGGGTATCGCAAGACCAAATGCGGCTTCCCTTAGGAACCACGGGGGTAAACCATCCGGGCCAATTGAGGTGCTTTTGACGTTACTTAGAAGGTGACTAATTTCATAATCATTAAAAACACAATCTAATTGGTTATATGCAGTTAACTTTCGCAGAGAAGAGATGTAATCAGAGTCGTGAGACGTTTTCCCATAATGTTGATTAAGGGATTCTGAAGTGATATTAGAACTGTAAGTAGACTGTTGAGGTTTATCTCCTCTCAAACGATTGACACATTTCCATAGTTGGGTTGATCCTCGCTTGGTTTTTTCAAAGGTTCGAGTGTTCTGACGCGTTATATATTCCAAGTTGTAGCAGATTTTGACAGACTAGAGCCTGACAAGATTCGAGAATTTTCCATCAGGCTGGTCCGACACACACAAGAGACCTATCCTCTGGCGAAATGGTTTAAATTGCTGATTTGCAAAATCAAGAGGTTGTGTCACACCTGGCTTCTATCGCTCTGCGTACGTTCATGTCATTGATAATCTCCAACTGGTCAGATGAACGCCGTTTCAGTCAGATGGGACTTATTAAAAATAAACTGCGAACTTCTATGACCCACAGACGACTAACTACATTGGAACTTCTTAGTGTTCAATGTGCTTAACTTGATGTTATTAGGGTCTACACAGTTTTCAGCTTCTAAAAGTCGCAATGTTTCTGAGTTGTTAATAATGAAGAGATCAGATTCAAATTTTGATTATGATTTACGCCAACTATGTTGTCAATATACTGTAGCAAACATTTGAAACAACCTTAGATGGTTCCAAAATGCAAAACGTTAAAGTTGTGTTGTTTTGTTTGCATTGACTACTAATTTGAGCAGCCAGGTAAACAGCATTGACCCTTATTTACTACACGTTGATGGTCATGTCTTTACGGCATCCCCATCATTCCATGTTAAATACGACAAGGGCCTCCGTGTATAATTAGCAGGGGGGGGGGGGCCCGAGTGGTTAATCCGGCCCTGAAATGGACTCAGGGTAGCATCGCTCCCACTGCTCCCCCTAGCTACGTCTCTGCTTGATTTAGTGAATTTTTATTAAAACCGTTACATTGCTAAGAGTTGGGCAACAAGGACACTTAAGCGTTCAGCTAATTTTCTGCTATTGTAGTTACATCCGATGTATTTCGCTTCAACTTGGAAAGACATCGAGTGTTCGTGGAAGAGCGAATGGATCCAAACTACGGTCTCGTCGATCGCTTGCGAGAAACGGATGCAATAGATTATAATCAATTCGAGATCATTCGCGCAAAAGGAGAATCCTGCGAGAAGAACAGAAAGATTCTAGACTTCATTTTAGAGGGAAATTCGTCTGAGAAGATTGGGAAACTCTGCGAAGCTCTGAGTAAAACTAAACAGCAACACTTGCTCAATTATGTGGAAGCCGATGGAGGTGAATAGCCTTGCTATTTCTGAGGCATGTCGGCCATTGACAGTATACCCCGTGATCGATCGAGTCAGTCGATCAAGTCGATCGAAACTCGGCCAAGTCGAGTCGGTCGAAAAATCTTCGACTCGATCGACTTGCAAGTCGAGTCGATCATATGTTTTGACAAGTTGAGTCGATCGTTGTTGAGTCGACTCGACTCGACTATGAAATATTTTCTTACTTTTTTTGCTGCTACTTCACAAAATGACCCACATGAAGTGATGACGTAGGCCTAATGCTTCGTAAACGCACAACTACCGTATTAACCTGATTTGAAGTTCAGTGCAAACTGTGCGCCTCTTGGTGATTTCGTATAGTGGAAGCTGCAGATACTATTTTTCACAGTTTTACGGTGAAAATGGAAAGATTAAGATGCGTTAAAAATGCGCTAGTTTCAGGAAATTTCAGCATGATGTAAAAATAGTTGTTATTTTAACATCATGGTAGTCAGTAACGACGATCTCAAACTTTCGAATGTCTGTATGTTAGGACGGGACTGAATGCTTCGACTTTGGCCAAGAGCAGTGGCTTGGAAAGTGTTTAATAGTTGCGTGAGCTAACCTCAGGCGAAGTACAGACCTAAGATGGATAGAATTATACATTATATCCGATATAAAAAATCAAATAACCAATAGGCCTAAGAATATTTTGTCATTTTTTACAATCAGTGGAAAAGTGTATTATACTAGGCCTACGTAGGCCTATTCATGAAATGAAACGCGTCTATAGCACGGTGCCGTAGCGAATCGACGAATCCCGAATCGCCGAAATGGTATTGCCGCCGAATCGCCGAAACTATTTTGTGAAGAATGGCCGTATCGCCGAAAATGCTCTTCGTAGCGAATCGCCGAATCCCGAATCGCCGAAATCGTATTGCCGCCGATTCGCCGAAACTATTTTGTGAAGAATGGCCGTATCGCCGAAAATGCTCTTCGTAGCGAATCGCCGAATCCCGAATCGCCGAAATCGTATTGCCGCCGATTCGCCGAAACTATTTTGTGAAGAATGGCCGTATCGCCGAAAATGCCACATATATATATATATATATATATATATATATATATTATATATAGTATATACTGACCTATACATATATATGTAGTATATATATGATGTAATCTTACTGCGTACTTGTCAGTTTGAATTAATAAAGATTATTATTATTATTATTATTATTATTATTATTATTATTATTATTATTATTATTATTAATCTATTATTATTATTATTATTATCATTATTATTATTATTATTATTATTATTATTATTATTATTATTATTATTATTATTATTATTATTATTATTATTATATACGGGTCAGTGTAGGCATGGACGCAACATCTTTACTTTCCGCCCGCCAGATTCTGTGCACTAGCTTTCGGGATATCGAACTCTGATCACTTTCGGCGATTCGGGATTCGGCGATTCGAGTCGGCAGTGGTTTTCGGCAAATCGCCCACTTGGTAGAAAACTGCTTTCGGCGATTCGGCCGATTTTGCAGTTTAACGGCTTTCGGCGATTCGGGATTCGGCGATTCGAGTCGGCAGTGGTTTTCGGCAAATCGCCCGCTTGTTAGAAAACTGCTTTCGGCGATTCGGCGGATTTTGCAGTTTAAGGGCTTTCGGCGATTCGGGAATCGGCGATTCGGGTAGACGCCTATAGCACAATAAGTCAATAACTACTTTAGCAAGCATCATATACAAAGCGCCAGCCAAAAGTTGTGTGGCATGCTTGTGCCTCGGCGCTACAGAGCCAAAACTTGTGTGAGCATTGGCACCTTTGGCGCCATGACTTCGGGACCCCTGGCCAAGAGATACAGTTCAAGTCGACAGAGTCGACCAAGGTGATCGTTTATTTGCCAAGTCGATCGAGTCGACGAGAGGTCGACTAGTCGACAAAGTCGATCGAGTCGATCGTCGGTCGAGCCAAGTCGATCGTAGCATTTCGACTCGATCGATCACGGGGTATAATTGACAGCGTTCACATTTTCACCTTTCACCTTCTCAATTTATCTACCTTATTCTTGGTAATGAATTAAAATATAAACGAATGAACAAATGAATGAATGTACGAATAAATAAATAAATTACTCAATTTAATGAGTGAATTAATTAATTTCTTGCTTTCTTGCTTACATGATTGTCGATGGTTGATTGATTGAATGAAAGATTGATCGACTGATTTATTAAGTGAATGTTACCAGTTTACCTGACCATAAAATCATTGGTTCATTGGTTCGTTTGTATGAAAGTTCGTTCATTCATTAATTCGCTTGTTATTCACATTGTTCATTAAATAGCACTGCTCTGTCAAATTAATTAGTTTACTGAAAAAGTCGAAATTTCTTCTGCTTTGGCAGAGTACAAGAAGCAGTTTGGAGGCGATTGGCCTCTAAGTGAAAGAGAAATTACCATAATCGACAAGAACGTGAACTATTTGAAGCAGAGGATAGAGACTACCCATGAGTTGTTAGCCCTTATGCGAGAGCATAACATCATCACGCAGCTACAAGAGGAACGCGTTTCTGAACAACCAGGCCGCTACGAGAGAAACGCGGCTCTTCTGGATATCATCCGACGAGGTAGTCTATCCGAATACAAGAACACCATCGACAGACTCGTGGAGACCAAGCAAGCGCCCATTGCTAAAATTCTGATCAAAGCAGGCGGTTAGTATTTTCGTATAAATGGGTGTTCATATCTCAAAAGCGTTTTGTACATGCGTAACTTCGTACTTTGGCTAAATCGTACTCGGATAAATCGAAACTATAACTAATGTAATCAGTTAATTCTGAATGAAGTTGAAATACTTTTGTCGTGAAAGGCCGCTGAAAACATTAATTAGTCACAAATAAGTTCCAAAGACCCGCTCAAGCGGTCTGCTTGAATTCAGTCTTAACAAACTTATGCAGTAAGAAGGCGTCATATTTTAATTTCTTAATTTCTCACAAAAAGTTTTAACACGACAGCAATAGTTTTCTTCTCTGTCAGAACGACTTGATTAGATACCTAGAAAGGTTTCACCTTTTCAAATACTCCTACCCTGACTCATCTGATCCTCCGCCTTCCAATTATTCTCGCCGTAAACGACACCCGCCTTGACAGCTGCTCTGCCTTGCCTGATGTGGTACCCTGGAAATCGGACTTAGACCTCTTTTGGACTACTCTCTGGAAACCCTCTCTGATTTGGTTTGGCCTTCTGGAAACCGGACTTGGACCTCTTTTGGACTACTCTCTGGAAACCCCTCTGATCTGACGTAACGCTCGTGAATAGGCTGGTGTCCTGCGCTTGGCCTTCGAGTGGCGCTTTAGAAGTTTGGATTTTAAGATTACGATTCGACCAGGACGTAGATCTGCCTGAGTGTTTTCGTCTTGAGTCTTCTCTGTAGGTATCTTCTTGAATCTGAGGTTACTTATGGTCACGCTTTCTAGGTATCTAATCGAGTCCAAGGTTACAATCTAATCATATCCTTTTGTTTTCTTAATTTTCTGGGTTTCATGTTACTTACTTGTGGTACCAGACTTAGTGGCTTTAGTTTTTGTATATTTGTGTTTTCTGTAGTTTCATTTCATTTCTTTTTTTCGTTTTGCGCTGTTCTTTCAGTTTTAAGATATGGCTCAGTAGCAGTGAGGTTCCCAATCTCAGCTCAGTAAACTAAATGCTTGCTGGAATAATGTGTATCGTAGACTATTTGGTTTCCATAAATGGGAATCAGTACAAGAATTTATTGTAGGTCTAGGCAATTTGGACTTTAAGTCTATGAGAGTTATTGCCACGTTTAAAGTACTTAAAAATGCTATGTGCTGGTAATAGTACACTTAATTAATTCATCTGCCTTCTCCGCAAATGAATAGTTGACTATGCTCACGGAAAGGACAGATCGACTCAGAGCCTGCACATCGGATGCTCCTCCACCGACGTTTTCCACACCGTTTTCTGCTTTTGACGATTTCCGACCCATATTGGACTCGGACCTTCGTACAGTTCTTTCATCAGTTAATTTAAACTCTTGTGAATTAGATCCTCTTCCCCCTTTCATTCTTAGTGACATTTTAGACGATTTTGCTCCATTTCTGCTTTATCTCTTTAATAGGTCCCTCTCTGAAGGTTGTGTCCCCGCCTCGCAAAGCGGGCCATTGTTTTTCCGTCACTCAAGAAGCCCAATCTTGACACAAACCTCTGTCAAAACTACCGTCCAATATCTAATCTATCATTCCTCTCCAAAACCCTTGAAAGTCTTGTCTCTCTTCAACTTCTTTTCTATCTGGAACAATCTGGACTTTCAGTCAGGTTTTAGGGCTCACCACTCCACTGAAACTGCCCTCCTTTCTTTGCTTTCTGAAATTTATTCAGCTGTTGATAGGTCTGAACTCACTCTTCTGGCGCTATATGGTGTCTCCTCAGCCTTTTACATGGTTGACCACACCATTCTTCTACACCGCCTTGAGACCTCTTGCGGTCTGAAGGGCCCCCTCTCCAGTGGTTCCGGTCATACCTGTCTGATTGCACTCAGATGGTTATCTCTGGTGAATCTAGAACTCTGTGGGTCCCTATTAAACTGGGTGTTCTGCAGGGCTCTGTTCTAGGCCCTCTCCTCTTTATTTTGTACACGGCCGGAATCCCCTCTCTCTTCCCCATCCATGGGGCTTCAGGCCATCTCTTTGCTGACGATGTCCAGGCTTGTGTTCATGGGCCTCCTTCCTCTCAACTTCTTCTTGCTCAGCGCATCGAAGCTCTTTCTCATACCTTCATACCTGATGTCTTGCAATCGCCTCTCCCTAAATTCGTTTAAAACCCAATTTATCTGGTTTGTCACTCCTCAGCAACTTCAAAAACTCGATTTTGCTGTGCTGTCTCAAAGGTTTCCGCTTTTCACTTTCTTGTCTAGCGTTCGTGATCTAGGAGTGACCCTTGACAATTCTCTCACCTTTACAGAGCACATTTCCAAACTCACTCGCACTTCCTATTTTCACCTAAGGCGCCTTAGAACTATCCGTCGCTCTGTCTCATCTCCAATTTTCACTTCAATTGTCCATGCATTTGTCTGCTCTAGACTTGACTACTGCAATTCCCTCCTCATTGGTCTTCCTAAAGTCCGTCTTGCTCCTCTTCAGTCCGTTCTCAATGCTGCTGCTAGATTAATTGCCTGTCTTCCTCGATTCTCTCATATTACCACCTTTATGGCAGAAGAACTCCACTGGCTCCCGCTTTCTGCCCGCATCCAATTTAAGGTCCTCATCCTTGTCTCTAAGGCGCAACTTGGTTTCGCTCCGAATTATTTATGTGACTTAATTCATCGCCCTCACTCTGCTGCTTCTCTTCGTCCTCTTCGCTCATCTGACCGTTTTGTCCTCCTCGTTCCCCGAGTCAGGACTTCTCTGGCTCAATCTAGGTCTTTTGCCTCCATTGGCCCTGCTCTTTGGAATAAGCTTCCTCCGTTCGTTCGCTCTTGTATTCTCTCAGGTAACGTCTCTTCCTCTTTTACCTTTCTTAAAACTTGCTTTTTCTCTCGGGGTCTCTCGCACTGGGAGCGCTTCTGAATGGCCCTCCCGCTAGAAGCGCTTTATAAATATCCAATACAATACAATACAATACTTAACATGTTGACGTTGACATTCGGTTATGGAAACGAATTCAATTATCTTGTTAATGAATGGTCTTGGTGTGTCACTAAAGAACAACATGTCCTATGTCAGTTCGCAGGTTTACAATGCTTTTGCCTCCGGGGGAGTTTCGGCTTGTTTTTGTATTTATTGTGTTTTCTGTAGTTTCGTATTATATCTTTTTTTCGTTTTGCGTTGTTCTAGTCTTCGTGTTTCTGCTTTGAACGAAATAAAGTATATATAATCTTTGACATGGATCTGCATCCAGATTTGGTGAGACCGGTCCATATCCTTACACTACGCCGCACCACATTAAACCATAAGAACTTATTTCCATCTATTGTCCTCTTTCTGTCGTGCGGGAATATTCACCCAAAGACAGGGCCAACTGCCTCATCGTACCTTAATCTCTGCACCCTATGTATCCGATCACTTCTGCAAAAAGCCACAATACACTCAACGACAGAATTTCATCTTCTAAACACCGTTCTGATATAATCGCCTTAACAGAAACATGGAATACTTCATCGGCAAATCTATCTGAACTTGGTAGCTGCAGAACTAAAGCTTACCGCCTCACCCCGCAAGCCAAAATTACCAGCAGAAGCCCATCCTCCGTTCTCGGAGACAGCACTGTCTTTCGCCCCGTAAACAGCCACTGCCCTATTCTCACCCAACTAACTTTGTCAAATCTTAGATTCCTCATCTGTCACTGTCAAAATGCCTACATCTAAACTAACAATCTAGGATATCATACGATCCCCGACGCTTTCGTCTTACTTGGCCAAATCTTGTGTTTTCTTTGAGAAATTAAACTTCTTTCTGTTGTTATCACCTCACCCCATGAATATTTGTCCGCACTGGTGATTTCAACATCCTCGTCGAAACCCTTCAGATCCACTTGCATACAAGTTTTTCTCTCTTAGTGCGTAATATCTTCTCCAACCAATGTCTTTCCTAACTTACAGATATAATCAATTTCTTGATTTAGTCATCAATTCTCTCTCATCCAGTTTGTCACCAATCCTCAATTGCAAATTCAGCTCACTGTACGATATTTTATGTTCACCAAACTCAGCATCCCCACCCAAACCCGAGCCACTTTCACTCCATTGTTGACCTGACGTACTCCACTTAACTCAATTCCTCCTCTCTTCTCCTTTACCCTCAAACAGACCCCGATGATCTCTTGTCCGCGTGGAATTAAGCCATGCGAGATCTCATCAAATCCATTTTAAAACATCACTGTTATGGGAGAACAAACCCCCTATTCTGGCGACTACTATGTAAGAGGCTCAGAAGTCACTCAGAACTGTAGATTAATTTAGTATATACATCAGCATCATGCATGATAAACCCCCACTTCTGGCCATCATGCATCGTAACCCCATTTGTGGCAACTGTGGGAGATCGGTCTCGCAACCTCCCTCCCCCCCCCCATTAGTAGACGCCACTGACTGTAATTCTGAACTCTGTGGTCGCACTGAATGCCGGCTACTTCCAATAACTACAATATAATATGCACCAGGGTGCAAGACTGTATCTGGAACTCTCATACCAAGACCATGTAACATCTGCTCTTCGGTCTGTACACTGGCTTGTTGTAGTGAGCGTTTCCGTTTCAAAGAGACACTCCTCAAGGTACGTACAAATCATCTGCCATCTGCCATCTTACTTATGTTCCATGGTTACATCCTGCAATTCTGCTATAGGACGATCCTCGTTTGGATCAGTATCTGCTGGAAAGTATGTTGCTGTAGTACACGTCTTGTCTTTGGCCGGCGTTCATCCACAGTTGCCGGTCCATTCATCTGGAACTGTTCATCTCTTCTAGTTTTCAACTCTCCCATATAGACGGTCTCTCTGTAAACTGAAAACTTACCTTTTCTAGTCTACTTATGACCATGGCTGTAGTGGTAAACTTAGAGGCGAGTACACAACTACACATAAACCGATGAGCTTTCCGAAACTAATTAGGGGTGAGTACAAATATTTTGTGAGGTGAGTATACGGTCTCTAGAGGCGAGTACACGCTGTATACCCTGTTTATGACTCTTAATATTTGTCCGGCTTCAATGTGCATTTCTGAACTTTGTTACAGTTTTATTCTATGTTGTATTTTAATATTGAATGGTTAGGTCTTAAATGTCTTCGTACTTCAATCTAACCTTGCTGAAGCACGTTACATATAACACACCAATCGTGTTTTGCATCAAATGATTTTGTTAATGAACTAAACACAAACTTTTTTCCAGAGGTGGTACACATGCATTCAAGCGCTACTGGAAATGTACCAATCATTAAACAAGACGAATTGTTAGCAATGGTGGTGAAGGAAATGCAAGTGATGACCAAGAAAGAAAAAGCAAGTCTACGAGAGTTTATAAAACGGGAACTCTTAGCATCAACTGGTAGGCCCATATAAACTCTTCAACAAATCGGTTTGGAAGTTGGTTTAAACCCCGTCCCGGCAACCCACCGGTTAAGTTCATGCAAATTAATTATCCTGTGGGGGTAAATATTGCAGAGCAGAGGGCCGAGTTGCAGGCAATTGATGGGCGGCTACCTTCCGAGTTGTTCAGTTTTATTCATAGCCGCAGATGCTACGATTACTGTGCAGTGTTGTAGGTATTCAAAGCAGTTCCTGCTTGGGATCGTGCACCTCTAGGTCAAAAATGCAATCTCCTTTGTATTTATCTTCTATAGCGCCGTATCATAATGCCAAAGACATCAGTCGGTTTCAGGGTTGTTAACAATACTCAAAAAATATATTACCAATACCAGTACTAATACTTCCTAATAAATGTTTTGGCAATACCAATATCAATACGTTTCGATAAGTAATTTTGCGCTTATTTCCATAAAATACGTGCAAACAGTATCAAACAGTAATGCAATGTAATCTGCATACGGTACTTTCATTGCCACAATCTTTCAATTTGGTAGACGTAAAATACCATAATTTAGAAATGCATGAGGGAGAATAGGCCTACTCTGCTTCCAAAAAGAAGAATCTTTCTACTGGCGCACTAGCAGATAAACCAATGTAAAAAATAATATATAATGTACGGTAGTAAAAATTATGTATTGGTATCGAGTTTCGGTGAGTTACAGGATAAAGAGTATTGGCGATAGGGCCTACACATTCGATACCAACAAAATAAAACAATCGCGATACTCGCTGCGACAATGAAACAGTAGGGCTATTTGCAACACCAAGTCATTGCGATACTGTATCGCTATGCTAATGGTCGTTGGTCATTTTGAGTGAAATCTCAATCAAAAATCAAAATCCATTGGCATAGGCGTGGACTCTGGGGGGTCAGCCGGGGCACGTGCCCCCCAATAATTGAGGAGCCGGGGCAATGCCCCCCAAAAATCGAGAGGGGAATTTCATCAAATATTGAAATATTATGTTTTAATATAGACAAATTTCTTCAGAACCAGAAAAACAGAGGCACAGAACTGAAATACTATCAGAAAGTCATAATGAAAACAAAGATTTATTTTTATTTTCAATATCTTCAATATGAAACAAATTCACATGCAAACAAAACACCCTATTTCATACGCATTAACGTAACACCGGAAGCCTTAACTGACTGTCCAGACCAGAGGTGAAATTTTTTCGGATTTTGGTTTTAAACAAAAAAGAAAACCACAAAATGTGTTTTTTTTGTTTTTTAAAATAAATTTCTTATTTTTGTAGAAGTTATTTTGATAACATTTATTTAATGATTTTTACTTTTCGGAAATCGCAACTGAATTAAATTGAGTTGGAGCTCTTGTTCATGCCATTTTTCAGTATTTTATGATCCGAAATCCGAGAATCTTAAAAACTACCAAAACAACAAAAACCATAAAAAACAAAAAAACGAAAAAAACAACAGCAAAAACAACTTTTCATCTTGAAAAAACTTGTTTTTTGCACCTCTGGTCCAGACCCCATGCCCCCAATATTTTGGACAAGTTTACGCCAGTGTCCATTGGAGAAACCAGGTCGATATCCAAGATCAGAGATCAGAGATATCAGAAGCAGTATCGGGTGTGTATGCAGGTTAAAAGAGTAGGCTACAGGTGTATCCTCACGAAGCTGTGGACAAATTGATGCAACTGGCAGTAGGCTAAGAGATTGGTTTTCAAACTTTTTGGACCAGGGACCCTCATTTTTCTAGCTGGCGGACCCAAGTATTTAAAAAGTAAAAATTTATCACTTAAAATTTATTCAAAATAACAGGCAGACTATTTCAACAATACAAGCTTGCTTATGAAGATAGACAATATTAGGACAATATTATTATAATATAAAAAGTAACACTGAATAAATTGCTATTAACTTCCTGCAATAATTATGGAACGCAGTCATTTATTAAGAAATCAATAACGTCGGTTTCGCCAAAACCAGTAATGTCAGTGGGAAGGACGTGCTTGTTTGCTTTACACAAGCTGTCAATTCTTGGTGCTTTTTTCGATAAGCACACACGCAAGTCGCTTTCAACGACAATGAGTCTGGGATTCGTACAGTAAGTGTTGAAAATGCTGTCTCAAACAAATGTGTTGTCGCAAAAGATAACAAAATGTATGAATTGGAAAACACAGGCTGTTATTGTTAAAACAGTGCACTGTTACACAATAATAACTATTTTCAGAACGCTCTCGAGGACCCCCAAAATATCCTTCGCGGACCCCTCTTGGTCCGCGGACAACAGTTTGAAAATGTCTGGGCTAAGATCATCATAATGGAAAATAATTTTTCATACCGAGAGATTAAAGCTTTTTATAAAATTGTTTGCTTTCTTCACAGAAATGGAACCAACCCACCCGGAAAGTCCAGTAGCGCCAGTAGGTATGTACCAACTTTAGCCTGTGATAGCTGGTTGAACAGTCATCTGCAACTTCTTCTTTGTCGGGAGATGGACTTTTCAGAGTGCTTTAACCGCAACTGTTGGGGAATGTACTAGAAAGCATAGCAAATTCGCGGCTTTCGCGATGTAGAAACAAAACGAGTAGAACAGTCTTTGCGTTTTGGATGATGAAATTGATTCAGGATAACTGTGTAGTCTGTGTTCCTACAAGACTACGCACCACCAGTGATGGGCAATAGTTAACTAGAAAGTTGCTAACTTTTAGTTTAACTAAAACATTTTAGTTAAGGAAGAAGTTTAACTAAAAAAATAGTTTAGTTAAAACCATAGTTTAACTAAAAAAATTTAGTTGGTTAACTAAAAAATCAGCAATATGCAACTATTTTTCCACAGTGAATATTGAACACTTTCAGCAAAAAATCATTTTAACACTGCATGGTTTTAGCATTAACAGCCTGTGTTCTCAAATTCATACACTACTTACAGTATACATGGTAGTAGTGGATAATAGCCAGGTGACCGCCCATTTACGGGAAACCCATAGCCAGGTGACAGCCCATTTACGGGAAACCCATAGCCAGGTGACAGCCCATTTACGGGAAACCCATAGCCAGGTGACAGCCCATTTACGGGAAACCCATAGCCAGGTGACAGCCCATTTACGGGAAACCCATAGCCAGGTGACGGCCCATTTACGGGAAACCCATAGCCAGGTGACGGCCCAGCCCCGAAAAACCATAGCCAGGTGACAGCCCAGTCTTATTAATTATAATTATGAATTATGAATTATGAACATATTTAATGCAAGACTTCGACCCTCCACTTTAATATCATTTAGACACACACACACACACACACACACACACACACACACACACACACACACACACACACACACACACACACACACACACACACACACACACACACACACACACACACACACACACACACACACACACACACACACACACACACACACACACACACACACACACACACACACACACACACACATCAAACACGTTTTTGAACCTTACTCAGTCGAAATCTGTTATCTGAAATGGTCTCTGCACTTTAGACACATCTTGTATTATACACAAGGACAGCCTAGTTTCTGAACTGTGCCAGAGTCTGCATTACACTGAAATCTGTTATCAGAAACGGACTCTTTGCACTTTAGACATAACTTATATTCTGCAGAAGGGCTGTAAGGGGTGTTTATACGAAAGACAATGGAAATGGACCCAGGCTTAGCCAAACAGCTAGACAATGCACATTTTGAACTAACCAATGAGCATAGGTTATATTTGACCGCTATTGTGTGATATCTTATAAAAGTTCCAAAGCACATCTACACTCTCACACTTCACTCGGAAATCGACAACGGAGAGGAAAAGAGACGTTTATCTCAACCAGAAATCGTCGTTAATATCGCTGAGAAGATGTATTCAAGTTCTACTTCGTCTGCATTGTCTGTGAGTATATGCGAATAAATAATTTTCAGTTGAACACATACATTACAAACAAGCTACATGAACTATATTTTACAATTTATTTGAGTGGTATGGTGGCGCAGTGGTAAGTTCGACGCCGTGTGACCGCAGGATTGTCAGTTCGAATCCCACTCTGGCTGCTGCTGCGTATGGACATTGTGCAAGTCCTTCAATCGCAATTTCTCGTGACACTTCGACATGAAAATTCCAATGCAGTATCAAATGTGGGAGTCGGCAGCACCTCTGACTAGTACTTGACATCGATAGGTGCTATAGAAATATTCGGAATAAATAAAATTTAGTATGAACATTTCACACAGGCACACATGAAATGCTGATTTTACTTGCACATAAACTATAGCAAAGTCCTGTAACTGTATTTGTAGGTAGGAATGAAGCGTGGAAATGAAGAAGTGGTCAATACGAAGCAGGAGATGTTTAAAAAGACTCGGGCAAATCAAGATCTGTTTAAAGAGTCCATTGGAAACAATCGGTATCTGACTGCTAGCATGTACAATGAAAATCTGATGTTACATGTAAGAGAATACGAAACGGGACATGGCAAGCTATACCCCACAAGAAAGGGTGTTTGCTTCACCAAACCGAGATGGGGAACTTTCCTTAGGCATTTAGATGATATCGACAGAAGTGTAGAGTTGCTAAAGGCGAATCAGCCTGTTGAATATTTCCAACATATAGGTGGTAGATATTATGTTACTATTTCCAATGGTATAAAGTGTGTAAACATTCGACGTTACTTCCAACCCTTGAACAGCAAAAAGGAGAGACCAACTCGTAGTGGAATCGCTTTGCGTTTGGATGAATGGGGTGTGCTGATGACAAAGATTTTCATGCTGCATGAACAATTACCGGAACTCAAAGTCGCCACACCATGCTACGACAGCGAGGACCATGCGAACCAGGAGGGTTTTTGAATTGTCGAGAATGTAACCCATTTGGACTAGATCCAGTTAACGAGTTAAGTGTTTAAGACGATAGACTTTACATATGCACATACCAGACATTTCATATGATTAGAAAAAGCCAAGCAGAATGTGTTTTAATAAAGTTATTAAACCGAAATATGTCTTCATTATTTGCATGTTTTACATGTGGTGTGAAAGGTGGTGTAGTAAGTTTATGCCTTGCATGATGAAAAAAGGCAAATGGAAAGAGAGTTTGAATGGGAAATCAGATTGAGTTAGATTTTCTGAAGCTAAAACAACAACTTTTAGATTCTCAATGTGTGTAGGACTATGATTTGTATAACCAAGTTACAACTCTTAGTATAAAATTCAGAATTTTCAATTCCTACGATGTTTGGAATACAATCTTGTATGCTACAATTACAACTTTATAATTAACAAGACTGTACGCTGACGACTTATACGCTAAACTTAAGACTTTTAAGTTTCCAAATACATATGGAATGAGATTTTGAATATGATGCTTACGAATTTTTAGTTTGTTAGACTGTTGAGAGCGAGAGAGAGAGAGAGAAAGAGAGAGAGAGAGAGAGAGAGAGAGAGAGAGAGAGAGAGAGAGAGAGAGAGAGAGAGAAAGAGAGAGAGAGAGAGAGAGAGAGAGAGAGAGAGATGGTGAGAGAGATGGTGAGAGAGATGGTGAGAGCGAGAGAGAGAGAAGGAGAGAGAGAGTGAGAGAGATGGTGAGAGAGATGGTGAGAGCGAGAGAGAGAAGGAGAGAGAGAGAGAGGTTTTAGGGTAAAAGTCTTACTTTCTAGGGTAGTTTCTACACTAAATTGCAACTTTTAAGTTCGCAACGATGGTTTGAATGCTAAATTACTACATTATACTTTGCAAAGACTGTAATTGCAGTGGGTTTTACAGTTGGTTTACGGTGGGTTTTACCACCGGTTTTTACCATAGTTGACAACTTTAAGACTGTAAGGTGGTTGAAATGAAGGTTTTTTAGTTTGAGAAGCTCGTTAACACTATAAAATTTTCTTTCAATGGATGTGTTAGACGAATGTTTTCATTATAAAGTTGTTGCAAGGTCTGGTTAGGTAGTTAGAGTGGAGGCTCATATTGTAAAATTACACATTTTAGGTGTATGGAGTGCTGCTAAGATTAAGTCTTTCCACATTGTGCGTACAAATGGAATGCTAATTTCCACAACAACATATCAAACTTTTAACCTGCGAAGACGCAGAGCTTGAGAGCTTAGCATCGTTTATGTTACAAACTGACCTCTCATATGATGTAAAGTCACCTGGAAAGAGAGCTTTTGCAACAAACTTACAAGTTTGTGTGTATAGCAACACATGTGAGGTGATAAACATAAGTCTTTTAGACTGTCATGAAGGTTTGCAAAGTAAAATGTGAACTTATGTGTTGCACGAGAGCTTGCAAGCCCGATTTCTATACTAAAAATTACAACTTTCTTCGTTTCAACGAAAGATTTGCATGAGTATTTGCATGTTTTAGCTGATCAACTTATACAAAAAGGTGAAATATTAGCTTGGAAGGGCTAGAGAAAATGCTGCATTTGGTAGGAACGTGTGCAGTGTCCATCTTTTTACATAACTTATACATGCTTGGATGGGGACGTGCCAGGTTAACGAACTCTTTCACAAAGTTTGAGTTAAAATAATAAAACTTTTGAGAAAGAATGTGCAGTTCGATACGATTGAATGGTAAGTTTGTTAAAGGTTTGAATTCTTAAAAGTAAGGCTAATTGATAAGCTGAGCTGGAGTTTGCATGAGGTTTGAATGTGTAGACGCTATTGTAGAACGGTTGTGTAAGTGGATTTGTGCAAATGAGGTAATT
This sequence comes from Allolobophora icterica, assembly GCA_963556255.1. Taxonomy (NCBI): domain Eukaryota; kingdom Metazoa; phylum Annelida; class Clitellata; order Crassiclitellata; family Lumbricidae; genus Allolobophora; species Allolobophora icterica. The sequence continues at coordinate 20,086,266 of OY744603.1, read as the reverse complement.
TTGAATGAAAAGACATGTAAAAGTTGCAGTCTTGTAGTGTTTGAGCGACGTAGTTTACTTCAGAGGTCCAAGCATGGAGCTGCAATGTGATAGAAAACGAGAGATTTCGCGTGAGAGGAGCGCTCTTCTATAGACATGCAACTTTGCATATTTTCTTTGTCAGAGGTTTTTTCAATTGCATGCAAATTAACCAAATAGTCAAAGACACGAGTTGTAGCTTACAAGTTGATTTATTTCACAGATACAGTTTCACAACTTCTATGTCGAACCACCAAAGTTTCTCTCATGTACGCTCTTGCGACATATGAAAATCTATGCTAAATTCGACGCATCATAATAGTTCACACACGCACAGTTTGTTAAAGTTAAAGACAATGTCAGCGATTTATTCAATTTTCTGCATAAACGGCATTACCATAGGTTTCAACATCTCAATGTTACAAGACATTTTTCTTAAACAACTAAACTTGTAATCATTCGAAATCGTCTACAACAGTTGCAAAAGTTGTAGAAATGTACATGTTACACGCAAAGGTTAAAGACAAAGTTTTCATTTCAACAGCAAAGTTGGGCATTTCCAAACTTTGTGTTATAACTAATGAAAAAACGAGCAGTGGAACAATGTTCATAGCACTGAGGGCTCATTTCTGTCTCTATGAAAAAGTAATTTTACAGTCTCTGAACATCGTTTGAAACATGCGAATACTACCGCCGCCACCGCCGCCGCCGCCGCCGCCACCGCCACCGTCACCGCCGCTGCCGCCGCCGGCACAGCCGGCGTCGTAGCCGTCACCATTTATTTTTAAATTTAAAAAAATTTTCATGATTCAAAATTTCTGTTTCAAAATTTTAAGTCTAAAAAATTTCGAAATTTGAAAAGAAAATTGAAAAAATTTAAAAAACAAATTCAGTTTCGAAAAATTTTAAGTTTCAAAATTTTAAGTTTCAAAATTTTAAGTTCCAAAGAAAATTTTAAGTTTAAAAAATTTCAGTTTGAAAAATTTTAAGTTTCAAAAATTTCGGTTTGAAAAATTTCAGATAAAAGAAATTTCTGTTTGCAAAATTTCAGTTTGAGAAATTTCAATTTGAAAAATTTCAGTTTGAGAAATTTCAATTTGAAAAATTTCAGTTTCAGAAATTTCTGTTTAAAAAATTTCAGTTTGAGAAATTTCAGTTTGAGATATTTCAGTTTGAGAAATTTCAGTTTCAGAAATTTAAGTTTCAGAAATTTCAGTTTGAGAAATTTCGTTTTTGAGAAATTTCAGTTTGAAAAATTTCAGTTTGAAAATTTTAAGTTTCAGAATTTTAAGATTCAACAATTTCAGTTTTAAAAATTTCAGTTTCAGAAATTTCAGTTTGATAAATTTCATTTTGAGAAATTTCTGTTTAAAAAATTTCAATTTGTGAAATTTCAGTTTGAGAAATTTCAGTTTGAAAAATTTCAGTTTGAAAATTTTAAGTTTCAGAATTTTACGATTCAACAATTTCAGTTTCAAAATTTTCAGTGTCAAAATTTTTAGTTTCAACAATTTCAGTTTGAAATTTTTAAGTTTAAAAAAAATTTCAATTTCAAAATTTTAAGTTTCAACTATTTCAGTTTGAGAAATTTCAGTTTGACAATTTTAAGTTTCAACAATTTCAATAATTTCAAAAACTTACAACCATCAACACCAACAACAATTATTAGATTTGTTGCATCTTATAAGCGGCAGATGTCGGTCAAGAAATTTCAAAATGTTAACTGACCAATGGGTGAACAGTTAGCTAGAGCTTGAATTCGTTAAAAGTCGTCAATCGTAGTTCCATTTGGCAGTCTTGTACAATTATTCAACATAGTTATACACTCTAGTTTACTTAAAAGTATATCGAGAATGTGTTTTAAGGCTGAAAAGCGAGATGTTACTTGGATGCAAAACAACATTCCGGATTATGTCAGTTGTGAAAATGTGACAGCGGAAGGTGAAGGACTTGATAGAAATGATGGACGTGAGGATCATATTCTAAAGTCTGATACCTCTCATTCTTATCGTCTCATCCGACTTAAGACTGAGAATGAAAAGCTGAAAACTTCATTGATATGCAAACGCTGTCATTCTACTCAAGTACAATCGCTGTCGCTACCATGTTGTCATATTGTTTGTTGTGATCCATGTGCTGATGCTATTGATGAATGTCCTCTGTGCAAAGCCAGAATACTTGGGACCGTGAGAATTTATATGGCATAAAATTCTTCATTAACTGCATGCAAGTGCAAACTTCCAAATTGTAACTATTGGAAAAATGTGTTCGATGGCTACGACGCCGGCTGTGCCGGCGGCGGCGGCGGCAGCGGCGGTGACGGTGGCGGTGGCGGCGGCGGCGGCGGCGGTGGCGGCGGTAGTATTCGCATGTTTCAAACGATGTTCAGAGACTGTAAAATTACTTTTTCATAGAGACAGAAATGAGCCCTCAGTGCTATGAACATTGTTCCACTGCTCGTTTTTTCATTAGTTATAACACAAAGTTTGGAAATGCCCAACTTTGCTGTTGAAATGAAAACTTTGTCTTTAACCTTTGCGTGTAACATGTACATTTCTACAACTTTTGCAACTGTTGTAGACGATTTCGAATGATTACAAGTTTAGTTGTTTAAGAAAAATGTCTTGTAACATTGAGATGTTGAAACCTATGGTAATGCCGTTTATGCAGAAAATTGAATAAATCGCTGACATTGTCTTTAACTTTAACAAACTGTGCGTGTGTGAACTATTATGATGCGTCGAATTTAGCATAGATTTTCATATGTCGCAAGAGCGTACATGAGAGAAACTTTGGTGGTTCGACATAGAAGTTGTGAAACTGTATCTGTGAAATAAATCAACTTGTAAGCTACAACTCGTGTCTTTGACTATTTGGTTAATTTGCATGCAATTGAAAAAACCTCTGACAAAGAAAATATGCAAAGTTGCATGTCTATAGAAGAGCGCTCCTCTCACGCGAAATCTCTCGTTTTCTATCACATTGCAGCTCCATGCTTGGACCTCTGAAGTAAACTACGTCGCTCAAACACTACAAGACTGCAACTTTTACATGTCTTTTCATTCAAAATTACCTCATTTGCACAAATCCACTTACACAACCGTTCTACAATAGCGTCTACACATTCAAACCTCATGCAAACTCCAGCTCAGCTTATCAATTAGCCTTACTTTTAAGAATTCAAACCTTTAACAAACTTACCATTCAATCGTATCGAACTGCACATTCTTTCTCAAAAGTTTTATTATTTTAACTCAAACTTTGTGAAAGAGTTCGTTAACCTGGCACGTCCCCATCCAAGCATGTATAAGTTATGTAAAAAGATGGACACTGCACACGTTCCTACCAAATGCAGCATTTTCTCTAGCCCTTCCAAGCTAATATTTCACCTTTTTGTATAAGTTGATCAGCTAAAACATGCAAATACTCATGCAAATCTTTCGTTGAAACGAAGAAAGTTGTAATTTTTAGTATAGAAATCGGGCTTGCAAGCTCTCGTGCAACACATAAGTTCACATTTTACTTTGCAAACCTTCATGACAGTCTAAAAGACTTATGTTTATCACCTCACATGTGTTGCTATACACACAAACTTGTAAGTTTGTTGCAAAAGCTCTCTTTCCAGCTGACTTTACATCATATGAGAGGTCAGTTTGTAACATAAACGATGCTAAGCTCTCAAGCTCTGCGTCTTCGCAGGTTAAAAGTTTGATATGTTGTTGTGGAAATTAGCATTCCATTTGTACGCACAATGTGGAAAGACTTAATCTTAGCAGCACTCCATACACCTAAAATGTGTAATTTTACAATATGAGCCTCCACTCTAACTACCTAACCAGACCTTGCAACAACTTTATAATGAAAACATTCGTCTAACACATCCATTGAAAGAAAATTTTATAGTGTTAACGAGCTTCTCAAACTAAAAAACCTTCATTTCAACCACCTTACAGTCTTAAAGTTGTCAACTATGGTAAAAACCGGTGGTAAAACCCACCGTAAACCAACTGTAAAACCCACTGCAATTACAGTCTTTGCAAAGTATAATGTAGTAATTTAGCATTCAAACCATCGTTGCGAACTTAAAAGTTGCAATTTAGTGTAGAAACTACCCTAGAAAGTAAGACTTTTACCCTAAAACCTCTCTCTCTCTCTCCTTCTCTCTCTCGCTCTCACCATCTCTCTCACCATCTCTCTCACTCTCTCTCTCCTTCTCTCTCTCTCGCTCTCACCATCTCTCTCACCATCTCTCTCACCATCTCTCTCTCTCTCTCTCTCTCTCTCTCTCTCTCTCTCTCTCTCTCTCTCTCTCTCTCTCTCTCTCTCTTTCTCTCTCTCTCTCTCTCTCTCTCTCTCTCTCTCTCTCTCTCTCTCTCTCTCTCTCTCTCTCTCTTTCTCTCTCTCTCTCTCGCTCTCAACAGTCTAACAAACTAAAAATTCGTAAGCATCATATTCAAAATCTCATTCCATATGTATTTGGAAACTTAAAAGTCTTAAGTTTAGCGTATAAGTCGTCAGCGTACAGTCTTGTTAATTATAAAGTTGTAATTGTAGCATACAAGATTGTATTCCAAACATCGTAGGAATTGAAAATTCTGAATTTTATACTAAGAGTTGTAACTTGGTTATACAAATCATAGTCCTACACACATTGAGAATCTAAAAGTTGTTGTTTTAGCTTCAGAAAATCTAACTCAATCTGATTTCCCATTCAAACTCTCTTTCCATTTGCCTTTTTTCATCATGCAAGGCATAAACTTACTACACCACCTTTCACACCACATGTAAAACATGCAAATAATGAAGACATATTTCGGTTTAATAACTTTATTAAAACACATTCTGCTTGGCTTTTTCTAATCATATGAAATGTCTGGTATGTGCATATGTAAAGTCTATCGTCTTAAACACTTAACTCGTTAACTGGATCTAGTCCAAATGGGTTACATTCTCGACAATTCAAAAACCCTCCTGGTTCGCATGGTCCTCGCTGTCGTAGCATGGTGTGGCGACTTTGAGTTCCGGTAATTGTTCATGCAGCATGAAAATCTTTGTCATCAGCACACCCCATTCATCCAAACGCAAAGCGATTCCACTACGAGTTGGTCTCTCCTTTTTGCTGTTCAAGGGTTGGAAGTAACGTCGAATGTTTACACACTTTATACCATTGGAAATAGTAACATAATATCTACCACCTATATGTTGGAAATATTCAACAGGCTGATTCGCCTTTAGCAACTCTACACTTCTGTCGATATCATCTAAATGCCTAAGGAAAGTTCCCCATCTCGGTTTGGTGAAGCAAACACCCTTTCTTGTGGGGTATAGCTTGCCATGTCCCGTTTCGTATTCTCTTACATGTAACATCAGATTTTCATTGTACATGCTAGCAGTCAGATACCGATTGTTTCCAATGGACTCTTTAAACAGATCTTGATTTGCCCGAGTCTTTTTAAACATCTCCTGCTTCGTATTGACCACTTCTTCATTTCCACGCTTCATTCCTACCTACAAATACAGTTACAGGACTTTGCTATAGTTTATGTGCAAGTAAAATCAGCATTTCATGTGTGCCTGTGTGAAATGTTCATACTAAATTTTATTTATTCCGAATATTTCTATAGCACCTATCGATGTCAACTACTAGTCAGAGGTGCTGCCGACTCCCACATTTGATACTGCATTGGAATTTTCATGTCGAAGTGTCACGAGAAATTGCGATTGAAGGACTTGCACAATGTCCATACGCAGCAGCAGCCAGAGTGGGATTCGAACTGACAATCCTGCGGTCACACGGCGTCGAACTTACCACTGCGCCACCATACCACTCAAATAAATTGTAAAATATAGTTCATGTAGCTTGTTTGTAATGTATGTGTTCAACTGAAAATTATTTATTCGCATATACTCACAGACAATGCAGACGAAGTAGAACTTGAATACATCTTCTCAGCGATATTAACGACGATTTCTGGTTGAGATAAACGTCTCTTTTCCTCTCCGTTGTCGATTTCCGAGTGAAGTGTGAGAGTGTAGATGTGCTTTGGAACTTTTATAAGATATCACACAATAGCGGTCAAATATAACCTATGCTCATTGGTTAGTTCAAAATGTGCATTGTCTAGCTGTTTGGCTAAGCCTGGGTCCATTTCCATTGTCTTTCGTATAAACACCCCTTACAGCCCTTCTGCAGAATATAAGTTATGTCTAAAGTGCAAAGAGTCCGTTTCTGATAACAGATTTCAGTGTAATGCAGACTCTGGCACAGTTCAGAAACTAGGCTGTCCTTGTGTATAATACAAGATGTGTCTAAAGTGCAGAGACCATTTCAGATAACAGATTTCGACTGAGTAAGGTTCAAAAACGTGTTTGATGTGTGTGTGTGTGTGTGTGTGTGTGTGTGTGTGTGTGTGTGTGTGTGTGTCTAAATGATATTAAAGTGGAGGGTCGAAGTCTTGCATTAAATATGTTCATAATTCATAATTCATAATTATAATTAATAAGACTGGGCTGTCACCTGGCTATGGTTTTTCGGGGCTGGGCCGTCACCTGGCTATGGGTTTCCCGTAAATGGGCCGTCACCTGGCTATGGGTTTCCCGTAAATGGGCTGTCACCTGGCTATGGGTTTCCCGTAAATGGGCTGTCACCTGGCTATGGGTTTCCCGTAAATGGGCTGTCACCTGGCTATGGGTTTCCCGTAAATGGGCTGTCACCTGGCTATGGGTTTCCCGTAAATGGGCTGTCACCTGGCTATTATCCACTACTCATGTAACTGTATGCCAGAACAGTACACATTGCATAGTTTGAAGGTGAAATTGTCATTGACGATTTGCATTATTACAGTTCACTTAACATCTTTTATTGTGAAAATGTTTGTCGTAAAAAGTTGGAAAAAAGTTGGAAAAAGTTTAACTACTTTTTTTTAGTTTAGTTAACTAATTTCCAAAATCAGTTGCCAACTTTAGTTAAACTATTTTTTTTAGTTGGAAAATAGTTTTAGTTTAAAAAAAAATAGTTTAGTGGCCATCACTGCGCACCACTTGCACTTTTGTCTTCAGAAACAGGATGAAACAGGTAGAAAGCAAAGTAACGATGAACTTGTATTGTTGTAATCTACTAGGCCTACGTAATTGGTTTCATAGGAGAATACGGTGTAGAGATTTACTTGTGGGGGTTTAACCCCGTAGTTCTTCTTCTAACCCACTGAGCTGAAACAGCTGAATTCACCATAGTCCAAAGCAAGGGCGTCGTCGCAAGGGTTCCAAAGAACCTTGGACTCTCACTCGAATATGTAATGTCAGAGGTGCTTTTGGCCTGCACTCTCTTCATATATTAAACACAATTGTGTGTCTAATTTGGGAAGTTATGGGTGGGTGGCCTTGAAAGGAGAAAGGCATGTCACTGACCCACTATAGTTTCAGTCGACGCCGCTAAACATCATAGCTTTGAACCTATGCACTTAAATGATTTATGCACACAAGGGAAGCTCACATGTACTGTGTAAAATTGGCTAAATGTACAGTCGACGTATAAATACTTGTACAGTGGTCTGTCTTAGCTGCACTGTGGTCCGTATCAGCAACTGACGTAACAGTGTTTTCCGGTCCACATTCCGTAATGTTTATGATACGGTTTGCACACTCCGGAATTTCGACAGATAATAATGCAGCTAAGAGAGACCACTGGACAGCCGAAGTCGTTTGTTATCCACAGGCGAATTGCCTATAGGGGGCCAGAATGTGTTCTAAGCTGCCTATGCAATTAAGCTATTTTGATATACACCGAGCAATGCACAACGGGCCTGAACATAACCGAATTATGCGATAGGCACATACCCGTAAGAATGACCTGACAAAAGCGCGCAGGACAAATGCACGCCGCCAAAACGCTCCGTCGTAAGAGCGCAGTAACAAATGCGCGAAGTACATATGCGCGCCGACGAAAGCGAGCAGGACAAGATAATTCAAAACATTAGTTGTTTGAGAGTAGTTTAATTGTAGATGCACACAAAATATACGAAATATACTAGAAATATCCGTGTAAAATATAATGGAAATAACCGTGTAATTCATCAAGTAATTTTATTCATATGTAGTGCTCAATGTCGGCCTTAGGGTATTTTGGGCGCCGAGCAGAGTGTACTGTACGGGCCCCCAATGACTGTAGCCTACCTACATATGAGGGTAGCCAAACTCAAGTTAGGCGGTACGTTATCTATCATTAATAAACAAGGGGAATAATATTCTAAATTTGCGCGCTTTTGTCTTGCGCGCATTTGTCTGGGTTGTTATCATTGTATTGCATTGTGTTGTATTGTATCTAGAAATTTATAAAGCGCCTCTCGCAGAATAACTATTCAGAGGCGCTCTCAGCACACTGCGCGCATTTGTCGGCGCGCATTAGTCCGGCGCGCTTTTGTTACGGCGCCACCCGGAAGTTGTCTTCCATTGAAATACCTCGTATTAAAACGTGGTCGCCCAGTTTATAAATATATCCAGAAGCGAATTGTCTTATCTGCTATGCTCTAAAGTCGATTGCATCAATGAATATAGTGTTGTTCCTTTGTAGCTGGATCATCTCAACCAGTTGAAGTTGAAACACAATCTAAACTCCGACCAGGTTAGACATTTTGTCGGAGTCCGAAGCAATGGCGTCGATACCTGAGGTCAGAGGGGACATGGTCCCCACTCGAAATATGTGGGCCACAGGCCTCACATATGAGCATAATGGCACACTGTTTTCATAGGCGTAATTTGTGGGGGGGGGGTACGAGGGGTACCCGTACCCCGCACTTTTTGGACTGGGGGTACGTACCGCCCACTTTTAAACAACGCCGATCAATATTTTATTGTGCCTTCCAAGAGATCGCAGTATCCGCCTTGCTTCGTGTATGTAGACAGAGTGAGGTGTACAGTATGTACCAGGCAGGCAGGCATTCAGCCACACAGGTTGCCCGACAGACTGACCGCAGTGACCGGCTTGCAGGCCACGGCTATATGTATACACTCTTCTTCTTACATTACCCGCACTCTCCGCCTTGTGGTTGACATCTTAGTCATAGGCTATTGGGGTGTGGAGATGTAGGCCAAAGCTCAAGCTTCTGTATCCTTCACGAGTTACAAACCCAAAGATGGACCCACACTCATATAATGTCATAATGGCGGCAATCGGCATTGATATGACTCCTCACCCCTCTGTTTCCTCACAATCTCAGAATCAATAACTATTACTAGGTTAAACATATCAGAGCCGGACAGCTGAAGAAGAAGCTCCCTCTGTTATATAATAGGCCAATATATAATCAGTTAAGACGTCGTTGATGTTCCCATTTACTGATAGGCAAAATGGATATATTTGTTCTAAAACGAAAACGAGTGGATGACATTATAGACGATAAAATTGTCGTTATGGAGATAAGCTCATCAGCGTTTCATAATCTTAGAATTTAAGTGTAACGAGCTGAGATTGACAGCCATTAAGTTTTGACTAAAGTTCTATCCTTCTGGAGACTGGAGGGTTTAAAGAAACAAGATAAATAGGCCTATTTTGGGTTAAATATGGTTTAAAATGTTTGCCTAGATGGTTGCCGAATTGTCATTACAACTGCATATAAACGAATATGCCTAATTATTAAATTTAGAGCGTTTCTGAATTGTAAGGATGCACGACAAAAATGATGTAAACCCCTGTTAAACTAATACTGCAAATAATACTCATACTACTAATAATGGCTTGTTTTTATTGACACAATCCACCTGATCTCACGTTCATGTGATCTGGTATGACCGTATAGGTCATCTTGTCTACAGTTAGCTGGTTCAGCCGCATATATTCCTCCCAAGGAACATTTTATTCCTAAAAACTGAAAACAAATTACAGAGCACTATAGGCCCTTATTGCTATTAGTTTTTTAACCATTGTTGTTGCTGCTGCTAGCCTGCTACTATTATTTCTGCTACTGATTTACTACTACTATCACGATTACGGTTAATATGTCCAAAACAATATCCATGTGAAAAGCGAAATTGGAGAAAAAATTGGTACCCCCACTTTTTAGACCAAAGTTACGCCCCTGAAGTCTGTTTTAGTGGCTAACTTATAATTGGTTAGAACTTGTGAGGTCTGAAAGTGGATAGAAAATACAAGGGTCAATGAATTTTTTCACTAAATCTATCACGAGTAGGGGTACGCGATAGTCCATTGGTTAGCGTGCTGCACTGTCAATCGAAGGGTGTGGGATTCGACTCTTTGCCAAAGAATAGTTTTCGAGATTTTGGCTCCATTGGTGTCCCCTGCTGTACTGAGCTACAATAAATAAGTACACTGACCGTACACTGTTAATGGGAAGGTCAAGTGACGAAGGATAGGGCTTGCCGTCCGTTCAATTGCTGAGACTAAGTAAAGTAAGTATATTCTTTAATATAAACAGTTGCCAAACAGCATACAGTAGACGTGACAGCGTAATAGCTCGCATCACGTCATACAGCCTGCCATGGGACCAACAGGACCATGGGCAGTAAGCACGCGGAAGCCATACAAGGACTGCCTGGCCCCACGGCATATTCGATCAATGTGCTCATCGAAACCAAGGGTGTCAGACATTGTTACTCCAAGAACCTTCAAGCTCTTGACTCTGGTTAAACCCGGCGCCTCAGTTGGTTCATCCCTCCCCGTGCGCTGCCGGGCCACCCTGACAATCATCTAATAGGTCTTATTGCAGTTTATCTTTAGGTATATACATGCACTCGCCCATTGAGTTACTTGATTAGTTCAGCCGCGATAGTGGCACTATTTGAGGACGGGATCAGCAAGTAGCTATCATCCGCATGTTTTAGTAACCTATTTCCTGAATGGTAAGGTCTAAGCTTGGAGATTATTATTGTAAAGTTGTTTGGTCCTAACCCCGAACCCTGCAGTATACTAGAGTTCATATTAACAGTGGAGGAGATGTCCCGATTGAATTTAGTAGCATGGCTCCGGTCAGCTAGAAAGGCGATAATCCAGTTGTAGATGGTATGTGGGATCGGCATCTCGGCCAGTTGCTCCGCTAGGTAAAAGTGCCGAACCGTATCGAACGCCTTGGTGAAATCCAGCGAAATGAGGTGTACGTACTGACTCTCACCCAGCAGTTCTGTAAGGTTGGTAGTTAGCGCCACAAGGGCGGCCGTGGTGGATCCGGTCGGACGAAACGCAAACTGGTCCCCGAAGTCTCGGCTTAGCTGGGTGTCAAGCAGAATTGGGTGGAAGAACCGACGCACGATGTATTTTTCCAGTAATCTACATAAAATAGATGTCACCGAGATTGGGGGGGGGGTTAGTCAGCGGCCTCTTGAAGATGTTTCACCTTTGGTACGGGAGTGATTGTGCTGATCTTCCACTGGGGAGGGACGTACGAGGAAATTAAGAAATATGAAGTTTCTAACGCCCCGTAACAATGACTTTCTCGGGATTAGCTCTGGGGTTAGGCCTACTCTGTTTTAAACCATGAAGAACAAGAAGTCTTCAGGAATTTCGAAGATTAGTATCCAAGTCTCGAAAACTGAACAACTCGTCAAAATATTTGGTTACATAAATCAACATCATCCTCACCTGGTCTCCATTTAACGCTTCTACTAGATAATCCTTCGTTTGGTAAAATGATTACCACACTTGACTCAAAATTCAAATTGCCAGGTATTTTATTTGTATTTATTTATTTTATACTACTAATTTATATAGTGCCACTTCAAGATTGCATACTCAGAAGCAGCTCTCTGCAATAGCCTATAATGCTGCATTGTTAGACTAACATTTCACACCTTGTTTTACTTCAAACAGTTTTTTCTTGCATACTTTTACAGCACTGAAATTAATAATTTTTGGAAAAGTAAAATATGTGAAAGATGCCTTCTAAGCATGTTTCTTGAAAATTAACATTCCCAACTTAGTGCGAATTTTCTCGTGCACTTTCACAAAACTGCAGAAACAAGAATTAAACGACTATGCCCTTTGCAATGCCTTTGTACATGACTCAAGATAATTTCGATTTTAACTTTTCATTTTTGATTACACATTAAAAGACTTTCTTTTCAATATTTGGGCCTTCACGAGTGTAATGCATGAGACTTCCTGTATTTAGATTTTTGTATATGTGCATGTAAGGTTCTTTGAATAGCAGTTTAAAAGCCCTTCTCGATACCCGAACTTATATTAAGTTATATGTATATTTTCTTTATTAACTTATATTTCCACGATAAATCGACGATAATTGTAATTGTAATTGTATTCAAGAATTTATATAGGCTAGCGCCACTCAAAATCAGAGGCGCTCCCGACCCGCGTCAGTGTCTTCACTGAGAAACAGAAATGTTTTTAGGCGCTTGCGAAACTGGACAGGAGAGAGAGAGGAGGAGGACAAGCCTAAAGCCCTGAGGGAGGCTGTTCCAGCTGGAAGGGCCCACAGCCGCAAAACTGCGAGACTGGGCCGTAGCAACGCGCATCCAAGGGACTACCAAGTGGCCACGAGCAGATGACCGGAGAGAGGTCTGACCAGGCAAACTGGAAACCCAGGTGCAGTAAGCCATGAGATACAGCGGAGCTGAGCCAACAAGACAGTTACGCATGAGGGAAAGGACCTTAAATTGGATGCGTTGGTGAATGGAAAGCCAGTGAAGGGAGTCCCGGATGTAGAAAGAGATATGGGCAAACTTCGTGATTCTCCCTATGAGGCGAGCAGCAGCATTAAGGATGGACTGAAGTTTAGATGTATTAGTAGAGGAGAGGTCAACATAGACAGCGTTTCCGTTGTCAACCTTAGTGCAGATCAGAGCATGAACCAAGGTCGCAATCGCATGCAGCGGAAGAGACTGGCGAATGGCACGAAGTTGGCGTAAATAGTAAAAGCACAAGCGAGAGACACTATTGACGATAGGTTCATGCATACCGCTATCATGGATAGGCAATAGTAACTGCAAGCTTCTATCTATCTCTAAATCTTATAATAAACCCGTTTGTGTCTATGGGCCTAGTACCACTGAAACACAGCAATTTGCCATTAAGGAAAACGTGAGATATAGCAGAAAAGCATTCGCGTAGCACAAATTCAAGTTCGGACTCTACGATGTGCAGGCTGTGACTTGTTAAAAATGTTCCCTAGCTCAGTTGCGAATCCACACAACGAACACAACTATGGTTGTTTAGACTTTGAGTGGCTTATTACAATAACATCGGTGATGGTTTTCATTGTCGTAAGATGATATATGAACAGTTTATATAAGATAATAACCCCGCCAGCATTTCTATAGGAATTAGATGGGACCCATTTGGGCTCAATACGGGTTACATATGGGAATATGGTCCTCTCAAGAATTATTCCAATCTGTTCTAAATGCCGCGGCCCGCTGTTTAGCAAATATCTAAGTCCGGGCATATATCTAGTTTTATACGGGAGGAACTGCACTGGTTGCCTATGCAAAATCTCTAAGGTTTAAGATTCTAATGATTCGTAATCGTAATCGTAATCTCCAAACTTCTAAGGCGCCACTCGAAGGCCAAGCGCAGGACACCAGCCTATTCACGAGCGCTACGTCAGATCAGAGGGGTTTCCAGAGAGTAGTCCAAAAGAGGTCCAAGTCCGATTTCCAGGAGGCCAAACCAAATCAAAGGGGGTTTCAGAGAGTAGTCCAAAGAGGTCCAAGTCGGATTTCCAGGGTACCAGATCAGGAGGTTTCCAGAGAATGGTCCAAAAGAGGTCCAAGTCCCATTTCCAAAAGGCCAAACCAAATCAAAGGGGTTTCCAGAGAGTAGTCTAAAAGAGGTCCAAGTCCGATTTCCAGGGTACCAGATCAGGAAGTTTCCAGAGAGTAGTCCAAAAGAGGTCTAAGTCCAATTTCCAGGAGGACAAACCAAATCAAAGGGGGTTTCCAGAGAGTAGTCGAAAAGAGGTCCAAGTCCGATTTCCAGGGTACCAGATCAGGCGAGGCAGAGCAGCTGTCAAGGCGGGTGTCGTTTACGGCGAGAATAATTGGAAGGCGGAGTATCAGATGAGTCAGGGTAGGAGTATTTGAAAAGGTGAGACTTCAGTTTTGAGTGGAAAGCCCGGGGGTGATGTGATAGATAGAGGAACATGAGGATGAGGATGAAGGACGGGTTGCAATGATGATGAAAGCACTAAAAAACTGCGAAATTCAGAGGGGAGATCATTCCAGAGGCGTGGTGCTGTGATGGAAATGGCTCGGTTGGAGAACTTGAGGTGAGTAGTGACTGGGGGTCGAGAAAGACTGAGATAGGAGGAGGATCGGGTGATTATGAGTAATTGTCTTGCAGGCCGTGCCCCAGTCTATCTTAGGGAGCTTTGTGTACCTGTGTCATCCATACGAGGCCGCAGATTCCTTCGTTATTATTATTATTTGGAATTATTGTATATAATTATTAATGACCAAAATTTTGGGTGATTGTATATTATTAGTATTATTTAATTTGGAGTCTTTATAGTACTATTAGTTAATAATTATTATCAACTTATAAAGTGCCAGTGTCTATTGCACAAGGTATCAACCAATAGCATGTCAAAACCATGGGTAAAATCAGGCATATTGCATGTGGAGTGACAATCTAGTGGTGAATACTGAACTGCCAAACTGTAGGTCAGAAGTTGAGATTCTCACTAAAACAGAAAGATATATGGACGATGTCTGTCCACTTGCATCTCCAGAACTTCCGGGATTGTTACAGAGTTCGAATGGACTGAACTGTGGTTGATGCCTTATACAGTTGCTTCAGATTTACTCTGATTTTGACCAGCATACATTCTGTGGGTTGCAAGTGTGGTATTGATTAAAAGATGCAGTATTTCTTGACCGACAACTCATCTGTTTCCTGGAATCTCCATACGCTGTTCTGATGTTTTCTCTCTAGGATTTGGCATGCACGTGGATTTTTCTTAGTAGCAGCAATTGATTACACATTGTCATTTTCATTGTCATTTGAAAATAAAAGGTGTTGCATAAATTTCGTGCATAATTAGGTCACATTGTGTTTTAGGTCATGGAAGTGATGAGGAAAACATGAACAATGTCCGACATCTGCTAATTGAGCGAATGGATCCAGATTTCGGACTTCTAGATAAGTTGCTTCAGTTGAGTGCTTTGACTGTTCCTGAAACAGTGCGAATTAAGAGCGAAAAGTCAATCTTTGATCGAAATGAAAAACTCTTGGAGCTAATTTTCAAGACAAGGAAGCATCAGGCTTTGTTGACAGCACTGACAGAAACTGGGCAGAAACACCTTTTCAACTTAGTGAGAGGAAATGGAGGTATGTAGAAATGCACGAGAATGCATTTCTTCTTATACCTTTAACAATACCACTTTATTCGTATAACATAATATATGGATCTACGTTTCAAGACAATTGGGTGCAACACCTATTGTGAACCTCTCTAGAACACTAGATGTTCAAAGCTTGTCTAGTTTTTGGTAAGGCATCGTGTGAGTCTTCAAGCAGAATATATTATGCTTCTTGGAACTGGTTACTGTGACTCAGAATATAAGTGGTTTTCAAGATTCCATGTGCCTCTGTGGTATCTTGCTGCAGCTGCACAGTCATGGTTTCAGATGAGAGAAAAATTGCATACTATGTATGGAATGTGTTTACAAAACATACAGAGTAGAATTCTAGAACAATTAATGATTAGGATTAAGAGTAGGCGTACAGTGTATTTCTGATTGAGAAAGGTCTATCTTTACCCTTTTTTGTCCACAATGTCTGTTGAGTAATAACTAGTAATAGTGGACGTGTATTGATGATGAAAGTAGTGGTGATGATGCTGGCGGGCAGTGGTAGTGGTGTTGGTGGTGACAATAATGGTTTTATTCATGGTGAAGGCAGTGCTGGCATGGTAACAATGACGATGACAACAACATAATTTATAATAACTGGTTCTAGAAGTTATATAGTTCTTTGCAAGATGTTTATTTTTGTTAATGTTGACAGTATACAGATCAGAATATGAAACAGTTTGGCCACTTCAAGAAAGAGAAATACAAATATTGGACATGAATCGACTCGGACTGGTTGATATTATCGATCCATGTGATCTGATCACAAGAATGTTTAGTAAGGGTGTCATCAATAAAAGGCAGCAAAGATACATCAATAGCCTACGCGATGACACAGATAAAGCTGAAACCATTTTGGATATTTTGAGGCGAGGTAGTGAAGAATATTACTGGAAGATAGTACTATGTCTAAAGGAGTCAAATCAAAGCGCTGTTGCAGAAATTCTGGTGGAAGGAGGAGGTAATTTTCTCTGGATTTCGTAAAATTCAGTGTAGCAAACAGTGTAGAACTTAAATTCTGAGGTCAGTGAGGACAATCAAACAGTGGACAACTACTTCTGATTATTTATTTTAATGTAATGTCACACTTATATAGGGATATGACTCAGATGGATGTGGATATTCACCAACTGAACTTTGGTTTATGAACAGCATGAAGATGAGCCGAAGAACCGGAAGATTGGAAGCGTCGTGTAATTGGCAACGCTTCGGAAAGGGTCACGCTGTTGTTTTTTTATGATGATGATGAAGATGGTGATGATGATGTGACTCAGATATTTATGGTTAATTTTCATGCAAGTCGTCTTGCAACACTATCGACAGCCTGAGAAATGAATCCAACCAGAGTTCGTGACACTGAACGCTTGGTTTTTCAATCATATCTAGAGACACTGAATCCTTTGGACTCAGAAACTCTGCAACCACGGCAGTCCTTTATGTGTTAACACACACGATCACAGTTTTTGTCTTGGTCTTGTAATGTTAGCCATTGCCAACAGAGACATCCAGCCGCTCAGTTCTATTCACTGATCATCATATGTTTCTCTATGTCGGCCTCCAATCTCCTCCTCTAGGAAATTCTGCAACCACTCCTTAGTCTATGCTGCACCAGCTGTTTCGAACGAACTGCCAAAGATCTCTGCTGGTTTGCTCATCCTCCTATCCTGCCTGTATATTTCACCTCTCCTCAGCTTGCACTCTGCTGCTTTTCACTCACGACTGAACACCAAACTTCTCAATTCTGATTCTATTCTTGTACCACCACTCGACCACTATAATTATCAGCGATTTCCACCATAGCAACATGTAATGTAAATCTCCGAAATTTTCTCAGCGCCACACAAAAGCCACGTCAGGGAGACCAGCTTATTCACCGACGCTATATCAAATCAAGTCCGCAATCGCCATGTCCGCCTTATCCGTTCCGGTGCCAGGTCAGAGTCCGGGGAGGTCAAGCCGAGGAGAGAGCAGAGTAGGCCTACTACGGTGGTAATCGGTGATGATGGCGGTTGTGTAGTGGCGCAGGAATGCTATCTCCTCGGCTTGACCTCCCTGGATTCTGACCTGACGCCGGAACGGATAAAACCTGGCTATTGCACACTTGATTTGATATAGTATCGGTGATTAAACGTGACATGGCTTTTGTGGGGCGCTGGGAAATTTCGGAGATTTACATTACATTAGCATTACATTACATCATTGAGAGTACCATTGCGCTTCTGTGAGGTACTTAAGAGGCGCTGCATAAATGTTCTTCCTCCTCATTCACTTGCTCTGTCTCGCCCTGATTATTCGCAGGTCTAAACGCTCCCTTAGCCTAAGCTTAGGTTGTTTGATCACACATAGTAATGCATGTAAAACTAGTGACATTTTACTGCACAACTGTTAATTTAGTTCTATCTATTTCAGTTTTGGCACAGGTGGATGTTTCTAATGAGGGTGAGACAGAGCAAGTCACTGAGGAGGAAGAGCAGCTTCTTCAAACCTTTGAAAACTTACTTCAAAACACAACGCTTCCTCAATTCCAAAGATTAAGGGAGCGTTTAGACCTGCGAATAATGAGGGCGAGACAGAGCAAGTGAATGAGGAGGAAGACCCGCTTCTTGAAACCTTGGGAAACTTAATTCGAAACACAACGCTTCCTCAATACCAAAGATTAAGGGAGCGTTTAGACCTGCGAATTATGCGATAAAAGAAAAAGCATCGTCTTTTACAATTACTGCAAGACTGTGGACAGAGTTTTGTATCTGTATCAGAGATTTTTAGAGAAATTTCCACTCACTGATGGGAATATTTTGACAAAGGGCATATTTCGAGCGTAACCTTAAGTAAATTTCCGAATCATACAAACTTGGAAAAGGACATATATTTTACATATTTGAACTTGCAAGCAGTCAAATTATCGAAATAAAACAAATTATCAAATTGAAACAATTAACTTTTGTAATTTTGTACAGAATTAAAGTCCAACAGCAAGCATATTGCACAACTGCAGACAAAAACAAGTAAAAAAATAGAATAGCACTGATTACTGAAACCTGATAAATGTTATAGAAACTAGAGAAAGTAACCAGCTTCTTTGAAAAATTTCTGAACGAAATCTCTTCTGAGCAAATGTTTAAACTGGGCTTACGTTCTCTTCGATTCCTGGCAGAAAAAATTGCATAACGACAATTCTTGGATTGTAATGAGCAGTTCCCACTCCATTCTGTTGTACCTGATGCTGAGCGAAACGTGCTTCATGATGTCGAGGAAACTGTTTGGCATCTTTGAGCTCAGAATGCAACAACTTCCTCTTATTCTTCGATGTATGAAAATATGTGGCTACAGCTGATAAGTTCGCTTTCCAAATTTTCAGCTCAAGAACAGTATCAATGATGGATTCTGCTGCTGGATCTGAACGATCAGCACAACACCAAAATGTCAGGACTTGTCGTCGCAATGCACTCGTCTAATATTTCAGCTATATGCATTACTTCAATAGCGTGCATTGATCCCATCATTTCTCTGTAGTATACTGGGTCCCTATAGTGTAAATCGGAAGCTGCAGGAATAAACTCTGAAGGCAGTTCAGCATCTGGTCCATCGTCGCGCATTAAAGATACAAGGCGATTTGCAGCCAGATAAGTCAGTGATTGTAACGTTTGTCTCTGTCTCATACAAATAAACACACACACACACACACACACACACACACACACACACACACACACACACACACACACACACACACACACACACACACACACACACACACACACACACACACACACACACACACACACACACACACACACACACACACACACACACAAACACACACACACACACACACACTCACACACACATACATACACACGCACGCATTCACGCACACACACACGCACGCATTCACGCACACACACACACACACACACAAACACACACACACATATATATATATTATATATATATATATATATATATATATATATATATATATATATATATATTAGATAAGTCACAATCTTATAATTGACAGTAGGCTTCTGAGTGTTGATCTATTTAGATTAGAACAATTAGCAAATGCATTATAATTAAGTGACCAGCTACTGTGACCAGCCAAGTCTATTTTACAATTTAAGTAGGTTTGGGGTTATTTGTTGCGAGTTCGAGGCTAAAGAAACGATGCTTTCGATAGGTGATTGGACAGTTCAATTTTCATCTGCCATCGATTCCTGTCTGCTGCTGCGCATGCGCAATGGTTTTTTTTAGGTGAAGATCAGTTGTGATGTTAAACGCTGGACGCGGTGGTCGCCGTCCTGCGATAGCGTGTTCATCAAACTCTTGAAAGTGTGGTTGTAATGTGTTGATCAGCGTAAGTGATCGGACAATTGTTTGCGATGGTCCAGACGAAGAAGTTTTGTTGAACTTTTAAGACGTTTGAGCGAAGAATCGATCGAGTAGGCCCTAGAGCTTCCGAAGATTTTTACGAGGAATTCGAGCAAATATCGTATTATGTATGCTCACTCCAACTCTCGAAGATTTTCCATCAAAATCACAGGGCCCCAGGTTTGGAACGTTCTCCCCCTCTCTCCAGCAGGTGGGGACCCTTCAGGTCTTCAAAAAAAATGCTACGCCTGCACCTTATTGTCAACGACGCAAGTTCTCGAATGTCCTACTATTAACCATGTATTAGTTAAGCTCTTAGTTAAGTCTTTAATAGTAACGTTATTAATTATTATAAGTGTTTCTGTTCCCTTATTTTTCTTTTCTGTGATCAATTATCATTGCTCGGTTATTTAATATTTCACAGTATTTCCTTTTCCATCTTATTGAGCCATAACCACTCTTATCTTTCTTCTTCTTCACTTGGTTTCTTTACTGCCTCAAGTAGCGGCGGTCTCTGGTCAACCTTCAATAAGTATAACAAAGAGAAAATTCCATAGTAACTTAAGCCATTCAAGCTAGTTTCTAACTACCCTGCAATTACTTGTTGCAAGTAGGTGTCCCTACTAGCGGGATTATTTTATCCCTTCTGGGCCTACCATTGTAACCATCTTGTTGTTCATCCTTTTGTAAAATTGATTGCATTGTACATTTATATGGTTGCAATAAAGAATTTTTGATTTGATTTGATTTGAAGATGCAGTTGTTTGAGAGTGCAATGCTGTGTGTTAAGTTCGAGTCGAATTGAAACGTCGGTTATATCGAAGTTCGCCGGCGATAGCGAACTGTTCTTGGAACTATTTAGTTCGATTGGAGAGGTTTTCGAACTTATGTGTCGCTGCTCGATTTAAGCTGGGCACAGTAGTGTAAACGTAAATTTTCAAGTACTGGAGCGCCTAAGGCGCGACTGTTGAGGCGGGGACACTTGTGAACTAAAAAAAATTTTGTTCGCTCGAAATTTTTTTAGTCTGTTTTGTGCACGAAGTATGCGTTAAAAATCAGGGGGCAGGCACTTTGTAACGGCAAGTAGATATATTTTCGTAAAATTGTATAATCACTTGCAAACTAATTCAAATCTAAAGTTATTTCATTTTTATTAGTTAGCAACATAGTGCGAAACAATATAAACAGAATAATGATAAACAAAACTCATTAATTTTTGTTAGTTGTTGTTGGCAACGTGTTGACGTGTCAGCTGCCTGGTTTCACTGGTCCAGTTTCCACTTGGCAAATATTTTGCAAAAAATATCAATAAAAAATTTCTTCTAAATTCGGGGGTACAGCTGTATACTGTGTAGTGTGTACCCCACTGTCAAAGGTGAGGGACTTGTCCCCCTTGACCTCCCTCGGGATCGCCGCCCCTGGGGCTGGGGAGTTTATCCCCTCCCCAGACTCCCTAGTCGTCTGGGGAGCGTCGTTACTCCTTAGGCCTAGTGAACATTTATGCCCAAAAATGTAGGTCCAGCTAGCAGTAAAATGAAAAGAACCGAGTCATTCGTTATGTGCAGTCAACGTCAAATTTCTATATTTTTTACGAGTCAGAATTTTGGATACAGTGTCCGATTCAGAAAACTAAAACAATTTCCGATGTGGATCAACTTGTTGAGTTTCATGTGCGCTTTTCTTGTTTGAGTGTTCAAGGCTGATCTATGGCACTCTCTGATCCAAGATGTTACGTAATTATCTGGTCTCCACAGAGCAACTGGGGGTCCATGTAGCAGCTTGAGCTACATTAAAGCTGATACATTTGCAATTTATACTGTTGACCGCTCAGCAGAGGCGGCGATTTGGGGTACACGGGACACTTTTGATCGAACTGATCTGGTGGAAAAAAGAGGTAAAAAAACATTTTGTTGACTTTTTTGGTGTTTCTTCAAAATTCGTAAGTAATTAAAACAGTGAGGCGTTACAAATTCATAATAATTATTTCCGGCCATTGTAAATAATTGCCGGAACGCTAAGTGGAAAGCGTTCCGTCTGACTTGACAATGAGTACCGGAACGCGCGCTCCGGTTAAATAATAAGTACCGGAACGCCGCTCCGGTTCGTCTACACCACTGGCTGGACACGCGCAAACTTCAACAGTTTTTGGAATTTTGGTACAAGTTCTTCGAGAAAGGGAACTTCTACGAGGAAAAGAATACGCGACATTCTTTCATCCGAAGCCGTAGCAACGATCTACACAAACGTCATCGAACATTGGTAACTGTGGACAAAATCCGAGAGAACGATTCATATACTACAATCCAAAGAGAGGGAGGTTAATTTAGGCTTTAATACTTGGATTAGATTAATATAGGGCTGGTCTATGTAAGGATTTGAATAGGCATATTAAATAATGAATTTATGAATGGTCATTGGTGTTGTTCTCGCACATTTGTTTATACTGTAGTGTACTTCATTAATATTCATTGGACAGTCTTATGTCATTCATATTCAAAAATAGTCTAACCTCATCAAGATGCAAGTGGATCATTTTAAACTAAAGTAACCTGGAGTATGATCAACTCCTAATGCCTTATCATTTCCCAGGGGAAATATTGGGTAGGCGTTACAGTGATCTAACTCAGAGGTTTTCAAACTTTTTGGACCAGGGACCCCTATTTTTTCTAGGCATAGCTCGCGGACCCCAGTATTTACAAAGCAAAATTTAGGCCCCTATCCTTAAAATTTATTGGGTAGGCGTTACAGTGATCTAACTCAGAGGTTTTCAAACTTTTTGGACCAGGGACTCCTATTTTTTCTAGGCATAGCTCGCGGACCCCAGTATTTACAAAGCAAAATTTAGGCCCCTATCCTTAAAATTTAATAAAAATAACAGGCAGATAGACTATTTCCACAATACATGCTTGCTAATTTATGACGCTGAGGACTATTATAATATAAAAAGTTACACTAAATAAATTGTTATTAACTCCCTGCAATAACTATGGAACACAGTCATTTTAAAAAGAAATGAATAACATAAACTGTCCGTAATTGGTGCTAGTTTGGATTGGCCTAAGCACTGTTTTCTTACGTTTCAGAAAGTTATCCATAATACAAACAGCAAAATATATAGTTAGCATATAACAGTGAACGTGAACGAAATAGGGGTAGGCCTATGCTTTGCAAATCTCTGTATTATCGTTCATCTAAAGGCTAAAACCAGGCGAATTCCACAAATTTCTAATTCTACAAGTCCAGAGTCCACAATCCGGAAATAGACCAGCATATTGCAAATGAAGCCTTCACTGGAGGAACCACTAGAGTCCATTTTTGACATTTTTTTTAGCTAACTATGTCTTATAATACTTAATAGAGCAAGTGTGTTTTTCAGAAAACCCAAGTCAGTCCAGAGTTACAATTAGAAGAAAATATAGTGCCCATTTATGACTGTAAAAACAACTAGCCTAGAGTCCTATAGCTACAGCTTCGGTGTTTCTTCCATAGAAAAAACAATCAGGCTCATATTCAGTGTTGATTTTCTAAATGAAACACTTGAAGACTTTCAAAGTTTGTTTTGTGAATATCTTAAACTTTTTTTAAATGGAATCTAGTTGTAGGCCTACTTCTGATTAAGGCGTCAAATACATCGCGCTTACATTGGGTGCAGAAATGATTGGCAGTCGATTAGCAGAAATTTTATAGGCCCTAGGCCTATATTAAATTTGATAAAAACACACGTGTTATTAGGCTAGAAATGTAACGTGACCATAAGCCTACATCTTATTTACGTCACTGTAGGCCCTAGTACGCAAAGAATAACTAGCCTATCAGCAGCATCACAAAACTGGTGTGATAGAATACCCAATTGAATCCTTGTGGATCATACAGTTACAGGCACACTATAGGCCTAAGTAGCGTATGAATTTGATTTGAAAACACAGGCTGTTAATGATAAAACCATACAGTGTTAAGCATCACATTATTTTCAGAACGCTCTCGCGGACCCCCGCCATATCCTTCGCGGACCCCAGGGGTCCGCGGGCCACAGTTTGAAAAACTCTGATCTAACTGGCCATGAATGCGCTGAAATAGTCCCACACAGGCAGTCGTTATAAACATCAAAGGCCATGCCCACCAGAAACTTGATGAGATCCGCTTTATGAGTTTTCAAAATTTCTATCTCGATTTTTAGCAGCATTATGTGCTTGAGATTGCAAATGATCTACTACTAACTTTAAACGATCTTCACCATTAGCTGTGACACCTGTTGCGATGGGCACAATGCCATTTCTCATGTGTACTGACGACACAATTTGCAAGACACAATGTCATGCACACGCTTCTTGGAATTTTTAGTAGCGTCAAATATCTCTAGTTCGTTGTTGTTCTTCGATAAACTATTCAAATCTTGTTCTATTCCTCTGTACGGTATATTTTGTTCTGGGTAATCCTGGGTTTTAGCGTCCGAAATTATTTACATTGCATGAGCGATGAAGACCTTTCTTAGTAAAACTAAAACTAAAAGTTAGAAAGCTGAAATATAGCTCAAACTAGAAGCTGGATGATCGATGAAAATATAACTGAAACTAGAAGTTCGATGAACGACAATTATTTATTTTATTAATATTTATTGTATTATAAAGTTGCAATGAAAATAATTTCGGACGCTAAAACTCAGGATTACCTTGTTCGCTTTTAAACTAATGTCAGACTTGTCAGTTGACTAGTTGACAAACTGCTGGTCGGTTGTTGGCTGACCGGTTGTAATTGTTTGCTGTCGAGTTGGCCAAATAAATCTGAAAGCTTGTGACATTTCTTAGCGCTATCCAGAAGCAAACCTGCTTTGCGTTTCTTAGTTCTGTCTATACTGGACATGCTTGAAATTTAGCCATTATTATTATTTCATAAATCGGGTAAATCCCAATACCTAGAGTTTTTTTCGTAACCACTAACCAAAATTCAGTGTTACTATTTTATTATGTTGTGTTTTCACTTTTAAATGATAAAAATTAGAAATAATATCAACACATTGCAGATGTAAACAACAGCAAAGAGCAGCAGACTATTGGTGACGAAAGAAATTAAGATTTCACGTCTGCTGCGGTTTGCATTTACGCTATAACATAATCATGAGATAACACAAATGATAACACAAATGACAAAAAATAATTGTATGGGACTAAAAAAGCAGAATTTACTGCTTGGGAAAAGGGCAAGGACTGATGTGGAATTTGAGAGGGCTGGTGGGGAATTTATCTATCAGTTAACATGCTAAAAAGTGCCCTTCAAGAGGACCACTCTTTGGTCGGGGACAGGCAATGCTTAAGCTGCAAAAGCGGAATGGAAGCTATTGTTTAGGCCTACAGTGTAGTGGTCAGAGTTCTGGGCTGTCAATCGAACAGTCGGGTTCATTATGCAGAGGCTTATTCTGGCACAGGAAACACTGATTTAGGCTATGAAGGGGCGGGGCTGTATGACATGCATGTCTGCCTGCATTAGAGGAAGAACAAGAACAAACAGTATCGGAAAAAGTAGAGGAAGAATGCGAAGAAGAACAACACATTAACGAACCCTGTGAGGGGATATGTTAGCAACTTTAATTTCTTAGCCTCGGCATACGAAAGCGGGTGGTCTATCCTCTCCCTCACAGCTAGATCATTCCACCGATACTGTACGAAGTGTAGTCATTTTGTGACTGAGATTGGTATTGTATTGTATTGCATTCGGGCATCTATAAAGTGCTTCTAGAGGGAGAGCCATTCAGAAGCTCCCAGTGTGAGAGACTAGTCCCCGGGGCCGCCGCCATCCGCCGCCGCCGCCGCCGCTAAGCCCTCAAGTCGAAACCAGTCGTAAAGCTAGCGACTGCTAGCGACTTCGTTCACTTAATATTTTGCTTATTATTTTGATCGCGTTTTCCAAATTTCGATTTTACGAAGATATCAGCAGCAGGACAAGAGCAACACTTACAATACAATATTAGTTTGTTGAGGAAAAGAAGCTGACATGCCGCAACTTGGTACTTTATAAGGGAGAGAGTTTGCACTAGCCTATTAGCAAGAGTTCTTATAAAAAATACGGGGGATATAGTTGCAGTTGTCCTTTTTTTGGTAAGGTGAATTTATGCATTCTATTACGAAGATGGTGTTGATAATGACGAAGAGCGGAAATAAGCAGGGCGAGAATTGTCGGAGGTTGGGGTTTAACCCCATAGTCTTTCTTAGGACCCCCAGTTAAGTCTTATTGCAAACCCCAGGAGGGTTGTTCCCAACCCCTTAGTTGTGCTGGTGTGAATTAGCATTATTTGATTCTGAATCTCTGACAAAGTGAAGAAATATCCATGGTGTATCATGTATGCAACTATGCATATTTGAATTTTCTCAACAAAGGAATTGGTTTTGATTCAAGTTTGACTTGCAAAACTGCTAGCGTTGAAATCTGCTGCTTTCAAATTTCTCTGACATCAGTTTGAAAAATACGAATAAAATGTTCAACTCCGCATGAAACAAAATCTTTTTCTACAATTCTCAGACTAGAATAAGTGCCGGAGTACATGATTCTCGTTCTCTGCTACTGCCTGAAAGAGGCAGGCATCAGCAGGTTTCGGCCAACAGGTTGACCGTAAGATCGGAAACCGCTATAAATCCTCCTCGCTCCATTCGATTTATCAAGCGCTCAATTTCACGAATTCACATTAACATTAATTTTCAGTCACCGGCCTGTCCTCTGTCAGCATGCCCACATGGACTCGTATAGAGCCCATATGGATTGCATCTAACGTCCACGGAAATGATGGCACGGTCAGTAGGCCTACAGTATGCGGTAAAATGCATTATATTGTTAGGTAATCAGATATGCCCAAAAGACATACCTGATTACCTGAGAAGTCGATAGCAAGTCGCTAAGTCAGTCGATAAGTCTAAACGACTTAGTCAGTCGATAAGCATGCGACTTAGTCGACTGAGTCGCTAAGTCAGTCGCTAACGCATCAAGTCAGTCGGTAATTCCTTAGCGACTGACTCCGGGTACTATGAGAGACCCCGATAGAAAAAGCAAGTTTTAAGAAAGGTGGTAGGAAGGTAAGCGGAGGAGAAATCCCCAAATACTTTTCTGCCTTTGCGGTGATATGAACCCAGATCTCTCGACATACTAACCAATAGACTTTCGCACACCACACTGCACTCGACCTAATGCATAATAAGTGTCACTGACCTTATGTAACTAATCAGGTCTATTTGAGGGCAATTACAGCCAACAGCACATATTTAAGTTTGATGAGAAATTGCAGAAAACTTGCAAAGGAGGGGAATTGTCAATTATCGATAGATATCGTATGCTGACTTATGACTGGTGTTCTGACCAGCCAGTATAATTATGATGAAAAAAACTAAAGCACCACTTCATAATGAAATCAGATTGAAAGCAAAATTAGTTATCAATGGTCATGATTCGAAGAGAACGAAGACCATTCAGAATATATCCATAAACATTTGATGGATCTCATACGGGCCCTACGTGATCCCATAAATCTTAGGGAATAGAGGTTACATATGGATCCATTGGGAAATGCGTCAGGGAAATGATGACGATGACGGAGGTAACGACGACGATAATGATAATTAACATCCGCAGTTTCGGCTGCAGGTGTTTGACCTTATTTTTCAGTCATACAAAGATTTCGCGTTTCTCAAGAAGGAGATCAAGACATGATGAATCCAACTGAAGTTGCGATTATCGAACAACTAGCAGCCATCCTTAGCAACCGTCCGATTGAAGAAGCACGGAGATTACTTGAAATGGTTAAGCTGAAAGTCATTGCTGATAGAGAGAGATAACTCGACTTGGCCATAAACATTGGATGAAATCCATATGGGCCCAACATGGATCCAATGAGGGAATTGAGGTTACAAATGGGTCCATTTAGGAATGTGGGAGGGTAATGATGACGATGACGGCGATAACGACGACGATAATAATAATTACCTTCCGTGATTTCGGTTGAAGTGATTGACCAACAGTTATCTTGTTTTTCAGTTGTGCTAAGAATTCGCGTTTCTCAAGAACTTAAATTACGTACCCACAGACTACAACAAGATGGAATAATAAACTGCGAATTTCTAAAAACTCTACTCGACAGCTAAGCGTAGGGTACTTGCTTATCCACGACCGCTGGGTCTTGTCAGAATGGCTGTCCAGAGATATAACAAATTTATACAAAAAAATGAGTAAGTAAGCTAATGTGACGTCAGTTATCAGCATTGCAATAGTTCAGTATGCTAGAATTATAGACCGTCGTTAATTGTCTTTGCTTGAACTTGCTTCAAACTAAAATAACACTGTCATGTCGCAAGGAAAATATTTAGCACAGGACCAAAAAGTGTTTTTAGAAGTGGTCGTGACCGAACACCATCGTTACAATACAAAGTTACGTCTATGGATGCATATACATTTCGTCCGTATTACCAATCAAGAGAGCTATCATGTCAGTGTGACTGCATTTTTCTTTACTGAATTAAATTTAAAAATTAAAAATAATTGAGACATCAACTTTAATTAGAACTATTTAAAAGACTTTAAAAACTTTAAATTTCCTGTAAAGTTTCTATGGAAATCGTTATTAGGCCTTGTTGCATAAATCATATGCAGTATTTTAACAAGGTTCGGGCACACATTTGTGCCTGGTGGTTTTTTGATACCAGGCCTATATGTTGGTGCTAGCTCTTTATTGTGCACTAGATTGTGCGTCAAAACATTCTGTTACTTAAATTACATATTTTTCCAACAGCGGCAGGAAATAGTTTCAACCTACAGTGGAACCAGATATATTTTTGAGGACTGTTACCGAATGTCACCAAATTTTACTTGATGAAAACTAGACCACATGTAGGCCTATTCAAACGCGCCTGTTTCTATCTTCCGGGAATGATCATCCGATTTTCTATAAATGTTTTAAAATGTCACTCCACTCAATGAAAAATCGTCTCTTGCCATGTCTAGGTCTAATAGTAGGCTATACACATAATTATTCCGGAAATAGTCATGCTCAGATTTTTCTGCTCATGCTTGATTATACAACTGCCTGCACAATAGCCACCTTAGTTCAAACGCGCTTACTGCATCTGCTTTTTATCCCCTCTGTCCTTGGTACAGAGCCACGTAAGTCTAACGAAGCGGCGCCATATAATTTTGCAATACGCAATTAAAATAACAACGATTCTTCTTAAAGAAAACTTATGAATTTAACAAAACTCTTTCACAGCCGTTATGTCACCACTCTCACGAACACCACCAAATAACCCAGTTGTCAAATGTCTTCCTTGGCTTAAAGTGCCTCAGCGCATCCACTTTACAAGTCTGTAAAATTGTATCTCTTACTTAAAACACCCTTCAAAGCTCTCAATATTATTGCATTCACCAACCACTATGCACTCCATCCGCCCAGTTATACTCTTCCTTTCTCTTACTTTTCTCCTTCTGGGTCTCCAATCTCCTGCTCGCTGCAACCACTCTTTAACCTAGGCCTACTATTACACGTTAGAACTCTCGAAAGATCTCCCCCAGATTGTTCATCCCTCTTTCTTGCCTGTCATATCTCAAGAATTCCCTGCTTAACATCTCTCGCGCATGGTTTCTCTGAGGATTGAAAACCGAACTTACCAGGTCATCTCTGCTGGGCCTGAACCTCTGATTCTGACCGGGCACCAAAACTGACCAAATAAACCTGGCTCCTACGAACTTGATTTGATACAGAGCCGTCGTTTCGGCTGATTTCCGAGATGCAGCTTTTGTGTGGTGGTGAGAAATTTCGGTTATTTAGTCTACATTTAAGTCTACATTACATGCACTATCTGCTGTAGCGCTGCAAAAGCCGTCAAACGAATTTGACTACAGCATGGCTACATGACTTTGTGCGCCATCGGTTGATGGCTTGTGCACTAGGCTATGGCGCAATAGAAGTCGTAAATTAATAAATCAACAGCACGCTGTTGGTGTATTGAAGATATAGAGAGAGGGAGAATTAGTCCCACTTTCACATACCGAGACTAAGATAACGAAGTCGCCATTGCTTCCACGCGTTGTTTGATTAAGGGACTCTCTTCTGTCGTTATTTAGCCAAGTACGAAGTTAATTATTGCACAAGAACTGCATGCGAATAGGCTACACTAGTGACTAGGCTGACTATAGCAACCTACTACTACTAGATTTACATTTCAGCAGTAATGAATGAAAATAACAATAAATGGAGAGGAAGTGGACCAGGTCAAGAGCTTCTGCTACTTGGGAAGTGTGATAACAACAGATGCAAGATACCATAGCGATATTAAACGAACGATAGTATTGGGGAAAGATGCGTTCACGAAAAGAGGAGAGTTGATGAGAGGAGGGCTGAGCAAAGACCTAAAGAAGAGATTTGTCAAGGCACTGGTATGGAGTGTGGTACTGTATGGGTCGGAGACGTGAACCATCAGGAAAAAGGATATCAAGAGATTGGAGGCCTTTGAGATGTGGATATGGAGAAGAATGGAAAAGGTGAGCTGGACGGAGCGAATGACAAATGAAGAGGTGTTGCAAAGAGTAGAAGACAAAGATCACTGATGACAACATTAAGAGAAAGACAAAAGAACTGGATTGGACACATTTTAAGAGGAAACTCCCTCTTGAGAGAAATCATAGAGGGGAGATTGGAGGGAAAGAGAAGGAGAGGAAGACCGCGACAGATGATGCTGGGTTGGATGACGACCGACGGATACAGCGGACTGAAGAGAAGAGCACAGCGAAGAGAGGAATGGCGTCATTGGAAGTGGAAACCTGCCGAAGGGCAGAGAACTTAACGAAGAAGAGTCATAAATTCATAATTAGGCTATTCCGTGATAATTTCATTTCGTAACAGCAGTGAAATTTGTATTACCTGATTTCTGTATTATTCATGAACGTATCAAGAGACTTGATAGTAGGCCTACCTCACAAAAGCGCTGCAAAAAAGGTGACAATGATGACGATAGGGTTGCTCTCAAGCAAATTCTTAAATAAGCGTTCTCAATAACAGTGGGATTTTTTATTTCCCAATGCCGCAAGTAGGCCTATGATGATGATGGGTTTTCCTGATACCCGTATGTATACACGCATAATATCGAAAGCGGACGATAAGCCTAAGTGAAGCTAGTCTATGCGTTTGCTTCAATTTTTGCGTTGGGGCTGTTTTAGTAGGCACTATACTTTATTCAGTGAACAGTGTTTCATTCCTTGATGCTACTTAGCGTGATTGTGCAGGAGACGGCATCTAAATATCTTAGTTTCGCTTTTGTTGTTCGAATTGCAGGCCAAACTGCTGAGGCCGTAAATTGACGCGGACTTTATTAACGTTGACCTTGATCCCTAACGAAGAAAGTAGGTTAACCGATCTTTACATAAAGTTAGATTAAAGTTAGATCGTTACATCAGGTTAGATTTCCCTAGTTCGCTTATCCCATCTCGCCTGTCAATCTGACACTCAATATAATGCATGCGCTCTTGTCAGATGTAAATAAATTAGGCTACCTAATTAGTCTACTTAACGACTTACTCCCCGCTTTCTCTTTCTTCTGAAGCATTTCAATGAAGACTGAAGGCCGAACGTTTCAAGCTATCATGCCTTAATTCCGCTATCGCATTATTACAAGACCGCTTTCGACAACGGTTTTCACCATTGCACTCTGTCAGCATGCCCACATGAAGCCCACGATCGAAGAACCCATGTTCCAATCAATATAGGACTCGTATAAAGTCCACCTGGGTCCCAGCTAATACCCTTAGATATACGCGCAGGAACCCTGCCGTAGATTCGCGCCGCATATTCGCGATTTTCAGCCACAGATTCGCTTTGCCGCTAAAGAGTCGCCATCTGGCAGTTGACTACAATTTAGATCACTATTTAAAATGTGCTAGCAATAATAGCAAATGGACCTACAAGAGTACAGCAACTTGTTGATGTAAATGGGCCTATATACGCCTATAGGCCTACATATAGGTCTCTTATAGCAATATATCTGCGCCGTAACTACATTCACATATTCAAAGGTACTTACGAATACGCCTCAATCACAGCCGAACATTCAAATGGGCCTGAATATGCGCCCGTATGGCCAGACCTACAGCCACAGATTCAACTAGACCTTTCTATACGCCAACATAGCCAGCCGCAGATTCAGTATAGGCCTATATAAGCGCCAGACCTACAGCCACAGATTCAACTAGACCTTTCTATACGCCATCATAGCCAGCCGCAGATTCAGCATAGGCCTATATAAGCGCCAGACCTACAGCCACAGATTCAACTAGACCTTTCTTTACGCCAACATAGCCAGCCACAGACTCAATATAGTATATATAAGGGCCAGACCTACAGCCACAGATTCAACTAGACCTTTCTATGCGCCAACATAGCCAGCCGCAGATTCAGTATAGGCCTATATAAGCGCCAGACCCAAAGCCACAGATTCAACTAGACCTTTCTATACGCCAACATAGCTAGCCGCAGATTCAGTATAGGCCTATATAAGTGGCCAGACCTACAGCCACAGATTCAACTAGACCTTTCTATACGCCAACATAGCCAGCCGCAGATTCAGTATAGGCCTATATAAGCGCCAGACCTACAGCCACAGATTCAACTAGACCTTTACATACGCCAACATAGCCGCCACAGATTCAATATAGTATATATAATCGCTAGACCTACAGCCACAGATTTAACTAGACCTTTCTATACGCCAACATAGCCAGCCGCAGATTCAGTATAGGCCTATATAAGCGCCCGACCTACAGCCACAGATTCAACTAGACCTTTCTATACGCCAATATAGCCAGCCGCAGATTCAGTATAGGCCTATATAAGTGGCACACCTACAGCCACAAATTCAACTAGACCTTTCTTTACGCCAACATAGCCAGCCACAGATTCAATATAGTATATATAAGGGCCAGACCTACAGCCACAGATTCAACTAGACCTTTCTATACGCCAACATAGCCAGCCGCAGATTCAGTATAGGCCTATATAAGCGCCAGACCTACAGCCACAGATTCAACTAGACCTTTATATACGCCATCATAGCCAGCCGCAGATACAGCATATGCCTATATAAGCGCCAGACCTACAGCCACAGATTCAACTAGACCTTTCTTTACGCCAACATAGCCAGCCACAGACTCAATATAGTATATATAAGGGCCAGACCTACAGCCACAGATTCAACTAGACCTTTACATACGCCAACATAGCCGCCACAGATTCAATATAGTATATATAATCGCTAGACCTACAGCCACAGATTCAACTAGACCTTTCTATACGCCAACATAGCCGCCACAGATTCAATATAGTATATATAATCGCTAGACCTACAGCCACAGATTCAACTAGACCTTTCTATACGCCAACATAGCCAGCCGCAGATTCAGTATAGGCCTATATAAGTGCCACACCTACAGCCACAGATTCAACTAGACCTTTCTTTACGCCAACATAGCCAGCCACAGATTCAATATAGTATATATAAGGGCCAGACCTACAGCCACAGATTCAACTAGACCTTTCTATACGCCATCATAGCCAGCCGCAGATTCAGTATAGGCCTATATAAGCGTCAGACCTACAGCCACAGATTCAACTAGAGTACTAGACCTTTCTTTACGCCAACATAGCCGCCACAGATTCAATATCTATATAAATAAAGCGAGAATTCTGTGTGTCTGCTGTCTGTCTGTTTGACCGGGATTAACTTCTACAATTTTGCACCTTTTCACTCGAAACCTTCACTACTGTGTCGGCCTCGGTTTCGGACACCCAGTGGAGGGGTTCGCGTCCCCCGTTTTCACCGCTACCATGGTGAAAATGCCCCCAAACTCTACCCAACCGGCCATCCGTCACGCCCAAGCGAAGCGGTTCTATTTATGGCGCCGGTAATCCCCAACGTCATTAATAATGCGCATAACCACAAGCGGTTCTATTTATGGCGCCGGTATTCCCCAGCGTCATTAATAATGCGCATAACGGTCGGTTGGGTTTACTTTCGCACCGAATTTAATGACGATCGATTCGAACTATATTCATCGTTTTACAGCTAAACTTTAACGCATGTATGTTCAAAGACAAAGATCTAAATTATTTCCAGTATATGAAACAATCTGCTTTACTAAGGGCGAGGCCGACTACAGACCGGCAGTGAGGGCTAGATTTCTAGCGTTTTCTTTAACACGCCAATCCCGGGTTCACCCTCTTCGACTGCCACAGGTCGCCAGACGCCACAAGGGCCTCCAAGATTGCGAAGCAGTCGCCGCCAGAGGGCGACTGCGAAGCAGTCTGTCCACGGCAGAGGTCGCTAGACGCGAGAAGGCGTATACAAGACTGCGAAGCAGTCTCCGATGTACGCCAGAAGGCGTGTACAAGACTGCGAAGCAGTCTCCCCCACAGATGCCTGGCAAACACCGATATAACATGTAACCCTCGGCCGTTCCCGATGCATAAACCAATGGGACAGATTAATTCATCCGTCGACCAAAATTACAACACAGACAAACTCATTAATATTCTGAGGAAACCTTTTAACGCGCTCAAAGGAACACACAAATGGGAATTATTATAGGGCGCCTAAAACATCCAATAACCTGTAGGGCGTATATACAACATACTCAGGACTGTAGTGGTAAAATTTGAGGTGAGTACACGCTACCCAGGGCTGTAGTCGAGGGTATACGCGGGTATACAGCGTATACTTACCTCTAGAGACCGTATACTCACCTCACAAAAGAATTATATTTATTTATATTAAAATACTGTAGTGTATACTCACAAAATACTGTAGCGTATAGTCACCTCTAATTTGTTTCGGAAAACTAACCGGTAGCGTATACTCACCTCTAATTTTACCACTACAGCCCTGACGCTACCGGTGAGCAGGGCAGGTATCACCCAAAAAATATTCTGATGACCTTTTTTTAGGAATTCGTCTAAGAAAATTTTCTGAATTCTCTTAGAATTTTTGACTTTTTACCATTTCGTCTCTGAAAAAGTTGATGACTTTTTTTTTAGTCATTCGCCCTAAAAACCGTTAAAACCTCTCTTTTTTTCTCAGAAAGTTTTAAAAGTCGCAATTATTCGGTCTTCAGAGGTAAGTATACGCTGTATACCCGCGTATACCCTCGTCTAGATCCATGAGTATACGCTCTCAAATTTCTCTAGAGGCGAGTATACGCTGTATACCCGCGTATACCCTCGACTACAGCCCTGAACATACTATATATGATCAGAGACACTCTACGCTCATACAAAGGGTCAATTGTCAACGCCAGATAAATCATTTATGCCTCATCAGCAACGACATCGTTCAGTTTATGAAATAGGAACTGTAGGTGTCATACTCAATAACAGATTTGAATTCTCCGTGCACTGTGTACATTAACAACATCTGTTGGAATCCTAAACAATTCCTTCTTTGTGAGTTCTCGTTTCGCATTAGTCATGGAGCTAGCTCATGTTTCGTGTGCACTTCAATGTACCCTCAAAATTTCTTTTTCAAAATATTCTTTTTGCTAAATTTCTCAGAAACGGTTGTAATTAGTAAAAAATACATAAGGACCAAAAAGATAGCTCTAATCAAGACCTACAATTTAAAAAAAAAACGTCGAAATTTAAAAAGTAATTTTTCCGCCATCTTGAATCCAATATGGCGGCTAAGCGATCAATAAGCGGGTCATGTGACCAATTTTTTTGACACGCTTTCATGACCTATAATGACCCTGTGAGGTCAAACTGAGGGTACATTGAAGTGCACACGAAACATGAGCTAGCTCCTTGACTACATGGATTAATACTGGAATATGTGGTTGGCAATTGAGGTCTACGCCCTACGAATAGGCCTATATGATTCTGTGGCTGGTATATAGTCGTATAGAGGCCTATCTTGATATATGGATATATGGATGGCCATTATGGATTATATTTTGGCTAGCTGAATATCTGGCTCGACATTTATGCGTTTATATAAGCCTATACGAATTTGGGGCGTACAAAGCCTATTTCAAAGTGTGGTTGTGGTTCATGCGCATATATAGGCCTCTATGAATGGGCGGTTGACCATATTATACGCGTATAAATAAGGGTAATTGAATATGTGGCTCTGGATTTGGCGCGTATATAGACCTATTTTAATCTGTGGTTGGCCATTCTGGCGTAAATAAAGGCCTATCCGATAATCCGAATATGTGGATGTCGGATGGAAGCATATATAGGCCTTACGCCTACAGATTTTGTAGCTGGCCTTATGGCGTATATAAAAGTCTAGTTAAATAACATAACATAACATAACGTTTATTGGTCCACATAATTGTACATATTTTGTTTATTTATATAATGACAGCCGTGTTTTAAACGCACAAAGGAAGAAAAATAAACAAAACTGAACCATATCGTCCAAACAATCCTCACTGTATATTAACATGTCACAGCTAAGAGGGTTCGATCCGAACTCTAAGCAATAGATTTGTTAGCCAAAGTAAATCAGTGGCTGTATACGTTCGGCCAATATGTATAGGCCTACATGCACTTGTGGCAGGCTATTGTGGCGGTAAGCGGACTTCTGATCACAGGACCAATGATCAATGGTCCGTGTGACCAAACGTCCTATGATCAATAGTTATATAATCAATGGTCCTGTGATCAATGGTCCGCAAATCATTGTGGCCCAAAACAAAAGTTTAGTTCAATATGAGCTAGACTAGGGCGCTTAAATTGGACTATATATATATATATAATGAATCTGTGGCTGGCTATGTAGGTCTGGCGCTAATATATACTATATTGAATCTGTGGCAGGCTATTTTGGCGTATAGAAAGGTCTAGATGAATCTGTGGCTGTAGGTCTGGCGCTTATATATACCATATTGAATCTGTGGCTGGCTATTTTGGCGTATATAAAGGTCTAGTTGAATCTGTGGCTGTAGGTCTGGCGCTTATATAGGCCTATACTGCATGATCATGAATCTGCGGCTGGCTATGTTGGCGTATAGAAAGGTCTAGTTGAATCTGTGGCTGTAGGTCTGGCGCTTATCTATAGGCCTATACTGAATCTGCGGCTGGCTATGT
This sequence comes from Allolobophora icterica, assembly GCA_963556255.1. Lineage (NCBI taxonomy): Eukaryota > Metazoa > Annelida > Clitellata > Crassiclitellata > Lumbricidae > Allolobophora > Allolobophora icterica. Next base: position 20,049,458 of record OY744603.1, on the reverse strand, counting down.
TGGCGTATAGAAAGGTCTAGTTGAATCTGTGGCTGAAGGTCTGGCGCTTATATAGGCCTACGCTGAATCTGCGGCTGGCTATGTTGGCGTATAGAAAGGTCTAGTTGAATCTGTGGCTGTAGGTCTGGCGCTTATATAATTTTTTATACTATATTGAATCTGTGGCTGGCTATTTTGGCGTATATAAAGGTCTAGTTGAATCTGTGGCTGTAGGTCTGGCGCTTATATATACATATATATATAGGCCTATACTGAATCTGCGGCTGGCTATGATGGCGTATAGAAAGGTCTAGTTGAATCTGTGGCTGTAGGTCTGGCGCTTATATAAGCCTATACTGAATCTGCGGCTGGCTATGATGGCGTATAGAAAGGTCTAGTTGAATCTGTGGCTGTAGGTCTTGCGCTTATATCTATACATATAGTTTCCTTATATGCAAATTTGTCTGTCGCAGGACGCTACGTCACAAACGGCTTCTGTTCTATACTTGTGAAACCGTTTGTACTGCCGTCTTGACGACGGTCGTCTTGACGACGGCGATCAGAGCATTTTGACAAACGATACATATAGGCCTATAATGATACACTGTCGTCACGTCATAATTTATGACGGGTTAATACACTAGTATATATATATATATATATATATATATATATATATATATATATATATAGGACTATACTGAATCTGCGGCTGGCGCTTATATAGGCATATATACTGAATCTGCGGCTGGCTATGTTAGCGTATAGAAAGGTCTAGTTGAATCTATGGCTGTAGGTCTGGCCCTTATATATACTATATTGAATCTGTGGCTGGATATATGTTGGCGTATAGAAAGGTCTAGTTGAATCTGTGGCTGTAGGTCTGGCCCTTATATATACTATACTGAATCTGTGGCTGGCTATGTTGGCGTAAAGAAAGGTCTAGTTGAATCTGTGGCTGTAGGTCTGGCGCTTATATAGGCCTGTGCTGAATCTGCGGCTGGCTATGATGGCGTATAGAAAGGTCTATTTGAATCTGTGGCTGTAGGTCTGGCCCTTATATATATACTATATTGAATCTGTGGCTGGATATATGTTGGCGTATAGAAAGGTCTAGTTGAATCTGTGTCTGTAAGTCTGGCGCCAACAATAGGCCTATACTGAATCTGCGGCTGGCGCTTATATAGGCCTATACTGAATCTGCGGCTGGCTATGTTGGCGTATAGAAAGGTCTAGTTGAATCTGTGGCTGTAGGTCTGGCCCTTATATATATATATACTATATTGAATCTGTGGCTGGCTATGTTGGCGTATAGAAAGGTCTAGTTGAATCTGTGGCTGTAGGTCTGGCGATTATATATGCTATACTGAATCTGTGGCGGCTATGTTGGCGTATAGAAAGGTCTAGTTGAATCTGTGGCTGTAGGTCTGGCGCTTATATAGGCCTATACTGAATCTGCGGCTGGCTATGTTGGCGTATGGAAAGGTCTAGTTGAATCTGTGGCTGTAGGTCTGGCGCTTATATAGGCCTATACTGAATCTGCGGCTATAGCTATGTTGGCGTATAGAAAGGTCTAGTTGAATCTGTGGCTTTAGGTCTGGCGCTTATTTAGGCCTATACTGAATCTGCGGCTGGCTATTTTGACGTATAGAAAGGTCTAGTTGAATCTGTGGCTTTAGGTCTGGCGCTTATATAGGCCTATACTGAATCTGCGGCTGGCTATGTTGGCGTATAGAAAGGTCTAGTTGAATCTGTGGCTGTAGGTCTGGCACTTATATATACTATATTGAATCTGTGGCGGCTATGTTGGCGTATAGAAAGGACTAGTTGAATCTGTGGCTGTAGGTCTGGCCATACGGGCGCATATTCAGGCCTATTTGAATGTTCGGCTGTGATTGAGGCGTATTCGTAAGTACCGGTATACCTTTGAATTTGTGGATGTAGTTACGGCGCATATATATTGCTATAAGAGGCCTATATGTAGGCCTATATGCGTATATAGGCCCATTTACATCAACAAGTTGCTGTACTCTTGTAGGTCCATTTGCTATTATTGCTAGCACATTTTAAATAGTGATCTAAATTGTAGTCAACTGCCAGATGGCGACTCTTTAGCGGCAAAGCGAATCTGTGGCTTAAAATCGCGAATATGCGGCGCGAATCTACGGCAGGGTTCCTGCGCGTCTTAGATATGCTGGCAGGGACTATGATGTCTCGTCAGCTTGACCCCGGAGTCTGACCTGGCTACGAAACCGATCAACCACCCCTGGCTATGGCGGACTTGATTTGAAATAGCGCAGAGAGATTTCGACGATTTACGCTACATTTACACGATCAGCTCTTGATGGGCGTGCCTTTCTCGTTACTGGCTCTCAGGCTGACGTCTACCGAGTCTGCGTTGGTCTTTAGATGTCGAAAAAATACACCTTTTCTGGACTTATGTCCTCCAAAGGGGTGCTCAATAGTGTAGTGGTTAGCTTGCTCGGCTGTCAGTCGAGACGCCGAGGGTTCAAATCTCCGCTAGGGCAGAAAATTGGTTCGAGATTTCTGCTTGACATGCGCCCACTAGCTATCTCAGCTATAATGAGCACACAGACCGTACACTGTCGGTGGGATGACGAGATGGCGAGGGAGAGGACTGGCCACCCGACCTAATATGTCGAGGCTAAGAAAATGAATTTCTTTTCACACCTAGTTTGCTTAGTAGCGACCATCGACCGATGCCTAATAACATTATTACATTGGTGCTATCGAGGTTCTTGGATTATTGTTATTGTGGTAAAGATATTCAAATTAATTAACTATGCTTTTTTTTATATCAGAATGACCCTGACGTTTATTTTATTATTGCAGGTTGAAATGGCGAATACTGAGCCAGAGGGTGACAGCGGTATGGATACGACTGAGAATCCACCAGTCATCTGCTCTGGTACGTGTTAGACCTATCACATCGGCTATAAATCCCAAGAGATTAGATTCAGCGGTGTACGATACTTTTTATTAAGAGGGTTCAGTATTTTGATGAAGTTTGAGGGTGTGTGGCAGGTGCGAAGCCAGACTTAACTTCAAGAGGAGGTAAAAATCTTTTAAAAAATTTTGATGACCTTTTTTGGGAGATTGCTGCCCAAGGAAATTGATGACGTTTTTGGGAGATTTCTGTAAAAAAAATTCATGGTGTTTTTTTTAGGATTTCTTCCACAATTTCTTCTCATGGACCAGGATTCACCGTTTAAGAGGAGGCAAAATCCAGGTGCAGGGCTATAACCCAAGGAAAATATTTACATTTATAAAACCACTAGGAGGCAACTGCCTCCTCTTGCCTCAATGTAGCTACGCCTATGGTGTGTGGGTTCCTGTGGGATAGTGAGTGCCGAAGGCGCCAGGCCCCAAGCGAATCGAGGATCTAAGGGAGTATAGTAAGCAGAGGTGCTCCATGACCAGCACTCTGACAATATTTTGAGAAGAGAACCAACCTTTGGTCGGGCCCCGGCAATGCTTGAGCTGCAAAATCGGAACGGAATCTATTGTTCACAGTGTAGTGGTCAGCGTGCTGGACTGTCAATCGAGTGGTCGGGGTTCATTACGTAGTATACGCATATTCTGGTACATGAAACACGGATTTAGCCTATGCTGGGGGTAATACAGGGCTGCGTGTCTGCTTGCATTAGAAGAAGAACAAGAACACGAAAAATACGAAAAAAGAAAGGGAAATTGTGGATAAGAACAACCAGTTAACGAACCCCGTGAAGAGAAGTGTTAGCGACTTTATTTTCTTAGCCTCGGAATAAGAAAGCGAGTTGTCAGTCTTACACTGTAACTATTAGACTATGGCGCACCAGAATGCATTGGACCTAATGCCTACTAAGTGTGGCTGACCTTTGTAAACTAAGTTTCAAAGCTCGCCAATATGTGATTCTATTCTGTTGATTATAGATTTTGTAGACTTATAGCGGTTGTGAGTTTCGAAAATGTTAAAATCCAAAAGCTGATGTAGCCAGGCCCACTGACGGATCCACTTGGCTAATCGACCATGGCACGGCCTATATAGTGAGATGTGAAGTGCACCTTGGCCCTTGGATATAGTTTTATTATGCATACACCCACTCTGAAGTCCCCGAAACACCGAAGGATTTATGTAAACATTAGCTTTAGCTATGTGAAAGATTACAGTGTCTGCCGGTTGGTTCTGAAAACCAGACCAGAGACAACAGTTGCACTGTAAAGTCGGTAAAGACAACTGTTGTGCATGCACACATCACGTAGCAACTTAATGAACATTAATAATTATGGTCAGTCAATTTGCAAACTAAGGGATGCATTAGGTTTAGCTGATTCATGATAATAAAGTATGACTGATCTACGTAAATTTTAAGTTTCAAATGCCGCTAAATCTCAGGTGCTATGACCCCTAGGCCATTGCTGTTCCTTTAGGCCCATCGTAATGGTAATCGTAATCGTAAACTCCAAAATGCCACTTGAAAGTTAAGTGCAGGGCACCAGCTTATTCACGAGCGCTATGCCGAAGCAGCTTGACTCTCAGAGTCTGACCTGGCTACGAAACCGACCAACCAGCTCTGGCTCTTGCGGACTTGATTTGAAATAGCGCAGAGAGATTTCGAAGATTTACGTTATACGTTTACACGATCAGCTCTTGGTGGGCGTGCCTTTCTCGTTACTTGAAAGTTAAGTGCAGGGCACCAGCTTATTCACGAGCGCTATGCCGAAGCAAGTTGTCCAGAGAGTTATCAATATAAAGGAAATCCAAGCCTGGCTAAAAAGAGAGAGAGAGAAAACAGAGGAACTGCTAAGCAGGGTTGTAGTGGTAAGCTTAGAGGTGAGTACACGCTACCGGTTAGTTTTCCAAAACAATTTGGAGGAGAGTATGCGCTAATGGTTAGTTTTCCGAAGCATATTAGAGGTGAGTACAAATATTTTGTGAGGTCAGTATACGGTCTCTGGAGGTGAGTACACGCTGTATATACTCGCGTATACCCTCGACTACAGCCCTGCTGCTAAGGAGGATTTCCTTTAAGTCGAGAAAGATCAGAGGGCGAGGGATCAGATGAGTCAGAATATATGAATTCTTGAAGAGGTTAGACTAATTTTGAGTAGAGGAGCCTCAGCAGATGCTGGCAGGTGAATGGCAACACTGACTAACTAACCGACAGTTTGCGGAATTCAGGCGGGCGATCATTCTAGAGTCAAGATGCAGTGTGGTATATGGTTCCGTTGGAGAATTTGAGACGAATTGTAACTGGGGATCGGGAGGTCTGAGATAGGGGATGATGAAGTAGAGCGGTTCGGCTTGGTGGCGAAGAGGTCTCGAAGATTCTTGGGCTGGGAATATTGTAAGGATTTTCAGGTTATCCATATGTTAGAATATTATCGCAAATTGCAGACTCGAAGTTCTTTAGAGCCCACAGAAAGATGACCGGTGGACATAGCCTATTACGGGAGCTCAGTAAAATGAAATCGGTAGGTAAGCAATTATGGTACCATTCCAAAAATGAATTCATCTAGTAGCGTTTTCCACTTTCGCGATAACCACAGCCGCGGAAGTAGTAAGGAGGCGCTATATAAATGACCTGAACGAACGAATGAATAGGCACTATAAAGGATGTTTCAAGATCTTAACTGTATCTATTTATTATAGTGTTAATGCTGACTGCAATTTCATTTCGAGATAGAACACCACTCTAGCGATGTCTTCTTTACAAGGCGTTACATTGCCAAGCGCTGAGAGTACAAGGACAGTTTAACGTGTTGTTGATTTCTTCTGTTATTGTGTACAGTTACATCCGACGTATTTCGCGCAAACTTGAAAAGAAAGCGAGTGTTCGTGGAAGAAAAAATGGATCCAAACCACGGTCTTGTCGATAGATTGCGAGAAACTGATGCAATAGATTATAATCAATTCGAGATCATTCGCGCAAAAGGAGTGTCCTGCGAGAAGAACAGAAAGATTCTAGACTTCATTTTAGAAGGAAATGCATCTGGGAAGATTGGAAAACTCTGCGAAGCTCTGAGTAAAACTAAACAACAACACTTGCTCAATTATGTGGAAGCCGATGGAGGTGAATTTGTTATTTCTGAGTAAAGTCTGCCACAGCCTTCATATTTTCATCTCAGTTTATCTACCTTCTGCATATAATGATTGAATGAAGGAACAAACGAAAAGTGATTGAGTGAATTAACAGATTGATTGATTGGTTGATTGCTTGCTTGCTTGATTAATTGATTGATGGATTGATTGATGGATTGATTGAGTGAGTTACATCATTCTGCTCTATAATAATACTCGTTCGTTTGTTCGTTCGTTCGTTCATTCATTCGCTAGTTATTCATATTGCTCGTTTAATAGCGCTGTTCAGGTAACAAACTAATTAAAAGGAACCGAAACTTGAAATTTCTTCTGCTTTGCAGTGTACAATCCACGTTTCGCTAGCGACTGGCCTCTGGGCGAGAAAGAAATTAAGATTATCAATGCCAACTTGAGCTTTTTGACGGAGCGGATAGACACTGACTGTGGACTGTTAGCTCATTTGCGAAAACATAACACAGTCACACAGAGACAAGAGGAATACGTTCGTGCACATCGAAACAGCTATGACAGAAACACAGCTCTGCTGGATATCCTCCTCCGAGGTAGTTTATCCGAGTACATAAAAACTATCGAAGGACTTCAGGAGACGAACCAAACGCACATTGCCAGAATTCTTGGTGAAGGAGGCGGTTAGTAGGCCTATTTTAAAAGATTTTTCACACCCCAAAAAGCGTTTCGTATATGAAAAAAGGTAATCCACCTTCTTACGTCCTTTGTCTGAAAGCTAAATCAAAATTATGAATAAATGTCATCAGTTTCTCTAAATGTAGCCTATTTCTTCGAATTAGTAGGCCTATCTCTGAAAACCAAAGGCCTGTGTAAACAATTTTTTGAATTGTTCTACATTTTAGTTAGGTATGAATAAGCAGCACAGACCTGCTCCAGCGGTCTGTTGGAATAAAGTCTTAACAGAATTACACAGCCAGGGTAGGCCTACCAAGACATCGCAGTTTAATTTCTTCATTTCTAAAAAATTAAAAACAGCAGTAGTAGTTTTCGTATATTAAAGTCAAAACGACTCGATTCGACGGTTTCGACCACTGCATCTCCGTCAGTCTTCTTGTGGTAAGTCTTCTCGAGTCTGACGTTACATAAGGTCACTCTCTCGTAGTCGTTTATTTGCCTAATTTTCGGCGCCTCTTGTGATAGGAATCATAATCTTCGAAATCGATCTGTAATCGAATTTGTTGAGTCCGTTCCATATATGCAAACTCTTCTTAATGTCTTTAATGCTCGACATTTGCCTGCTGTTTGGACCTTTTGTTTTAAATCATGTACACGCGCCTGACAGCCATTGGTTTCATTCTAAGCATCACTTTCCGCCATGCACTCGACAATCTTCCTTATGTCATGCCTCCACTGTATCACCCTCTATACAAAACCCCACCACCTCATCGCTGAATTCCATGAATACCTTACATAGGTGAACACAGCACTCCTTAGTTGTTCCATTGGCTTATTTTCTTACACCACGCCATAAGAAGTTATACTCATATATCCTCCTCTTTGTCATGCGGGGATATTCATCAAACCCAGGACCAGCTACCTAGTCCTACTTTGATCCCTACAAACTAAATATACTATCAATTCTGAACAATAAACAATTTGCTGCATGAACTAAAAAAATTTCGTCCTCCAAAAAACGTCCGGACGTATAATAACCCAACAGAAACATGGATTACTTCCTCAGCCACTCTATCTCAGCTTGCTAGCTGAAGACCTGACAACTATTCCCATATCAGTTCACCCCACTAGGCAAAATTATTATAAAAGCTCATCCTTCAGTTTTGGAGACAGCACTACTTTTCTTATCCGTAAACAAAGCACTGTCCTCTCCTCACCCAACTAAGCTTATCACATCCTCGAATCACACCATCTGTCACTACCAAATTCTCCATATCTAAACTAATTTATATCTACAATATCTAGTGACCTCCTACATCATCGTCTTAATCGTAATCGTAATAGTGCTCTGCTGAACCTTGTTCTTTCCTTGAAGAATTTAACTGGTTTCGGACCATTGCTGTCATTACACCCCATGAATTTGTCCTCAATGATGATTTCAGTATCCACGTCGACTGCCCTTCCAATCTGCTTGTATAAAAGTGTCTATGCTGCCTCAGTGCGTCCAATCTGCTCAAACATACATGTGTTTTTCCTCATTACAGATAGGATCATACTCTTGTAGTCATCACTTCTCTTTCCTACTCATTGTCACCAAAATATCATTTGCAAACTCAGCTCACTGTACGATATTATATAGGGCCTACTCATCAACATTTTGTGTGTGTAATTTCTGTAGGGTGGGAGACCCTGAAACGGGAAAGGCAAGTCATTGACCCGCTATAATTATTATTGAACATCGTTAAAAACGATAGAAACTAAATAAAAACGTTGTTTTTTTTCGAAAAAAAACGAGGAAAAACGGAAAGAAACGACAAAAGAAAATAATTTGACTTTCTCGCATCTTGTAGGCCCTACTGCAATTTAAAATTAAAACCTTATTTACAGAATTTAGTTTAGCAAATAACACAACTTTATTAGTAAACACTAAATAACATAATTCTACAACAATAATTTTATTTCTTATAGGTTTGGTTTAATAAGAAATTGAGATATTAAAAATATTGAAATCTTTTCCAATTTAAATTGTAGACATAAGCCCACATAAGTCCATGCTGACTAAACTAACAAATTAAAAACTAAACTTTGTATATAGGTATCGATTATATAGTGTAAACTTTCTCACAATAAATGCATTTCAATTAAGCAAATGTTGAGTTTTTGTCTTTCTCGTTTATCAAAGTAATGTGATTCCATTCCGCACCCTTTTCTTTTGGCATTTTAGAAAACTTAGAAATAACTTTTTAAAATTTTACTTCGTGTACTGTGCTATTTCATAAAGTATTTATTTCTCAAATGATACGTAAATAGTGACGTAAATTAGCTGTATCCTTGAAAGTACGGAGACAACGTAAGGGACATCAGATAAAAAAATTAAACAGAAAATGAAAAAATTAACATACAGTAAATAAATAAATAAAGTTACATACAAGAAATAAAAGACGGAAAAAAACGATAAGAAAAAAAACCAAAAAACGACGTGTTTTGGAGAAAAAAACGAAGAAAACGGTTTTAACAACTATGCTGAATATGGCGTTGTTCCTTTGTAGCTGGATCACCTGAAGCAGTTGAATTAGAAACACGACAACTCCCACCAGGTTAGACATTTTTCCAAGAGTCTAAAACAATAGCGTAGACACCTGAGGTCAGAGGGGCCATGATTCCCACTCGAAATATTTGGTGCCACAGGCCTCACATTTGAGCATACTGTTTTGGTGGCTAATTTATATTTGGGTTCAACAGCTTTTGAGGTCTGAAAGCGGATAGACAATTCATTCACCCAACTGTTTTCATTAAATTAATCAGGAAGAGAGGTGCGCGATGGTTTTTTAGTTATCGTGCTGCACTGTCAATCGAAAGGTGTGGGGTTCGACTTTTCACTAAAGAAGATTTTTCGAGATGTTGACTCCATTCGTGCCCTTATCAAAATCAGCTAAAATAAGTACACTAACCGCATACTGTCAGAGGAATGGTCAAGTGAAGAAGGAGAGGGCTTGCCATGCGCTCAAATGCTGGGACTTTAAAATACGAAGTTTCTAACACTCCATAGCTAATATTGGTTCCCTGGATTCGCTCGATGGCTGCTCTATTGTAAATCATGAAAAGCAAACAGTCATTATATATTTCGAAGATTAGGACTAGTATCCAAGTCTCTAAGACTGAACAAGTCGTCAAACGTTTGGCCACATAAGTCAACATCTTTCTCACTTGGCCCCCATATCAAACTTGTGCTTGAATCAGCTACCTTTACTCGTTCCCAAAATCATGCAGACGTTTTTGGTCCTTGAAAACAAACTTTATATTTCCTTCTTGTATGCTAGCCTTGCTAGGACCTAGCCTACTACTAAAGTTATCTTACCTGAGAGAGATAGGGTATTGCGTATTAGTCGTGAAAAACCCAGTGTTGGGTAAACTCAGACAAGAAATGAGTTAAATCAAAACTCAACTCATGCACCTTTAAGAACCTTTAGACATTGACACACCTACCAACCTTAGGCCTATATACCTATCATTTAAAATATTTAAGCTTCATTTTAATATGGTTGCGCCCTGTGGCGTGTTTCGGGATTATAGCACCATGCGCAAAATAAATAAGGATTCCACTATAATGCGCCGTTGAGCTCGCTTTGTTATATTAGGTGTATCTTGACGTCTTGGTAGCAATGTTCCGCCATGTGACGAATTTTGTAATATAATATGGCGAAAATTTAATAATTTGTACTGATAACTAAGACCTGGATTTCTTCTTAATTAATGCGCCACCTGGCGAACTAATTATATTTTTATTACCTTACCTTATAATGTTCCCATTTTTAGAGGTTATGCTCCTACTAATACCCACTTTGGTGGCTATTATGGGCTCTAGTTTAAACTCAAACTCAACTCATCCTAAGTGAAATGAGTTAACTCAAACTCAGTTGTTAAATGAGTTAAATCATAAACTCACACGTTTCATACTAGAACGTTCTAATCGAGCAACAATTTTTCCATCACGCCTACTTGTAACAGAAAAATATTTTCCATCAAGAATACACGGTACTTCAGCCATGTTGTTCTTAACTGTTCACAATATACAAAATATGCAGTGCTTAAACACTGTCCGCTAGCAGTGTTTACGACCCTCCCTGCCGTCACCACTCACCAGTATGGAAAGCCGACGATATGAAAAAGGCTTGTTTCAACATAATATGTGCCGAGTGCCGAAGAGTGAGTTGAGTTTAAAATAATTGACAGTTACAACTCAGACTCACAGAAAATATGAGTTAACTCAAACTCATAACTCACACTCTTTAAGGTGAGTTAACTCAAACTCATAAATAACAGCAAGTGAGTTAACTCATGAGTTTAAACTCATCTGAGTTAACTCATACCCAACACTGGTAAAACCTTTATTAGACATGATTCGCCTTATTAACTCTGTTAGGCTCGATCGCCAATTCTGATTTCTTGGGCATGGATGAAAGCCTGAAAACTTTCAAAATTAATTAAATGGTTCAATGTTGCTTTGCTTGTATATTTTCATCAACCTATCAGTTTGTTTACAGGACGTCGTTCTATTGTGTAGGCTAATCGAATTACGTTCTACTATTTGAGCTAATCGAATTATGCTAATTTTCATTATAATCGAACAATTTTGGTTTGGTTAGAATTTTACGGAGATCTAAAGAAATTAAGTTAAGCGTCAACAGTAAACTTCATGCAAACTTTTCAGCAGTTAATCCATTCTGTTATTATGTATGCATGACCTTACACACGTCAAAGAAGAACGACAATCTCAAGCAGCAGCTTCGATGGAATTGGACAGTCAGGATTTGGAAAAACGTAAAGGTAATTAAAAATTACTAAGTTAACCCTTACTTAACAATAGCATTCCCGTGAAAAACGTCTCAGTGGTCTGGATTTTGTCGGAAGTCGCTTGTGTGAATGAACCCATTGCAACGAAAGTGGAACTTTAAGATATACATAACCGAACACTCTAAAGATAACTTCTAGTATTGTGCTGGATTTACTAAACTATTTAATAACGTATGACTTACTGGAACACTACGCCGTCATACTTAGTGTGACAAAAGTCGTTGATCGTGAATTGACTTCGAGCACACTTTCGCTAAACAGCTGTTAACTGTCATTATTTCCAGCTGGATTAGCAGAACGCTTCTCTGTATTATGAATTGATGCTGAAGGCCCCACTCTGAAGAGATTTTCACACATTATATTTTTGTGATACTATTTATATTCTGTTAACTTATATTTTAAACACACGATCGATTCATGCATATCGTTATCAGGGATAGGCAACAATTAACCCAGGCTCCTATTTATCTCAATAATAAACCAGTTTATGTCTATAGTACCACTGAAACTCAGCAGTTAGCAATTAAGGCAAACATGAGATATAGCAAAAAGCATTTGTGTAGCACAAATTCAAGTTTGGATTCTGCGATTTGAAGGCTGGGACTTGTTAGAAATGTTCCATAGCACAGTTGCGAAACCATACAAAGAACACAACTCTATGGATGTTTAGATTTTGAGCGGCTTATTATAATACCATGTTTGATAGTTGTCAGTGTCGTAAGATGAGATATGCAGATTTTATATAAGATTATAACCCTGCCAGCGTTTCAATGGGAATTAGATGGGACCCAATTGGGCTCAATACCGGTAATATGGGAATATAGGTCCTATCACCTGTAATCTGTTCTAAATGTCGCGACTCGCCTGATTTTCGGCATATCTAAGTTCGGGCAAATATCTTGTTTTATACGGGAGAAACCGCACTGGTTGCCTATGCAAAAACGCAGTAAGCTTAAGATTCTAATGCTTATGTGTAATTGTCTTGCAGGCCATGCTCCAGTCTATCTTAGGGAGCATTGTGTGCGGTGTCATCCATACCAGGTCGCATATTCCTCCGTTCTGCCACGCTAGGCGACCTGGTTGTCCATATGGCTCCAACTCTACAGCGCTTCATAAAAGCTTCGCTGTGGTCGGTCCATCTTTCTGGAATAGGTTGCCTAGCGAACTCCGTAATGCACTTCTTGGTTTTCTTTGCCCCTTTTCTGTAAGCGTTTGAAAACCATTCTTTTCGATCGTGGTTTGGTGTTATCAGGTCGGGAGCGCCTCTGAGGAGTTTCCTTAAAAGTGGCGCTATACAAATTTACGATTCCTATGTGGACTCCATGTAGGTATGCTGGCAAGGAAGGCTACAACGGAAGGCAGTAGGTAAAATAGCAACAGATAGATTACATTTTATCTACTTTTGTTGCTTCATTGTACACCAAGGCGGCCGAGGTCTTCCCTTAAAACATTTCGCTTGCCACACTCCCAGTTTTAGTTCAGTTCGAATTTCTTATCCAGCAGTAAACAATTATGGTGTAGGACAATTTATTCTGAACACTTCTTTAGTGTCATTACCATAATACACAAAGCAATAGCTGATGAATGCTTCAAACTGAAGTCACGGTAATGAGCAGATACATGTATATTAATAAAGTCAATTAGGCTAAGTTGATTCATTTCTCATTTTACAATATTCAATATTCCTTCTGGTAAAATAATAATGGACCCGTTAATTTAACGGAATTTTATGCACAACGTGTTTGGAGAACGAAGCTGAGTCGTTGAAGAAGTCAGTACAAATACTGTACAATCGAAATCTAGAAAAATATCATTTGCACCTGACACAAACATGAAGCCTATTCCTTAAGTAATTTAACCAGGTTAGTTGATTGGTGTATCCGTTGATCTAACTAAGCTTACAATTAATCCTCGTCAAGTATGATCTTACCATTTCACTCATAATAAAGTTCTGTGCCAGGCCCAAGTAATTACAGGTCGTTTCGGCTTCATTTCATACTGGTAGCTTAACCTCCGGAAATAATCTTCTATTTTTTACAGATGAGATGTATGGGATAACAGCGGACATGATAGAAAAGCACATGAAGCTGCTTATAGATAGACTGCAGGATACAGAATTCGGAATCCTAGAGAAGCTGCTTGCCAATGACGGTCTTACTTACCAAGAAACGATTGCAATTGAGAATTGTTCCACAAATCCTTATGACCGGAGCAAGAAACTCATAGACTTGGTCCTGGAGAAAAATGTTCTCCCAGAATTCATCAATGCACTCATGGACACTGACCAAAAGCACCTCGTTAACTACTTGAAACGAGACGGAGGTGAGACTATTTCATTAATAAGAAAATATCGTAAACGTATACTGCAGCTGAGCGCAAGTAAAGCGTTTGCACTTTCTGCAATGAGAAAAAGGCGTCAAATAGGCATATATACACTCCGGGTCACTGAAGGACTAAAAAGCGTTGACGTTTCATCGTATCAGCATCCGATAATTGTAAACCCTTAGACTCCCTTTGCAAAGTTAACATGCACTTTGTCTTAAATGGGTAAGTAATTCAATAAACCAACCTATTAATTTGCTATTGTGTGACAAAAGCCGGAACTACGAAACCGACTGATTCAACGACGCCGTGATTTGCAGTATTGCAATAGTATAGTGAGTGCTACGAGTATTATTATAGCATGTTCGAGGAACTTCGAGGAGCGATTCATGGATGGTTTGACTTAGAATGATTATTGACATGTCTTCAGACGGAACCCAACGATGCTATATATGGTGATAAACTATGTAGCCGGTTAACGATGGACCCTACGCTTTATAGGGTTGAATGAGTAATGGACGAATAACTGTATAAAATTGATCCTGGATGCAATAAAAGAAGATATCGATCAGACCCAAAACCTAGTGTGTTCATTTCTTTCTTGATCAGATTTAGAGCGGGCCCACCGCATAGTTGGCCCTAGGACCTTCCGCATCTGCCTACTCTGTGAGTCCACCGTTACACCAGCATACCTTGTGCATAAGACACCGGCGTCGTAGAAGTTACTAATTAGAATTAGACCTTATGGGTCTGAATATGATTCAAACAGGGCTGTAGTCGAGGGTATACAGCGTATACTCACCTCTAGAGACCGCATAGGCCTACTACTCACCTCACAAAATATTTATATTTATTTACATTAAAATACTGTAGCGTATACTCACAAAATTGTGTAGCGTATACTCACCTCTAATTTGTTTCGGAAAACTAACCAGTAACGTATACTCACCTCTAATTTTACCACTACAGCCCTGGATTCAAAGGTTGGAAAATTAACGATTAAAAGGTTTAGTCAAGATCAGTGCCTTGCGAATAATGGCAGACACTACACGGGAAAGAATAAGACTCGATGAATCGGACGAATATGTAGGCCCCCCACCTCCTAGATAAGTCCAAATAATTAATTTATGACTGGTACAGACCAATAAAATTTCGTGGTATACCAATAATTATAGAATGAAGGATCAACCAAACAGCGAAAATAGCATCCAAAGAACTTCAACTTCGGAGAATTACTAATGATAAGTAGCAAGCTATAGACTTGGGACTTACTGCGTTTTGCCAGATTATATTATTGCGATTACTAGAAATCGAATATAAATTTGTTTTCTTGGGGAAATATATGATCCTATTAATAAAATAGTATCTGTTGACTTTCGGCCTGATTTTGGCGTGGCCGGTTGACACCTTATGCATTAGGCTAAACACTGGTGCCACAAAAGCTACTATTGATAATTAATAATGTGTTGACAACGACTAATAGCGCATTCCGTGTTTTACAGAATTGACATTTTGTTATTAACAGTACGCAACGCGGAGTTCGGTGATGACTGGCCTCTGGGAGACGACCGTATTCGACAATTGAATTTGAATCAAGGACATTTGATCAACATGATAGATTTAATCAACTCTGACCTTATCGACACATTACTCGCAGCACAAGTCATAAATGAAAGACAATACAGTTTCATATCCGAGGAAAAGAATTCTGCAAGCAAGAATAAAGCTCTCTTGAACATTATAAGACGACAAAGCATCAAAAACTACAACAGAACTATCGTCTGTCTTATTCAATCCAACCAAGCACATATTGCCGAAGTTCTGCAAAGAGGCGGTAGGTTAAGTGACATTATATTTATACCCTACACTGTGTGTGAATCAGGTCCATCTGAGTGGAAATAATAGGCTAACAGAACACACTTAAGTTTGCTAAGAAATTGCCGAACACTTGAAAGAGAGGCTGATTGCATAAATTATGGATAGATATCGCAGGCTGATTTATGACTGGTGTTCTGACCAGCCATTACATGATGAAAAAGACTAACAAACCACTTCAAAATAAAATTAATTTGAAGCAAAATAAATTATAAGTGATTCGCATTGCCGTAAAATTTGATGGAACCCATTGGGCCCTACTGCTGTCCCATTAGGAATATGGGCCACATATAGGCATGATAGCAGCATAGTGATGATGACAACAGCGATGACGATGATAACGACGATGATAACGACGATAAATGATAATTACCATCCGTGATTTCGGTTGAAGTGGTTGACCAAGTTATCTTGCTTTTCAGTTGTGGTAAGAATTCGCGTTACTCAAGGTGGAGATCCAGACACAGTGAATAGAACTGAAGATTTGCTTTCCGACCAGTTAGCAGCCATCCTCAGGAACCGTCCCATTGAAGAAGCACAGAGAATACTCGAAATGACTCAGCTGAAAGTCTTTGCCGCAAAGAAAGGCGAAAGCATTTATCTATATGTCTATTGTGCAACACTTGAAGAACTAACAGCACTGCACGATCTTCTGGTCACTGATGCCGTGAAGACAATCGTGGAAACGTTGTTTAATAAATTGGTTCCACGTGAAGATCAGATTGTCGTATCGTGCACGTACTCTCAAGAAGAATACACCAAATGCAAAACGTACTTTGAAGGTCAGTTGTGTCTCAGTAGTAACTAGTAGGCCGTATTGTGTACAAACGGAAGATAATGCAGGGTTTAATGTACAGTTAGCTATATTGGTTAGAACGCACATACCATGCACCTCTGTGAGTGAGGTTGTCGGTTCGTATACCGATGAAGGCTTATTTCAGATATTTAAATTTCAAGCTAGCATGTTCCGTTCACTACGACCTTAAATGGCGTGGTACCTGTTCAAAAGGGGAGCGGTGGTGAAGGATCTCACCCGATCAATTCATTGAAACATGATCAGGAGCGAGGCTATAAGTAGGCCTATATAATACATTATGTGCATTGTAAATGCAACGGTTTGAACAAGAAAGCAGAAAACAGAAAACCAACGTTTCGAAACAGTGCTGTAAACATAATGTCAAACACACAGACTGCTAAAACTTGACGTTGGTACATTATTGTCAATGGAATTCGTGCTGCAGTTGCCATGCCGTAAGAGTTTTATTCTACGTTCACTTTTTAGCTGCATCTTTGTATGACCTAATTTATAATGATTTTTCATAGGAGTAGTTTGAGCGCTGTTACGGTTACCAATGGGAACTGTGGCCGATTTCTTATTTTGCGTTTGTTAGACAGCTCGGCCTGTAATTACCGGAGAGTAGGCCTGCGGGTTCGAGCCTCGCCAGAACTAACAACTGTGTAAGGACCTTGAACAAGTAGTTCACTCACAATTGCTCTGCGTCATCAAACTTTGGAAGGAGGGCAATATCAAATACAGTTGTATTGTGTTATAATGTAGTTTAATTGTTGCTTACGTTTGTTTTGCACAGAAATTGGATCAAGCCAGCCTAAAAGTTTAGGAGCATCAGAAGGTATGTGCCACAGTATGACAGCTAGTCGGACGTTTTAGGCCCACTTTTCAAGTGCTTCTTGATCAGAAGATGAGCCTGTCAGAAGTGATTTAACAGATATTGTTAATGTGCTAAGAAGCATGTAAAACTACAGGCTTTTTCCAAAAGTAGGAACAAGAAGAGTAGAATTATAGTTTATATTAAGCTCTAATGAATATCAATTGCAAGTTTCATATAATTTATATTATAATAACATTAGACATTTGATTTTTTCATATTATTTATATTATAATAGTGCTAGATGCGTGGTCTGGCTGAGTCAGTTCATATACTTCATACAGGATACAGTAAGCGACTAGAGAGGACAGGCCTGAATATATGTTCTCAGTAGCGGGACAGTTTTTGCCAATTTCTTTTATGAGCTAACGGCGAGCAACAGTTGGTTTGTCCAGATGGGTCATTTTACCGAACTAACACGCACATTTTCTGCACAGCCCTGGCTAGTATTATTATTATATTAGTGGACCAAAGTACGGATTATTGAACATCTACCATGGTCCCCTACAGAATTGGACATAATATATAATGGAATTTGGTGCTTTGTAGTTGAAGCGACTCCACGAGCTGAATTCCAAAAGCCATGTTGGCCAAAAAAGCTTTGCTTGATGTAGTTCATGAACCTTTTGTGTTTCTAAGGACGTAATTTTAGTGTACAAGCTAATCGGACGATTCTAACTTTACGTAGCTAATAAACATTTTTAGTTAAAACTTCAACAGTTAAGTTTATGTAACTTTTGACCAGTTAATTTATTCTGTTCTTTGGTGTACATTACTTTAAAGGAGAACCACAGCCTTCTTGGATGGATACGGAGTTTCAGAAAATAAGAGAAAGTAAAGGTAATATGAAAATTGTTTTAAGTAAACATGTTTTAAGTAAGTATTTAAAAATGTACATACCCGTGAACAGCACATCGTCGATCCAATGAATCCTAACGAAAATGAACCTCCATAAAAAATGGAACACTCCAAAGATATTCGTGTCAAACCTTGTACAAGCGTATAAGATTTGACATTTTCGCCATGGCATCAACACAGAGGGTTCGCGAGGCTAAGAGAATGTTGGGTTTATTGCCTGTCACTATTAAACAAATGCAAACAGTATGGGAGCGATTTTTTTATTGGAATAAAAGCCTGTGGGGTCTGAAAGGGTAAAGGCTAGCATTCACTCAAGCATGGGACTTTTTCATTAACTATACCAAGAAGAACAAAAAATATAAGAAATTTCGGTGACTTGGAAAAGGCAGTCTAATGCTCAATGACTAAAAAGTTGTCAAAAGTCTCGGTTACATAATTCGCGATCTTCTTCGTTTGGCACCCATTTCAAACTTGTGTCTGAATGCACTGCCCTAGCTCATTGCCAAACCACTGCAGATGCCCCTGGTCCAAACTAATAAACATTATTTACCTGAGCAGTTTGCTTTCGATACTAACTGTGAAAGTAAATCTAAATCTCATAAATTCATTAGCGCCAAACCCGTCTTCTGCTGGCACTATACCAAATCAAGTCCTGAAGAGTCGGGTTTCTGAAAGGTGTCTGAGAGCCTGAGGAAGTGGAGTACTAGGAGTCATCTGCAAAACAAATTATTATACGTGACATAATATATTATTAGCCCAGAGGATGACAGAGGATGGGAGTTGAAAAAGGCAATAGAACTCGCAAGAGACCGGCCGAAATGGAGAAGTTTTGTTGGAGCCTCATCGTCGGTGAACACTTGACGGAGGAGAAAAAGAAGAGAAAGAATATATTATAGCTTCATGCTTTCGCCAGTCCCCATCATCTGGGCACAGATATGGGCTTAAAACATTCAACAGCTAAATGTTG
>OY744603.1:19334163-19430009 GCA_963556255.1 Allolobophora icterica | reverse complement strand
ACACAAAGTCTCACGCAAATTGAAGTTGCTGCTGTCACATCAATTTCACCACCTTGACTCTCCAAATGCAAAGCCACTCATTTTTCAAATTTCTCGCTCCAACGCTCTCAAAGAACTATCATACAGAGCAGTTTCGCCATTCACAGTCTCCAAAAAAATGAGCAGTTTAGGTGGTTTTCACATACGCTTCAATCTGAAACACGTCCTTTCCAACAAATTGTATGTGTGCAAATCACCTCTAGGAATAAACTTCATCTAGAAATAATATGGCAACATCAGAATTCGCTAAAATGTGACGTGTATTCCAAAGGAAAACACTCTATTCCCACAAATTGTAACCCCATGTTTCATACTTTATCAGTTAGACTCTCATATGTGTCAACAAAATTTTCCAAAAGAGGTACAAGTTCACATGCATTTCAGACAAACACTTTAAGCTTCCATAAATTGTACGTTCAGACTTCACACATGTCCCCGCTAGAAATACCATACATATAAGTTTCGTCACCCAAAATGCTCTGAACTGCTTCAATCGAAAACCTACCTTTCCAACAAATTTCCCACTGTCGCCGTCGCCACCGCCTCCTCCGCCGCCACCGCCAGCGCCTCCGCCGCCGCCGCTGCCGCCGCCGCAGGTTCTCAGCTCTTCCCGCAGCTTCTCAGATCTTGCCGCAACTTCTCAGATCTTCCGGCAACTTCTCAGATCTTCCGGCAACTTCTCAAATCTTCCGGCAACTTCTCAGATCTTCCGGCAACTTCTCAGATCTTCCGGCAACTTCTCAGATCTTCCGGCAACTTCTCAGATCTTCCCGCAGCTTCTCAGCGCTCTCGCCCCTGCTTCCAGCAGCTCTGCAGCTTCCTAGCGTTCCTGCCGCTGCTCCCAGCGTTAAGCCACTAAAATGTACATTCAATTCTGCTCGCTCTCCACACTTTACAGGTTTATATCTCTTTGCAAATAATTTAGAGTTCTTCCTTCTCTTTTACTTATCAGTTTTGTATTTCTTAGCAAATAATTTAGAGAACTCAACTATATGCTAATAAATGACAGGCTGTGCGTACATTCCCAACAGTAGAACCTAACGATCTTTGTTTCTTCGCGTTTTGTAACTAAATGTATTTAAACCTATATTTGGATAAAACTAGAGGGGGTGCACGATAGCGTAGTGGTTAGCACGCTAAGCTGTCGATGGAGAGGTCGGGGGTTCGAATCCCAGTCCGGACAGAAATTTGATTCGATTTCTACTCCTGCTGCACCCCATAGCAAGCTCAGCTACAATGAGCACACCGACTGAACTATGTCGGTGGGAAGATGAGACGGTGAGGGTTAGGACTGGCCGCCTTTCCCTCATATGCCGAGTCTAAGAAACTGAGGTTGCTAACAATTCATATCCATGGCTACCTCGTGGTTAGCTCATGGGTCCTCTCTCTCTTCTTGCTTAAAAAGCTTCCATATTATTAAGATGTCAAAATATGTTGACCGTCTGTTTGTCTGTTTGACTGTTTGTCTGTTTCTCTGTTTGTCTGTTTTTCTGTTTGCATGTTTCTCTGTTTGTCTGTTTGTCTGTTTGACTGTTTCTCTGTTTGTCTGTTTGACTGTTTGACTGTTTGTCTGTTTGACTGTTTGACTGTTTCTCTGTTTGACTGTTTGACTGTTTGTCTGTTTGTCTGTTTGACTGTTTGACTGTTTGTCTGTTTCTCTGTTCGTCTGTTTGACTGTTTGTCTGTTTGTCTGTTTGTCTGTTTCTCTGTTTGTCTGTTTCTCTGTTTGTCTGTTTCTCTGTTTGTCTGTTTCTCTGTTTGTCTGTTTGGCTGTTTGTCTGTGCGTCTGAGGGTCTGTTTGTCTGTTTGTCTGTTTCTTTGTTTGTCTGTTTGTCTGTTTGTCTGTTTGTCTGTTTTTCTGTTTGCGAAAGAGTACAACTTTTAATATACCTTAGATTATAACATAATATATTAAAAAATACCTACCAAATAGGCTAAACCAATACCATATTCAAATAAGCCTCGCTGCGCTATACAAATTGGTAAAGTTAAAAAATAATTTAAATATGTGCTCTACTTAAAATTGCTATAAGAAATACGTTTATTCAACATCTGAAATATGCTGCTCCAATAACGTAATTAAAATATATCGTGTAAGAGTACAAATTAGGGTTCAAATATAATTAAAATATATTAAATATAGTTAAAAAGAATTAATTTCGCTAGAACCAATACTCTGAAGGGACTGCGCCAGAACGATCACTCATACGCTAGAGAGTGATCCTGAACGATCACTCATACGGTAGAGAGTGCGCCAGAACGATTCCTCTGACGCTAAAGACTGCGCCAGATCGATTCCTCTGACGCTAAAGACTGCGCCAGATCGATTCCTCTGACGCTAAAGACTGCGCCAGATCGATTCCTCTGACGCTAAAGACTGCGCCAGATCGATTCCTTTATTAACTACTAGCGTCTGTCCTATGGTGAGTTGAGTTGAGAATGTCCTTCTCTTTCTCTTGCGGCTGTGGTTTCACTGTCCAATCGTTACTGTACGTCCCCGTGCTTTGACTCCGCGTCTAATTCCTCTTCCCTCTAATCTAGTCTTCCTCCATCCTCCTTCTTATCCCTCGGCTCAAAATGGACAACACAAAACAACAGACAAAACACAGGCCCTATGAGCTTACGGGGTTTCACGCCACGCCAGGGGCTCACCTGCCAAAACAAAGGGCTTACGGAGTTTTACGCCACGCCAGAGGCCCAGCAGGTACTATAGTGACACACAACACAACTACAAAACACAAAACAAGACAGAGCCATAGTGCAACCACAACACGCATCACGATCCATCCCATCTCGCCTCAGACAGCAACGCACCGGTGCCTCCATAGTGCTACCGTAACACGATCCATCCCATCTCGCCTCAGACAGCAACTCACCGGTGCCTCCGTAGTGCTACCGTAACACGATCGATCCCATCTCGCCTCAGACAGCAACGCACCGGTGCCTCCATAGTGCTACCGTAACACGATCCATCCCATCTCGCCTCAGACAGCAACTCACCGGTGCCTCCGTAGTGCTACCGTAACACGATCGATCCCATCTCGCCTCAGACAGCAACGCACCGGTGCCTCCATAGTGCTACCGTAACACGATCCATCCCATCTCGCCTCAGACAGCAACGCACCGGTGCCTCCGTAGTGCTACCGTAACACGATCGATCCCATCTCGCCTCAGACAGCAACGCACCGGTGCCTCCATAGTGCTACCGTAACACGATCCATCCCATCTCGCCTCAGACAGCAACTCACCGGTGCCTCCGTAGTGCTACCGTAACACGATCGATCCCATCTCGCCTCAGACAGCAACTCACCGGTGCCTCCATAGTGCTACCGTAACTCGTATCACGATCGATCCCATCTCGCCTCGGGCCGCAACGCACCGGTGCCTACAGGAACAGAGTAAACCAATGTGAATTAGCCTATTATTACAACAGATATGTGGTGTAATTGTACAGCGCTAAGGAATAAAATACATGATTATCCTGCTGGGGCGGGCAGCCTCGATCGTCTGCTGGCTATTTGATTGATCCGGTTACGCGCTGGATATGTAAGCCAACGATTGCGCGTCATCGCTTGCTTGTATTTAGGAGTAGGTTAAATAAGTAGGATAGGAATTAAAGTCAGGGGCGCCGCCAGCGTGACGCACTGGACGCACGTGCGTCCACCCACTAAATCGAATCCACACAAGGATTAGGCATCGCATCGATATTTTTGACAATTTCACTGTGTAATTTTGGTTTACCATACAGTATGTATAAATAATATCATATGATGTCATATGCGTGTGCTATACTGTACTTTTATGAGTCACTCTGAGTCATTTTCAGTGTAAGACTACGAGTGGCAGACAGGGGACGGGTGTGGATGGGAGGAGACGGAGGGGCTGTGCGTCCAATTTTTTTAAGCCTGGCGGCGCCTCTGATTAAAGTCGATTGTTATTGAAAAGGAAAAGAAACGGGATGGTTGAAGACTTGAGGGGTGCTGGTTGAGCGAAGGAATGTGGAATTGGAACCCGAAAACAAGTTTATGCATATGCCGATTTGCAACATTTCTGTTCTCCAATCACGATGTCTTCCTGGAAAACTTAAGGCATAATTCAGAATTTCTCTGTTGAGTTATGTTTTGTCTTAAATTAACACGTTCGAAAAGATATTCTATGACAACGATGCGTTGAGAAGATCAGTTTTTCTTCTGGATCATATGATGATCCATGTAATGATCATGTTGTCCTGATAATGTTGTAACGATCCAGATGATCAATGTAATGGCATCAATGTAAAATGATCGGTGTAATGAGAAAAGTGTAAAAAGGATCAGTGTAATGAGATCAGTGTAAAGGCAGGGTGAGAATTGTCGGGGGTTTAACCCCCCAGTCTTTCTTAGGACTCCACAGTAAAGATTCACTTTGAGCAGCTGAGTGAGCTGCTCGATTCACTCTCAGCATTTGACTTAGCTAGCTGTTGAAATTGTTCGATTGACTTTCTGTGTCCCAGATGGCTCATCCGGTTCCTTGACCAGTTCGTGAGTGAATTCGCTAGTTTCCGACGGATTGTGCCATCGACGGGGTCGTTGAGTCGGTCCAGCGCCTGGGAATCGACGCCCAGCTGCATGGGTCCCTGTTCCTCGTCAGACAAAGGTGATGACGTCATTTGCAAATATGACAAAATGACGGCGTCATTTGCAAAAGAGAAGTATACATTGGAAATGACGTTACTTTGCTATTTCCAAGAAATCACTTAAAAGGTGTAATTGATTTGTCAAGACCCGCCATCTATCCAGGGCCTATCGTTGCCCTTCAGATCGGAAACACAATGTCTGCTTTGGTCATGTCGGTTTGAAACCATCAGGAGAGAGAGAGAGAGCCATCCAGGACTAAATGACGGTTAAATGCTGTGAACAGTCACTTTAATTAATCTGTTTATGATAGTAACAATAATAGCAATAATAATAATAATTATAGTAGTAGTAGTAGTAGTAGAAGTAGTAGTAGCAGTAGTTGTAGTAGTAGTAGTAGTAGTAGTAGTAGTAGTAGTAGTAGTAGTAGTGGTACTATACTACTACTACTAGTACCACTACTACTACAACTATAGCAGCAGCAGCAGCAGCAGCAGTAGTAGTAGTAGTAGTAGTAGTAGTAGTAGTAGTAGTAGTAGTAGTAGTAGTAGTAATAGCAGTAGTAGTAGTAATAGTAATAATAATAATATAACAATAATAATATAATGATAATAACAACAACAACAATAACAATAAGAATAATTGTCACGTAGGCCTAATAGATAGGCTATCGTTAATTGGAATAAATAATATAATAAAACAACGGTGGTGGTAATGACATTAACACTTAAAATAGACCTATTAAATTCAGGGTAGCCTAATGTCGATAGCCTAAGCCTGTTTGTGCGAACTGTTTCTGCTGGACCATCTTTGACGTTTTTATATTTGCAAAAGCGCCTAATAAGGCCTACATTGAAAATTCATTCATTCGCTCATTCGTTCGTTAATTCTTTCATTCCTTTGTTAATTCGTTCGTTCAGTCATTTGTTATTTCAGTCGTTCGTTCATCTATTCATTCTTTCGTCCATTCATTGTTGAACGATACGCCGAGTTGGCTGTTTT
This sequence comes from Allolobophora icterica, assembly GCA_963556255.1. NCBI lineage: Eukaryota > Metazoa > Annelida > Clitellata > Crassiclitellata > Lumbricidae > Allolobophora > Allolobophora icterica. The sequence continues at coordinate 19,424,355 of OY744603.1, read as the reverse complement.
GTACAAACTTGAAGAATCTGCAAATGAAACTGAACCTGTGAACTATTCGATGTTTTTTTCATAGGCTATTGATTGAAGTCGTTCAGATAAGAAACATTCAAACTGTCTTCATCGTATTGGACTTCCCGGGACAGCGGGAAAAATCCCGGTGGGCCGCCAGGGTCGGTGATATTTGGGCCGCTTCTAAGTTCTTAGACACAATGTGTAAAAATCGGCTATGTTATTTATAACTTGCTGGTGAACCCGGCGTTGCCCGGGTTTCGGAGGTTTTGGGCCGGGACACCATGGTAGCGGTCAAAACGGGGGACGCGAAGCTGCTTAACCCGGCGTTTTGGGTGTTTCAATCCCTCTAGCGAATAAGCAACAAAACACTGCTTAACCCGGCGTTGGCCGGGTTTAGTTCAGTGAAAGTTTCAATCCCTCTAGCGAATCCGTACTGTAGCTGCTTAACCCGGCGGCGCCATCTGGCGAGTGAAAAGTTTCAATCCCTGTAGCGAATAAGAAACAAATTTAGGTATAAGTTTCAATCCCTGTAGCGAATAAGCAACAAAAGTCAATGTCAAGTGAAATCCCTACGGCTGCGCCATCTGGCGATTCTTTAGAAATGCGTGCTTGGCGGTCAAACACACAGAATTTTCTCGGGCGGCGCCATCTGGCGAGTGAAAATAGGTTGAGTGTAAGTTTTTTTAGCAGCTAAAAAATGCATTACCCGGGTAGGTTTTGGCTCGGGAGACCATGGTAGCGGTGAAAACGGGGGACGCGAAGCCTCACACTGGGTGTGTAATGCCCACCCCGAGACAGTAGTGAAGGTTTGGAGTGAAAAGGTCCAAAGCTGTAGAAATGCATCGCGATTAAAGTCGCTGTGACAGACAGAGTCTTGTCTTTATTTATATAGATAATTTTTTATGGAATTTATGACGGCGTTATTTTTTTTCGCTAGAAGGCATAGGGCTGACGACAGAAATTCCCGGTTCATAGGCAGAGCAGTACGGGCCTCTAAACTATCTTTAGGCTTTATGAGAAAATTGGAGAAAAAAATTTGAAATAAAAAAGTGCGGGTACGACCGTACGATACTATGTTTGTATGTAGGCCATACATCTACGATAATATTCAGTAATATTATATTTAAAAAAGCATAAATCATAAACTTTGTATAGCTGATTATAATATTTTGTATAAGGTGATTGCGGACCCAGACGGCCGGGCCCCTAAAACTTTCCGGGCCCCTTGGCATTTGCCCCCCTGTCCTCTCTCGGGGGCCTAAGTTTGTCTTTGACGAAGATTCGTTTTTTATTATTGGTTAATAAATTAATGAAAAATTTACGATTAGGCCTATGAGTGATCTAAATTTGAAACGTAAATGTAAAGATGTGCGGAAAAGGTAAGAGATAAGAAACTAAAAATTCTTGCTAAAGATGGAGCCAAGTGCCAAAATCTAGTCGATTTATTTAAAGTTGTTCAAGGCAAAGAGACCGTCACTAAACGTTCGACGATTAACCCAAATGTATGCGCTTGGGTCTACTAATAATGTACGTACGCATAGGAAACGGGGTGAGGGAACCTATAATTTGTCTATATTGGCCTTCAAATTGATTGGCCTTCAAGTGAGCCAGAGTTCAGTCTTTTCAGCTATCAGGTACTACCAGGGAAGTAGAGGTGTTACTTGTATGCCACCTTACGGTCCTTACCTCTGAACGCTATTATTAAACTATCACACAGCTCAGCAGTGAGTCCATAGATCACTCGTCCTTCAATCTGGCCTAAACTGCAGACAGCCGCTGCCTGGACCTGTCGTACTGACACATTCTGCAGCTGGTCTTTGAGGGCGAGGTGCTTCAAGCGTACGTAAGCGGGTGGGGGTGGAAAAAAGTACGTGTGCGTACAGGGAGGGGAAGGGTCCAATTTTTCCAGATTTTTGCGTACTTACTATATGGATGGCCTTTTACTGACTGTCCTCTACCCAAGTAGCGTGTGAGAGATCTTTCTCAAAACTGAAGTACATTAAAAATCGCTTGCTAAGCTCGTTGTCTTCTACATATTTTGAAGCATTTTTGCTCATGTCGGTAGAAACCGATGTTTAAGTGAACTATATAATGACACAATTATAGATCATGTGTCTGAAATGGCACCCAGCTTAAAGAAGTTGCTTATACAATAACCATCATTTGGGTGGGTTATGATAAATCGATTTATAACTTTAAATGCATTCTTAATATTTTATGTCTGACGTAAATTAAGTTTGCGATTCATCGTTGTGTTATGACTATCCCGTTGTAAAGTTACCTGTTACCTTGGCTGAAAACAAATTCCCAAGAAAAATAAATGTCGGATAGGGCCGCTTTTGATTTTTTTCCCGGGCCGCTTTGACACTCCAGTCCACCACTGACTTCGTCTTGTGTTTGTAACTAATTGTACGGTGTCAATTGGTGCCCACCAAGTCCTCCGCAGTCCACGAAGCCTTACTTTCTTTCCTAATCCATGTGATCCTCTGCCTTCCCAGCTATCTCGTCCTCAACGAAACCCTCCGTAACAGCTGATCTGCCTCTCTTTGGTCTTTCAGGCAACCGGACTCGGACCACCAACGGACATTGATTTCTGGACAACCCCTCGGATACGTCGCAGCGCTCGTGAATAAGCTGGTGCTTTGCGCTCAGCTTTACAGTGGCGCTTTAGAAAATTGGAGATTACGATTACGATTAGGATTACGACGCAGCGGACATTCCTCCTGGTAACGAACGCAACTTCCTTTAGCCACACACACACGGCATCCTGGTTCCTGGTAATATATCAAGTAGAAGGTAGTGGTGCAGGGTGGATATGTGATCGACAGTGGCCCCAGAAGCGGGGTGAGCAAGATAAAATAACTTATTCACATTGGTACTCAGAAGATAATTTTGTCACATTGGTCCCAGAAGTGGAGCAAGGAGAAGGAATAGAAGTAGGAGCTAGAGAGTTTCCTTCACACAGAAGAAGTTAATAGAAGAGGCGAAGATTTAGCTTATTTAGATTAACAAAAATGCAAAGATTAGGCGATTAAAGCGCATAAAAGGTTAAAAAATTCAATTAGTACCAATTAGTACAACGCACATAATATCTGAATATAATGTGCTGTAATTCGAACGAGTAGCCTATATGAGCACGGTTTATTGAAGCAAATGAATGGGGTTGGTTGCAACATGTTTCAACCAACCCAAATTAAAATGTTGCAATCAGCCCCGAAGCTATGCGTAGACATTGTTATGGAAAATTTTACCGAATTACTTTTAAATAAAATGACTAAATGCATTTTCAAGCCCAGTGCCTTGTCCCACTTATGACACCAAACCACACGAAATTGATCCAAAACATTGAGCTACATTACGAAAGAATACAAAGCCGGAAAACTTACTGTTGATTGCCGAAAATAAACTTTTAATTATTTTCTGTAGCCGTTACCGCCTTCCTGCAAACAAATTAGGTCACACTGACCTAAAAACTACTCTACATAAGGGAGGCGAGTTAATTTCATGCTGCTTTTACATAGCGCCTAGATATCGACAGTGTTGCAACCAACACCTGTTGCATTTAGCCCTGGTCTCCCCTATACAGTAGAAGCTGATAACAGTTTTACAGGAGTCGAATACGACTGTTTATACGGCAGCGAACGGGGCGTCATCGCGGCCTACTATTCATTTAACCACCCCTGCCACCTAGCGAGTGGAAGGCTGAATAAACCTTACGGGGTCTACGGGATTCGATCTTGGTACCTACTGCTCTTCACGCCAGTGTGTTATCCATTGCTCTACGGGCCCCACGCCACAAATAATTACACAGGTTAAGTGGGTTTACCCATTGTCACGGAACTTCACGCCTGTTATAGCCTAACATGTTGTTTGATTTTATAGTGTACAACAAAGTTGATCGAATCTGAATTTTGAAAAAAATTGAATTTATCCGCTTGGCGTTTTTACATATTAGGCCTATATGAATATTTTTAATAAACATAGGCCTAGAGCTCATCCAAAAATTGTGAAAATTGTGCCTAAAATTCAGCGATTCTTGCAGCTAATCTCTTTCACGGCGTAAGTCAAACTGGAAAGGAAAGAACTTCCTACTGGGTGAGTGGCTAATGGAGGTCCGAGAAGAACTCCCAAATCGACTGGAAAGTTCATTTGATGATATTGCATCGAAACAAGAGGCAACACATAGCAGCCCAAAACATGAAGAAACCGTTAAAGAAAAAGGTACCAATTAGATGTATTCAAATGGTTCTGTGTAAATCTTCTGCTAAATGTTACCTGGTATGCACCAAGAGAACAAAATATAAATTCTTAACAGAAAAAGGGAAGTTGTGCTCGCGTGGTTCTGCATGCATCTTATTCATTCTCTAACTCTTCTTGGTGAGCTGCATTGGCGCTCTTTAGAATTCAGAATAAGATTTAAACTGGCGTGTCTTACCTATAAAACCCTAATAATGAGCACGCCTGCCTACGTTCAACCACTACTCTCGCCTTATATTCTGCATTGGCAAGATTGGTTAATCCACAGATAGTCAGTTTTAAAACTTGCCAATTTACCACTGCACTAAGATGGGTTGCTTTGAAAGAATCTCAATTTTGAGATCTTTGAGACAAATTATTAAGGTTAGACCAGGTATAATAAGAATTGAAGAGCACGTGGGAGGATTTTATCCAGGCAGCACACAGGTACCTGAATTTAGCTAGAGGTAGCGTTTTTATAGAAATTATTAAGATTAAAGATCACTTGATTGTTTAGGTAAAGAGTAATGTAATTTTTTTAATTTAAGTATGATAAACCTGAATGCTAAAACACCGTTTATATTGTGACTGTTGGTGTTGTTTTACTTTATTATGACCCACTGTTAGAGTCTGTTGGTCCAGAGATGTTCACTTTCTTCTGGAAAAAAGAGTCGCCATTCAGTCAGTGGCATCCAAGCAGCTTTGTCATTGATGACGAATGGTACAATTGTGCTGAACAGTACATGATGCATCAGAAAGCAGGTAAATATGCTATGCTAAGAGGTTTATTATTGATGCACAAACAAGTTTTGCAATCATGTTCATCGAATTGTGTTCACCAGCATGATCCCGATATTGATAAATACCAGCAGTTAACTCTTGAAGACGTCAGCAGCTGCCACCTTAAGAGTGCTTTTTAAAATATAAAATACTTACTGAAACTACACTAGCATGAGTAGTTTCTTGAGCTTATTATCTATACACGAGGAGGATTTCTGGCTATATATCATACTTGTGTCGTACTGTGCAATGATGATTGTGTTATTAAAATCATCCCAAACGAGAAAATTGCATGCAGTTGACTTGATAAGTATCAGAGAAGTGGACTCGGACGCAATATACTCAAGAAGAGACGAGGCATTTGCAAGCAAACGGCTTAAAATCTAATAAAAGTAGACTTTCCAAACAAAATTTGGCGGTAACCGGATGTTTCACCAGCAAGATCCCAACAGGTGACTGACTGGTAGTGGATAGAATGCAGGATTAATTCAAAATTTTCTTATTTCACCTATAGTAAAATCCCAAATGTTTGCTTGCATGTAATTTCATTATGTTTGATTGTGCGTTCTGGGTGTGCTTTTAATATCTTCATTAAATTCTGAATCAGTGTGCTGATGAAGTATTAATTAATTTCCTAATTTTTTTCTGTTTTCTTCTTATCAATTTCAGTGATGTTCGGTGATCATGAAAGTGCTCAAAAAATTTTGATGTCAGAAGATCCTCAAGAGCAGAAGCGTCTAGGAAAGAACGTGACAAATCTGGATAGCAAAAAATGGGGCTCCGTTTCCATGGCTGTTGTCAAAAGGGGAAGCTTAGCAAAGGTATAAATTGACTAAGTCATTCACATCCCTAAAGGTTGCATAGTTTACCTATAAAATGTTCTAACTTGGTATTAAAATATTCTTTTTCTGCAAGGTATACTTTCAGGCATTTGAAAGAAACACTTTATTGGTTAAAATGCTTTTCTTATTTGTGTTGACCTGGTGACCTGGTGATCCATTCGTTTCGTGTGTTGAATCAGTAACCAAAAATTTGTTTGGTTGCATGTGCTGAGCAGGTGCCTGTATTGACCCTGTGCACGCTTGCTTCTGTCACCAAGGACTATAATTTGGTACTAGTGTAAGCTGGGAAGTAAACGGCTTGTTTGGCGATGTGTATGACCTAATTGTCTGGGACCCAATTTGCTACAATAGCCAAAGACCATGAAATTAGCACCTTCAGTATTTTCCATTAGGGATATTGAGCTAACATTACTTACTTTGCTTAAATGCTGTAAATGTGTTTCCTTGGCATGCATAGAAATAGTTGAGTCTACGATTAAAACAGAGTTGTATGTATTGTTTGCACAACAACAGAAATTGATACTTTAAAAGTGAGACCTATGATGCATTGTTAAATTGAACTTTAGTGACTTTCATACTAATGCTTATGCAAGACATTTACTTCCCAGTTACTTGAGCTGTATTTTTATCTTTGTATATTTTTCTCTGTGTTTCTGCTTCATTATTCTGTGCAGCCCGATTGTGGCGAAATAAAGTTCATAGTGCATATAATTTATGAGTACTTTTTTTGTTGTTGTTTCAGTTTGGACAGAATGAAAACCTAAGGAAGCTGTTGTTTGAAACAGCCGGCACGACATTGGTTGAAGCCAGTCCATATGATCCTAAATGGGGAATTGGTCTTGAAGCAGAAGATCCGAGAGCAAAGGATCGCAAGCAGTGGCTTGGGAAAAATCAGTTGGGACAGATATTGACTGAAGTACGGGAGGAACTTATACACCATGGGATGGAAAAATATTCCTAGATTTGATGAAGTGCTACCATGGTCCATTTTTAAATGTCATGTGTTAGTTGTTGAGATTTATATTTATCAATAAATGCCCTGTTGCCTTTCTAAGTTGCCTGTTAGCACTATAGTGAATCAGTTCCATGTTTCAAAATTTGGGAATGACACGAAAGAATCGATGGACAATAATGGACTTTAAGAATGGATGAAAGGGGTGTCCCTGACACAGTATTCTATCATAAAGGCCAAATTTAAAAAGGGCTGAATCAAAAAAGCAAAACAACAAAGGCGAAGTTAAAAAGGGCAAACACAAAAGGCACATAATAGTAAAGGTGAAAATATGGGCCAAAATAAAAAGGTGCACTATAATATAAATTTTAGTGCTCTTGATAATATGAGTCAACATGAACTAAGCCTGGAAAGCTAATTTGGCCAAGGGAAATAAATATTTTACTATTCAATGCAAAGTCCTAAAAAATAATTATGTAAACTAATAGAGATGTTCAGGCTTGAATACCAAACACTGCAATGCATTAGCTGTTATAGATCTTTTGTTGTAATAAATTCAGTTGTTCAGTGTGAAAAAGGTGTACTTTTGTTAGCTATAGCAATTGCATTAAAAGTTTTATTTTCATTAATTTCGTGTAAATATGTTTTTATATTGAGTGATACTAGTGTACTGATAAGAAAGTATTAGCTTATCCATAATAGGCTGCCCCTCTGTTCCTGCATATTGACCTGACTGCTGCCTGTTTGATTTTGCTGTGTCATCACTTAATGCTTTGTGCATTAGAAACTGGCGCTATAGAAGTTGCAAATTCAGTGGTGGATTTAGCTATTAGAACAAACGAGGCCTTGACCTAGGAGCACATTCCAGATTGCAGCAAATATAAAAGAAATAAAAATTAAAATTCAACATACAAATTTAATTTAAAATTGTGGGCAAGAGAACTATAAATAAATATAATTAGTAAACCAGTGCTTTAAAATTTTCTGATGCTGTGGACCAGTACCGATAATTATTATTATTATTATTATTATTATTATTAATATTCTTTATTGATAAACCAAAAGCGAACCGCACATTGGTGAACAAGTATAGAAAAATATAAAACATAGAAGTAATAAGAAGATAATAATATTTGAAAAAAAGAGTATACATTTAAATTTTTAAAAGTAGAAAATTACTAATAACACTAAATCAAAGCATCATAACAAGAGAGAAAATTTAAATCTATAATAGTTACTATTATCTGAAAAGGGTAGCAGAATTTGAGAAGTTTTACTAATTAAACAACATCAAAAAGCATCCTAATAATAAAGCTTTTTCTAGTCAGATTATCAGAACGAGGTAGAGTAAGATTATGGCCTCTGGGGCGCAACAGGTAACCGGTCGATTTAATTTGAGGCAATAGACCATGAAGGACATGACCATCAAAGCTTCTTATGGCTAAGAAGAGACGGATATCAGCTGATTGACAGAGTTGAGCATAGGAAGGGTTGTCTTCAGGTAAGTAATGTCCTCTCATAAGTCGTCTTATGATTGAAGATAGCTTATCCCGATCACTTTGGTTAGTAAATCCCCACCAGGCAGGAGAAGCATACAATATTCGTGAGAGGATAGTTGCTCTAACCACATCATATAGGCAAGGTCCTTGTAGACCGTGAGCTACTAAGGTGAACCGATGCTTTTCAATATCAGCAGCTTACATTACACATATAATATATTAAAATTAAAATTTCTTAATATTGTCACTGTTTATTTTATTTGTTACGGTTGCATGTTTAAAACTGTTTATTACATATGAACATTGTGTAGTATTGTCACTTTATAAGTTTTACACTATACAATTTAATATTTATTTGAATATGACTAACTTTCTGCACATTGACCCGACTGCTGCTTGCTTGATTATTGCTGTGTCATAAGTTAATGCTTTGTGCATTATATACTAGTGTTACAGAAGTCGGAAATTCAGTGGCGGATTTACTATAGGAACAAAGTAGGCATGACCTAGGGGCACATTCCAGAGGGCAGGAAAATTTAAAAAAAAGACAAATTAAAATTGAACATATAAATTCAATTTAAAATTGCGAGCGACAACTATAAATAAATATATTTAGGCTAATTATTTATGATATGATATTGACTGTATAATTGACAATACATAATTTTAAACATTTTAAAGTTGCATTGTTCTTATTGGTGTCTGCTGAATTGTCTGGTGTTTTCCAAAACAAACATGAAAAAACTTAAACTTTGGAAGATAAATACTAGGAGTGGCAACAAAATTTGACCTGGGGCAGCAGAATGTTTAATTCACACCTCTGTGCAAATTAAAATAGCAATTTAGAAATAGCAGTTCCGGTGGTGTTTTGAAAACTTTTTCAATGCAAGAAGGGCTTAATGCGCTTTTCTCTGTGTATTTACTGTCTGGACAGAATGAAAGCTTATAGGGTTTGTTGTTTGAAACAGTTGGGACTACTTTAGTCGCAGCTAGTCTGGAAGATGCTGTTTGGGGAATTGCCTTGCCAGCAGAAGATCCGAGGACACAGAGCCGCAGTACGTTGATGGGAAAAATGGATTGGGCCAGATACTGACAGAAGTACGAGAGGAGCTTATGTGCTCCACTGTAGCAGTGGAGCATCATTGGGGTCTGAAGATTGCACATTGTTGCATGGAAATCGATTTGAATCCCTGATGAATCTTAAACAGTGAATGAGGAATATATTTCCAGTGATAAAATACTTACAGACTAGTGATGAGGAATGCATTATATAAATCACTGAAGAATTCTTGTAAAACAAATATCTTTGCCTGTCCTCTGCATATACTAACGCTTCGACAGACATTTTAAATACACGCACACACACACACACACACACACACACACACACACACACACACACACACACACACACACACACACACACACACACACACACACACACACACACACATGTAACTAGGGTGACCACGAGTCCCGGATTGTCCGGCACACTCCCGGAATTTGAAAACAATTTCTCCCATCCTGGATACGTCCTTTCCAGGACGGTGAAACTTCCGGACTGGAATTTTTCTATAATTAAATACGCATAATTTGCTATTTTAATTTTCCAATAATTAGAAAGTAAACAAAGAAATAAGAACTGTAAGAACATCAACAAATATGCAGCGCCACCTAACAAATTTTCTTTCTAATTAAAACAACAACAAATAAAATACTTCATTTTGGTCTAAAATCTTACAAATATATTTCAGTTGAGGCATTGCGTATGCAGAGCGCTCTTCCAAATAAAAGGAGCCTAGCCGAATTTGACTCCGCTTAACCGTCTGCTACCTTTAAATCTGAACCTCAAATCAGTTAAGCTGACCATACATGCCTCATTGATTTTGTGTTTGGGTAAGCGTCTCTGAATAAACTGGTTGTTGCGATTTAGCTTTTTGGGTGCTGAAGAAATCAGAAGATTGAAATTAACAACAACAAAAAAAGGTTTTGAAATTTTACCCGAAATCCCCATAATCCATTGCTTCTGCATTGCTGATCGCCTTTGCTATTACGAGATCGTTGCCTATCGGCATCTAGCATGACGCAAGGTGTTTTTGGGAAAGCGTGACGGCTATATTGCATCAGAATTCTTGTTTTTGTTGTTGTTGAAAGTTTTGTTACCATTGATTTCATTTCCTCGCGAGTGTTAAGGTAGAAATGAAGTTATTCTACGATTCAGGAAATACTGAGGCTTGCAAGATTTCGATTGCGGCAAAGTTTGCTGGTGTTGATGTCTGCTTGGTCCACGTGAAGCCGGACGGTAGATGTTTATACGTTTATATTTCTATTATCTTTTAAAACACCGAGTTGCGCAGTTTTGTACGTTGATTGATACTGCACGATCTGGTTGAATTCCTCTTTTCTTCACAATCTGGTCTGATATAGGCTAAATTAGGTGTAATGCGTAGTTACAGGCCACATATTTTAGTAGTTAATAAATCAACTAAGCATTTATATAGCGCCTATTCCAGGAAACTATTCAGAGGCGTTCCCAGCCAACCCCGGCGAAGGAGAACAGTCTTTAGAGCAGAGAAGAAAGTGGTGGACGAGTCTCAAGGAAGAGACCGCGTCTCAGGAGGAAGCCCATTCCAGATTGTGGGTCCAACGATGGAGAAAGTGTGCTGCTGCATAGTAGTGGTGCGTGCAACAGGAACAGAGAGGTCACTACAGGTGGCAGAGCGAAGAGAACGGTGACTAGGTGGAACAGAGGCACGAGAACAGAGCTCGCGGACATAGGCGTAATTTGTGGGGGGTACGAGGGGTACCCGTACCCCCCTCTTTTTGGACTGGGGGGTACCGTACCCCCCACTTTTTTAACAATGCCAATGAATATTTTATTATTGTGCCTTCCCAGAGATCGCAATCTTAGCCTTGCTTCGTGTTTGTAAGAAATTGGTACCCCCCACTTTTTCGACCAAAGTTACGCCTCTGCTCGCGGAGATAGAAGGGAGCATGGCCAAGCTGACATTGCCCGACAATGGAGGCAACCCGGTAGACAATGTGTTGCGAGAGTGGTAACCAGTGGAGGACATCTCGCCATGTATTCAGAGACATGGCCAAATTTAGGGATGCGACCAACCAAGTACGCAGCGGAATGCAGTACGCGTTCGAGGCAGTTCAGTCGAGCGAGGGGAAGCCCAATATAGATGGAGCAACGTAGTCAAGCCGACAGGTAATGAACGCATGAACGAGTGTAGCAGCAGATTGGCGGAAAGAGAGAGGGAACCACACGAAGCTGTCACAGCTGAAAGTAGTAAGTAGGGCATAACCGGAAATCGCCTCGGACATTCACCTCGGCCGAATATCCCGTTTTTCAGCACTATTCGCCTCGGCAAATACTCTACACACAAATAGTTGCAAATAAAATTTGTGAACTTATTCCATTAACTGAATTTGTAGGCTCATAATATCAGCTTTCAGCTTCATCTAGCATATTCATTTTGAAGAAAAAAATACAAAAAACACCAACACTGGAAGTCCATAACGGAAGTCAAGTGCATTTCATTGATTTTTTAAATTTCTAAAATTCAAAATGTATTAGTTAGTTACTAAAAGTACAAAAATTTATCTCGCTAGTTATTTATTACATGAAAAAGTGAAGCCTCGCATATATAGAACAAATGGTACTCGGTGGAAAATGTCTACCCGGTTATGCCTTAGTAGTAAGCACAGCTCAGCTGCGAGATATGCGGAGAGAGGGTGAGTTCTGAATTCAAGATGTTTGTATCTTGTGGTTTTGGTTAAATTGGACTTACACGGCATGCGGCCGATCACGTATAAACAATATGTCTGCCATAGACTGAAAGAGAATAGAGTGCTGCGAGCTCTACCCATCAATTCTCCAAGTGAGTAAGGGGGTTGCATGTAGAAACTATTCAATCAGAAAAGTTTCTAATATATACATAAGAATGCTAATGAAAATGCACACCAACGGGTACAAAACGTTGATGCATAAAAAGAGTGAAGAGACAATTTGGCACAAGTTGTGACTTGTTTCATATGTATGTTTAGAAGTTCCTGTGGCAACTGGTGAAGCGTATTTCATCATTAAAACATCTCTACAAAGATTTGTATATACATATACAAATCTTTGTAGATATGTTTTAATGATGAAATACGCTTTATATCAGAAACTTATGTATTGAATAATTTCTTACATGCAATGAAAGTCTTCTTCAAACATATCCTTGGTGGTAAATGGTGGCAATTATTTTGACACGTGTTCTTTTTTGTAGAAAAGGTTGTTCCTTTCCTCGTCAGCAGTCGTCTTCCAGTCTTGGAAACAACTCCTGGCGATTTCATCTTCTCCAGCAATGAAGCTTGCAGGTAATTGAATTAAGGATTTTCAGAGTGGATAATGAGTAGACAAGTCTTGAATGAGGAGTTGGATAAATTAATTAAATGTATTGTAAGGGTAAGTGTTTTCAGCTTAGTATCCTGCTATATCAGTGTTTATGTTGTTTATACCTGTGTTGTCAAAGTTATAAGAATATTCTTGGTGTTCTATAAGTTTATGAAGACTTGAGGAAAGGGGTGATTTTTTTGGTTAGGGTTCCTCTTATATAGGGTGTCTTACACTTAACTTTAAATAGTAATTTTAAGGTAGCATTGTATTTATGCAAATTTCTTGCATATTGGTTTTTGTTAATGTACAAGGGTTGATGTAAATTATGAAGTCTTTCATTATCCATAGTTTCTATGATGAACTCGTGATGATAACATCACAATTTTGTTACTTAATTGATCTTATGCTTGTAGGTATGTCTGGAGTTCTGGAAAGACGGTGACTGAGCAGGATACTCTTACAGATGACATGTGGTTCGAATGGGAGGCAGTTCAACTTCGGGTTTGTTTCTTCATCTCTGCTGTCAGAATATGGATTTTTAACTTTGCAGTTAGAATTTTCATGCACGTGGTTTAAGAGGTTAAATATGCTAAACATGGTACATCTGTTAGTAGCAGTGGGATAAGAATATATAATGTAATCTGCTCACCTTTTATTCGATGCTCTGCCATTGGCTTTTTGTTATTTTTATTTAATTAAAAATTGTATTTAATTATGTTGAAATATTTAGAATTGATAGTACATGAATATGTAATAACTTTAAATTTATTTATTTATGGTTGATTGTTACTGTGCTGATGAAAGTGCAGGGGTCTTGAAAGCCATCATTCATGTTGATGGCCTGGTCTTCAGATTGACCCACTGGCTGCATGTGGCGACCATGGTGCTGCTTTCTGGGGACTGGGATTAGCACCAGTCTGAGCAGTAACACACCAAAACTGTTAGTTTACATTGAACTTTTCGGTTTTCAATTTTTACTGCTTTTTATTTTTGCTGAATGGTGCTGCTTGGTTAATTTTTACTTTTGCTTGTATCTTTGGGTTGCAGCCAGCTGTGCAGCAGATGGTGACTTCAAATGGACAGAAAGTAACAGAGTTGAAGGCAGTTTTGCAAGAACTGAATGATACAGTGAAGGAAAGGGGTGGAATAAATGGGGTTAGTTTTGCAAACTGTTTGATATTAGAAAAAATCTTGCAACTTGCGCAGATTTTTATGCAGCACTTTGAAGAAATTGCAACACTGTTAAGTTGCCAGTATGTTAAATTGAAAACTAACCTATCCCATGCAGTAGAGCATCTGCTTGCTAGTTTGGCTAAATGTCCCTTGGGAAAATCCCAAATTGCCGCTCATTAACTACAACCTTTTTCATTTTCATGTCATTAGTGAGATGGTGCCAGCAGTATGATGCTGTTTTTCAATGGACAGTGGCCAATGCATCCCAAGGCTGTTGTTTGGATCAAACATACATTTGTGTGTTTGCCTTCTCCTTTTGCCTCTCCCTCTCTCTGGCCAAGTACAAAAAATTACTGTGTTCTCATTTAATTTGTGGCTTGTGTCACTCCTTTCAAAACGTACAAACTGGAATCTGATGTTACTGTAAGAGCAATACTGATTGCTGAATAGTTTCCTTGACGTTTCACTCTATATATTGTAATGTAATATATGTAATGTAATAACACATTTATACATTGCCCTTTAAGAACCTCTCAGAGGCGCTAGACACACGCCATATGTCTGAGAATAAATGCATTTGCAGCAACCGAGTGAATGAGACAAAGTCTTTATTGGTAATAGTGTCGCAAAGTGGGAGCGGAAGGCTGTTCCAGAGCAAAGGTGCTGCCACAAACAAGCCCCATTGTGTGCACATAACAGTGCGAGACCGTGGAACCATCAGGTCCCTCTTAGTAGCGGATCGAAGCATCTGAATCGAGACTGGCTGACACAGCTCGGCAATGTAATCTGGACCAATTCCAGCCATAGCTTTCCAGACCGGTGTGTTGTGTTGTTACATTACAAGAACAAATGAATATCTTATGGTAAGTGTTGGAATAAATTGGGTAAAGTGAAACACCTGTTAGGTTTATTTAAAACTAGCTGGTTTACCCGGCGTTGCCCGGGGTTATAAGTTTCAATCCCTGTAGCGAATAAGCAACAAATTTAGGTATAAGTTTAAATGCGTGTAGCGAATAAGGAAGAAATTTAGGCGACCTGTGGGGGAGACTGCTTCGCAGTCTAGGCGTGGACTGACTGCTTCGCAGTCTCCCGTGGACTGACTGCTTCGCAGTCTCCCGTGGACTGACTGCTTCGCAGTCGCCCTGTGGCGACGACTGCTTCGCAGTCTCCCGTGGACTGACTGCTTCGCAGTCGAAGAGGGTGAACCCGGTGTTGGTGGGTTCAAGAAAACGCCATAAATCTAGCCCTCACTGCCCTTAGTAAAGAAGAGTCTTTGAAGATAAAATTTTTGCTGTAAAACGACAAATATAGTTCGAATCGATCGTAATTAAATTTTGTGTGAAAGTAAACAATGTCGTTAAGCGCATTATTAATGACGTTGGGGAATACACGCGCCATAAATAGAACCCCCAGCAGTGGAAGAGTGTTATGCGCATTATTAATGACGTTGGGGAATACCGGCGCCATAAATAGAACCGCTTTGCAGTGGAAGCGTGAGGGACGGTCGGTTGGGTAGAGTTTTGGGATTTTCACCATGTTAGCGGTGAAAAGGCGTACGCGAACCCCTCCACTGGGTGTCCGAGGCCGACACAGTAGTGAAGGTTTCGAGTGAAAAGGTGCAAAATTGTAGAAGTTAAGCCCGGTCAAACAGACAGAGAGACAGACAGACAGACAGACACACAGAATTCTCGCTTTATTTATATAGATGAATTGTGAATTGAAAAAGAAGGCTAATTTTTGTTATTTCTTAATGCTGTAAGAATTATTTTGCTTGTTTTTAGTTAACAAATGTGTTAATTAATTTTTGTGCAGCTGAATCTCGTGTCGAGTGCCATTGCAATCTGGTGTTCACTCTACCCCGTATTCTCTGATGCATCTCCATACAAAGGTCTGTTCATTTCCACTAATTTCGCTCTTTAGTATTTACTCTGCACTTGTTTGTGCAATTGTAAGATAGAATGCTATGTACAAAACAGAAATTTATGAGGTTGCCATCTCTTTTCCTCTGTGATATCTATGCTGAACATGTTTTACAGAAAGTCTCTCAAAGGTAAACTATCCAAAAGCCAAAGCTTTTATCGAGTAAGTAAACTGAACTACACATAATTTAAGCATAACTTGAGGTCCAGTGCAAGTTATGACTTGTTCAGCTATGTAAGCATCATTTCCTTACAGATGAACTTATTATTAGTTTTCAAGGTGTACCTGGAAAACATTATAAAAATGTGCGTTAATCTTTTGTACTGAAATGTAACTTGACGTAGAGACATTCATTCATTCATTCATTCAGAGGACATAATCCTCCAAGATACCTACTCAGAGACGCTCTCAGCCCAACTCTAGTGATAAAAGAACAGTTTTAAGATTCTTGTAGACATACTCAGAAGCAATTGCTTATAACATATCTGTTATAAGCACTAGGAGATGCAGGTCTCTACTGCCATTCCAAGTGCTGGTCATGGCTTTTAGGTGAAAAGGTGCAGCATTGTGTTTTTGATTGTGGACATGAACATGGACATGGTAGCCACTTGGTTAGAGTACTCACCTTGTAACGTGGAGAGTACGAGTTTGAGCCTCCCCTCAGACAGTTACTGTGTAGGGACCTTGAGCAAATCCTTAACATACTACTACAGCACCGTAGACTGATGCTTGGTCATTAGGTAGTTGCGCTTAATAAATGTGTAATAATAACGAACAAGACATACATGTGTGCTTATAGTTCGTTATTTTGACAGAAATCTCGAAGGAATTTCCTGAAATTGGCGGCTGGTTTAACAGCATTGGTTCGACGGTTGAAGTGCAGAAGGGACTGCAGGATATCTTATCCGATGCCACGTGGAATAGCATTGCTGTATGTATTTTAAGATTCTCAATGCTTTAGGTATGTGTGCAAGATAAACATCAAATGTGCAGCTTCGTTTTTGACATCTTACGGAATTCCATCGACTTAACACTTGCCATTTGTTAAGACACTTTATGTTTATATTTGCAGTGTAGTGCAATACATGTATTTACAGCAAAATGGAGTCTTAAAAGGTTTCTACAGATATGAATACGTTCTAACTTGTAAAGACTATATTAGCAGTGCTTCTGAAGAGAACTTCATGGCCAGGTTGAATCAGAATGTCATCTGTATTGATGTTGCATATAGATCTATGCTTATGATATCTAGATATTTGTAAAGCACCATTTAAGACTCTCACAAGGGAACTTAACTGATCTAAAGGGTTGCATCTTAGGGATGGCTTGAAACTGTTTCTTGAGCTGCCTCTGATGAAATATTAATGTTCATTGGTTTTAATCATCTGTTCTTGTGGTCCAATCTTAACAGAAGCAGTTTACAGTCTCATGGGGACTTTTTCTTGTAGGAACTGTTTGTTAATGTTTTGGGCAATTCCTGATCTTCCACATTTCATGTTAAACATGTATTTCCTTTGATTATTCACTAATTTGTTAACCTGCACTTCATACTTGTTTTTGTATACCAGAGTGCCATCTCTCATCATCTGATTCTTGCTGGACCAGGGACAACGCAGAAGAAGGAATCAACTGACTGCAAGGAGGTCCTTAGCTTTTCCTTTTTGTCTACACAGTTTCATTAATGCTTCCTGGTAACAAATATGTTATGGGTTCATGTATTTCATACATAAATTAAGGGAAAACTTGTAAAGCGCAACTTCAAGAAAAAACTCTTCAGCAGTGCTTCCGACCAAGCAGGGAAAACCTAAGATCAGACAGAACAGACTTCAAGCACTGGTGGAAAAGGAAGATAACAGACTGATCAGCTCACTTCTGATTTGAACAGGAAGACTATTCCAGGATACAGGATCAACAATGGCAAAGCTTCTGTGCTGGGAAGTGGACGACCTAGCACAAGTGATGACAAGGATAACTTGTGCAGCCGATCAGGGGGACCCGCAACTAGGAAAAGAAGAGACAAATATACACACTACACAGGGATCAGGGATCTGATATAGGATGGGGCAGTTCCCATTAGGCAATTGTGCATGAGAGTAAGAATCTTATATTCAGTGTGTTGAGGTATAGGTAACCAGAGCAGTGTCTTCTATATAGGCAGAGATATGGCCAAATTTTGGGAAGCTGCCGATCAGATGAGCAAATGGATTTAGAACAGACTGCAATTTCGAGATAGGAGCGGAACCCAGTCCAGATAAAACAGCGTTAAGTGATAAAGTCCATTCTGGTCGATTCCATTTCAGGACTAATATAATGCTTCTAGTCTACACTGAAGACCTCTACAACCATGATATGTAATGAAACATTCATTAATTGGAAATCAAATCCAAGCTGTAGCTGGTTGGACCTCTGTAAACAGAAGGACAGAAGAAGAAGAATATTGACTCCTGGAAAACAGATGTTTAAGTTTGAATTTCACCATTTAACTATGATATTTAAATTATGTTGTGTCACTGTACATTACTAAATTGTGTTTTTTGTCACTTTAATTTTTTAAACCTGTTTCAAAATTAATTCATTACTTTATTGTTTGCAGGAGGCCTGCTTAAAGAGTACTATCACACAAAAGGAGCTTGATGATGCCGAAGACATGTTTTTGAACGGCCTGTCTAAAGCAGCTCTGAGACGAGTCAGACCAGGAAAAATGTCAGTTTCTTTTGTTAATCAATTCTTTTGATCTGCCATAGATGACAACCAGTCGTGAATTTTATTAATGAATTTTGTTTTTATTACTTATTTCAGTTTTATTCACTGTTGCCAATTGTGTAATACTTGTTGCTGTTGTTAATCTATGAACTAAGTATTATAAATATGTTATGAATTCGTTTGGTGTGGTGTGTTATTGATATAGTTTAACTTTTATCCAGTACGCTAATTACTGCACTGTTCAGCTTCTTGGTTCACTTTTTCAGGTTTTAATGCACACTTTAGTTGGTCATATAAAGGTGCTATAGAAATGTCCTAGTGGATACTTAAATTATTCAGATTTAAACCTTGTACTAAATGTGCTTTAACACATTAATGATGAGCTGCATTTTTTTTCCAGTCGCTTTTAGTACACTCTCGTCGTTTAAGTGTACTTTCTGTTGTCAAGCCATGCAGCAATTTAGTCCAGCTGTTTGACTGCTGTTTGCACTTCATAAAAATGTTTTTCACATTCACTTTCCACACATGAGAAGACGGAGCTGTGTAATTAATTGGCATTTGTGTTCATTTAACGTAAACCAGAGCAGTTGTTTGGCTGCTGACCCATGACATTTCTTCCCATCAATTGAAGCTTGTGTTATTTTCTGCAGCCTGCCACAACCCGGCGAGAAGAACTTTCTAATAACAAGTGCCTTGCCTTACGTCAACAATGTCCCGCATCTCGGGAATATCATCGGATGTGTGCTCAGTGCTGACGTCTACGCCAGGTATGGATGGCTTTAAATGTTAGACAATTTATATGACATCTGTGTTTGGCAACTCTGTTTAATGAGGAATGTTACAAGTTTGTTACAGTACAGTCAAGTACTTTGCTTAGAACTGTTCAGAAAGGTTGCAATGAAATCAGGGCTGTAGTCGAGGGTATACGCGGGTATACAGCGTATACTCACCTCTAGACAACGTATACTCATGGCTGTAGCGAGGGTATATGCGGGTATACAGCGTATACTTACCTCTTTAGAGACCATATAGGCATTGACTAATTAAATTTGCAGAAAAAAGAAAGGTAATGAAAGGTTTTGAGAGCGAATGACTAAAAAAAGGTCATCAACTTTTTCAGAGATGAATTCCTAAAAAAGGCAAGAATTTTGGAATTTTTTTAGAATTCCTAAGAGGTCATAAATTTGTCTCGGACGAATTCCTAAAAAAGGTCATCACATTTTTTGAGGGTGACACCAACCAGCCCTAGTGACGCTGCTTCTCACCGGTAGCGTGTACTCACCTCTAATTTTACCACTACAGCCCTGGATGAAATGTATCACTTTTTGTAGTTCAAAAAGCATGTTGCATATAAAATGTGTCCTACAGCGACTGTTATTATTATTATTATACATTAATATAGCTATGGTTGTGTTTACAACTCTGCTGAATGGTCCTTTGACCTTGGGACTATGCTTAAGAGGAGTTTCTATAGAGTCATGGGAACAAGTACGTTACCTTTACTTTACGCATATTATTACTTTTATCCAGGGTCTTAGAAATTCTCAAAAGGTAAGTGTGCCTTGAAAATGGATGAAATGTTGCTGTTCTTTGTATACCATTGTCAGTATCTTCGATACGTGGTCGCTGATTTCTCCGCTTTGCCATCCAAGGCAACTGGTTGTTCCACCAGGTCGAACTTCCACACGGTGCGGCAAAGGAGTTTTGTTGTGCTTTGGCCCATCCTCCTGGAACAGACTGCCTAACGACCTGCAACATGACCTTCTCAGCCTCTCTTTTCCGCAAGCGCTTGAAGATTATTCTGTTCAATCGTAGTTTCATTGTGTTAGGTCAGGAGTGCCTGTGATGAGTCTCTCTCGAAGTAGCGCTATATAAATTTACAATTACAATTATACCAGTGTATATAGTTTTGCCAGTTTTTCTTATCAGATTCTGTCGTCTGAGGGATTACAATACACTGTACATCTGTGGCACGGACGAATACGGAACAGCGACGGAGACGAAGGCGATAGAGGAAGGACTGACTCCACAAGAAATCTGTGATAAATACCACAAGATTCACGCCGAAATCTACAAGTGGTTTAAGATCAGTTTCGACTATTTTGGCCGAACAACCACTCAGCAGCAGACACAGTTAGTAGTGTGACATCTGTGTGAATTTTGTCAACTGTCAAATGTGGGTGGAATTTTGTTGGTTAGGTTCCATTAGAAGCATTTCAAGTGTGATTTGTTGGTGGTGGTTCAGAAATGTGTATTATACATGGAAAAGTAAAGTGATAAAGTTGAACATTTTTTACACGTTCTACTTTTAAGTTCTTGCACTCCGGCTTTCTTCTCTTCATATTCCTCACTTTGTTAAGTTACTTTTGTTATGATGATTAATGATCAGATGTTTATTTTGTGCTAATTAGTGAATTTATTGTCACACTTAGAAACTCTGCTGTCTTTTTTGTTGATTACAGGATTGCCCAGGATATTTTCTGGAGACTTCATGAGAATGGTTTCGTTTTGAAAGACAACGTGGACCAATTACTCTGCGAGAAATGCAACAGGTGGGCAATTAAGTATTTGGTATGAAATTATTTACACAGCTACAAATATCTATGTTCTTTACACTGCTACTCGTGTAAACATGGGAGCTGGCTATATCCATCCAGCCAATGTGAGTGGAGGCTGTGTTGTTTAACGGAATATGTTTAAACTGTTTTAGGGCCAAATTGAGGGCTTTGATGACGAAGCACGCATGCTCTGAATGTTTAATTAAAGCCGAGAAATGAAAGTAGTTTTTTTTACAGATATTAGATGTTCATTATAGTTTGTTGTCATTTTTGTCTGGATTTCAGATAAGCAATACATCTAACAATCGAAAACCTTTGTTCTAAATGAACTTCAAAACAATTTAGACTAGTATGAGCAGGACTTTTGTGAGGTACCTAAAGGACAATATGGGAATTGTCTAAGGAACTAACCAAGTAATTAACTATATGACCAAAATAAATGCAAGACAAGCTGTTTTAGTATTTAACTGTTTATACTTGTTGTTTTGTTGTGATTTCAGATTTCTTGCTGATCGATTCGTTGAGGGCATTTGTCCGTTCTGTTCAGCCGACGATGCACGGGGAGACCAGTGCGACAAATGCGGAAAACTCATCAATGCCGTGGAATTGAAGGAGCCGAAATGCAAACTGTGTCGAAGCACTCCAGTTATCAAGAGCTCCAGTCATCTTTTTCTTGACCTTCCAAAGGTATGTCTCATTTAAAGGGTTTCCAATGTTAAGTTATTCTGCTTTGACTTAGAAAAGATGACAGGCTGAATAATTATTAGGGAAAGTAGGCTTTCCATTGTGAACTTTGATGATAGTGCATTCTGCATTGGTTCACTCTGTATGTGGTATGGTCAGGCACAGATCCCTATGTTCAATCAATGGGGTGCACCTTCTGTCCCTTGCTCATCCTTTCTTTTTTCTTGTGCTGCCTCTTTAAGGCATTATCTGTCTGTACTGGCCCTCCTTAGTTGTTAGTAGTGTCCAAATAGGAGTTCTATTCTACTGAATCTGTGTTATGTACTGCATTTCCGGTATGTTACTTCAACACGAGTATAAAGTTTACTTCAGCCATTGATATTTGATTTCAGCATGAGAGGAACAGGGTTTCTTTAAAATGTTTTTAATTTCCATTTCTTCACTCATAATTATCAATCTTTGATGCTTTGCTCTGATGCTTTCATCTTGTATACTCCATACTGTTTTATTCAGTATTTATTTTATTGTATCTTTCTATCATCTAATACAACTTATGGTGCTAAGCAGTTTTACGTACACGGGTAAGTTACTTATCTGAGATGCTTAGAAATTGGCTGTTTTGCATGCTAAAGCATAAGCAAGGCTTCTGCTTGTCACAGTAGTAGTATAAGAGACATTTATTTACTGCTCTGTGACCCTTGAGCCATCAGTGGATGAATCCCATGGGGTCCGTGCTTTGCAGGCCTTGCCATTTGTTTTTCAGGTTATACTGTTAATGTATTCTGCTGCTTGGTGGCTGTGAATAAACAACTTATCCAATGTGGCTTGGAGTTCATTCAGCAGGCTTGAGCCCACAATCGTCGGATCAGTCTAAGTGCACTACTGTTTTACCTTTGCAGTATTTAATTGAAAATATTCTGTTGCATTTAGTTGGAGCCAGATCTGAACAAACATCTTGGCAAGGCATTTGAAACGGGAATCTGGACGTCAAATACTAAGATGATCACAAAGTCGTGGATCAGAGATGGACTGAAGCCGAGGTGTATCTCGCGTGACCTCAAATGGGGAACGCCTGTTCCACTCGATGGATACAAGGAAAAGGTGTGCTCCATGTACAATAATTGACCTGTATTGATTCCTATTGAAGAATCTGGATTAGTATTCTAATTGAAGAATATGTATTAACTCTTACTCAATAATCTGCATTAGTTTGTGTTGTTTTCTGATACACAGCTAGAATTTTAATTTGATTGAAACATATAGGTCGACTCAGCCTTCCACTCCTAGGGGGGAGGTGTAAACTGAGCGGGCGCCTAGCAGGCTGCCAAGACGTGTTCTATAAGATCTTGATAATTGTACTGTTATATGTTTCAATGTTACTTACTGCAGTTTCTCAGTGAGCTTGTTAATAAACAGTTAAACACGAATATTATTATTAATATTACCTACAAAAAAATTATCTTATAGTGCTACCTTTTAAGTGTTTTTTTTCTAAAGTTGCTAAGAAATCAGAAGAAGATGGCTATTTAATGAATTAAGTTTAAGTTTAATGACATCTTGTTTCTTGCTCTTTAATGCGTCTACATTTTCTGTTGTGTCAGGTTTTCTACGTTTGGTATGATGCTCCAATCGGTTACATCTCCATTACTGCCAACTACACAGACGAATGGGAGAAATGGTGGAAGAATCCAGAGCAGGTTTGTTGTTTTGTATAATTTTGTCATGCTTGTCAAAAGATTGTTTAACCTTTGACAGTACTGATTTGCTGATATCAAGTGAAAGCTTCCGTTGCATCGAAGTAGTTTTTCCGTATAAATTGATGTCATCTTTCCCCAAACATGAATAGTAGTACACTTTTCAGCCTGTGTTTCAAATTGGTTCAATAATCATGTACAGTGCTTTAAAGAGGTCTGTAAGCAGGGCTGTAGTGTTAAAATTAGAGGTGAGTATACGCTACAGGTTAGTTTTCCAAAACAAATTAGAAGTGAGTACAAATATTTTGTGAGGTGAGTATACGGTCTCTAGAGGTAAGTACACGCTGTACACCCGCGTAAACCCTCGACTACAGCCCTGTCCGTAAGCATTGGTGTAAGTGTTTGATATATACTGGTGCATGCTGATTCAGTTACATAAATGAATTTACCAATTTCAATGATTAAATAAACAAAATTATTTACAGTATCAATTCGCTCATATCATAAAACATCAGTTAAAGCTTTGCAGTAATGATGGGTTTTATCATTTCTGCACTTCAATTACTATACAATACAATACAATTCAACTGAAATTTGATAAGCCCTTCTTAAAAAGTTCAAAAGTGCACATTGAAGCTGGGCAGCAGGAAACATTAAGAACTGTAAGCCAACTGGGAAATGTATCTGTGCATTTTTTGTCTCTGTTGATGTATGGAGGTATTTGGTTGTTTCCTGTTGTCTTGATAAGTATCTTGAATGATTGGACTGGTTGATTTCTTAAATTAAAGGTACAACTGTACAACTTCATGGCCAAAGACAACGTTCCCTTCCACAGCGTCATCTTCCCATGCTCTCTGCTTGGAACAAGAGAACCATGGACTATTGTCAACAATCTCAGTGCCACAGGTGAGCTTACAATGTTCTGATAAGCTGTGATTAGTTTGTTTTGATAAGTACTATGGGGGTGGTTATTATGGCATTCTGATAGATTGGCATTATTTTGCTTGACTAATTAATACAATACAGTGATACAATATAACTCAGGTTTGATTATGCAAAAATAAGAAGTGCAGGAAATGTTGAGAACTGGAAGAGGAAAGTTTTGGGTTTATAGTGAACGACAGTCTTGGTAGGAAAGTTTCGAACGAGAGGAGGTAGACAGAGTTCCAGATGGAAGAACTGGCAACTGTGAATGGATGCCGATCAAAGGGAAGATGGGTTCCAAGTACAATGTATTTAAGTGCAGAATCTAACATTGTGTTGCCATTAGATTTTGTAGCATTTTTGTTAGAATGGGGTTGATTTGTTTAAGAAAGTCACTGCAGAACTGGATCAAACCAGATTTTGCCATTAGTTTCTGTGTATAGTCATTACTGCACTATGAAGTCATTGTTTCATGATACAGCCTGTGCTGTCACGGATACGTTCGGTTATGTGGATGTGATAGATGCACTGTGTTATGAAGGTAGTCACATCCAGTTGTATTTTTGTGCTTGAATTTTGAGTATTTTCCAAGTTGGTATTTATTTTTATTACAGAATATCTGAACTATGAAGATGGCAAGTTCTCCAAGAGTCGACGTCTTGGCGTATTTGGTGACAACGCGAGGGACACTGGGATTCCAGCTGATGTTTACAGGTTCTATCTGCTCTATGTGCGTCCAGAATCTCAGGTAAATTATACTGCTTAACTCACCTGTTCTCCAGGTGTGTTTACTCTGGTTTAAAGATTCATTATTCTATGACTTGATGATTGTTGCTGTGCATGGTTATGACATGTCTGGTGAAGGTAAACAAGCTAACACTTGTTTAATGACATGCATGGTGAAGATAAAGAAGGTAGCACTTGTTTAATTACATGCCTGGTGAAGGTAAACAAGGTAACACTTGTTTAATGATATACCTAACAAAGGTAAACAAGGTTACACTTGTTTAGTGACATGTCTGGTGAAGGTAAACAAGGTAATATTTGTTTAATGACATGCCTAGCAAAGGTAAACAAGGTAACACTTGTTTAATGACATGCCTGGTGAAGGTAAACAAGATAACACTTGTTTAATTATATGCCTAGCAGCGGTAAACAAGGTTACACTTGTTTAATGACTTGTCTGTTGAAGGTAAACAAGGTAACATTTGTTTAATGACATGCCTAGCAAAGGTAAACAAGGTGACACTTGTTTACTTGCCTCAATGGCATGGTCACAAGATCTATCTTCAACCTTGCATCAGTATTAATAAAGGATGGAGGTCTGAGTTGGCACCAGGTTTTTCTTCCGTTCTTATTACTTTCTTGTTTGACTTCTGCTTTAACTTTATTTGTCTTTTATTTGAAATTATTTTCTATTTGTTAAGGACATCTACATGTTTCTGTGAGCTGTTTTCATCCATGGACCTCTGTTTTCATTTTTGCAGGACAGTTGTTTTAGTTGGGAAGACCTTTTGCTGAAGAACAACAGTGAACTGCTCAATAACATCGGAAACTTCATCAATCGGTAATTTTGGACTCTTCATCGAAATTAACTAAGTTTATTAGTCAGTCAACATTTATTTAATTCTTGGCAATAACTGTCATTGTTGTAAGACAGTTAGAAGATTATTTACTTCATCAGTGCTTTAGTACTTGAGATCAAAGTTAATTTTAGTGGCTCATCGCATATGATCCAGTAATTATTGTTAATGGTACAGTTAAAAATTGCCTTTTTTGTCATGGGTGATAACATGCTTGGTTTAAAATTCAGTGTGTGGTGTTAAGCTCAGGTGGATTGAGCACTAGATGGCTGGAACTGTGAGCAACGACAAGCTTGTAACCCCAGAAAAGAACATAATAAAGGTGTAATGTAGCAAGGTGTACTGTAATGTGATGTAATGTAATGTGGTGTAGTATTGTAATGGGATGTAAGGTAAGACAGTGTAATGTAATGTGGTGTTGTGTTATGTGGTGTATGTAATGCAATGTTTTTAAAAGTAATTTAGCATTTATGGAATGCTAGCTAGGTCAGTTATTCCGAAGATTAGGACTGTGCCATAAAAATTTCGCAGTTGATTGGCCGAGGTGTGCATTCATTGAATTGTTTTGCCTTCCAGAGCTCTGATGTTCATTTCAAATAATTTTGGTGGCCATCTGCAACGAATCACTCTGAATGCAGAAGACAAAGAACTGTTGGTCAACGTCCGAAGAGAGCTAACGACCTACATCGACAATCTGGAACACATCAGGTCAGAAAGGACACTGTCCTTGTGTTTCACTGGGTTGCAAAATCAGGATGGCATTATTTATTTATGTTAACTAATTAATATAATGTAATAATTTTATAGAGGCATCATTCTTTCCTTAATTTCTTTTGTTTTATTCCTACATCAGGTGGCTGTAATGTTGTTGTGGGTTTGACTCTACGTAAGGACCCTTGGCAAGTTGTATGCACACATGTGCCTCTGTCACCAAGAATGCTAATTTGGTACCAATGTAAGATGGGAAGTAAATGTTTAGTCCTGTGATGTGCTGGTACCCTGTGTGGGGACCTTGGGATTCATCCATTGCTGTCTCAAGGGACGAGTAAAGGAAGTGAGCGCCTCCCCTACACTCCACAAGGGATATGGGAGCTTTACTTTTTACTTTACATTTATAAGGGCAAAATTAATATATTTGATTATTTATGCATTCGTTTGACAGTATGTTGAAAACAAAGACTAGACCCTGCAATGTACCAGATAGTTTTCACTTTTTCTATTGCCTTATAAAGCAGTGTGCTTTCAGAAACTAGAAATCACTTTAGAATAAATGGTTTCTTAAGATGTGTTTTTTATGTCTAAGTTGATTCTTTTGACGATTTTGTTTGTATTATAGACTTCGTGATGGATTACGTAACATACTCAGTATATCGACTTTAGGCAACCAGTACATGCAGGCAAACAAGCCGTGGGTACTTGTGAAGGGTTCAGCCGCTGAAAGGTGAGTCTAACCTATCAGGATATGATAGCAGTCCTGTAGAAGTCTTTGGATTGTATTAGTTTGGATTAGACTTCTGTACTCATTGGATGAGCAGGAGAAAGTCTGTACAAGACTGAATCAGCTTTTCTAGTTTTACTTTGTTATTATTGCAATTATCAGTCAGACATTTGAAACAAGGACAATTAAACAGCTGTCTCAAAAGCACATTCAGTGAGCTCATAATGCTAAACAGTAACAGTTGCAAGTTGTTGCAACTATATGCTGAAGCACCCATCGCATATAGGCAGATAAGTGTTTGAAAATTTCTGTGTTTGAGATGTTTGTTTTAAAATCTTTGAAAGGGAAAGAGGAGGTTCTGTGACCAGTTTGATGGCCAATCTGTGCCACCTGATCTCGGTGATGTTGTCGCCATACATGCCTGAGGTGGCTGAGACCATACAGGAGCAGCTTAACTGGACAAATGACCAACACGTGCTGACCAATCAGTTTGTCTGTTGCCTGCCAGAGGGTCACTGCATTGGAGTGGTAGGTTTCCTTCCTAATATTTTATCAACTGCTTTAAAACTCAAATCTACGACTTAATTATGATAATGATACTATTGAAGTCATAGCACTGTGTTCATTTGTTCGGGAAGAGTCTGCCATCCAACCTGTGACTTTAACTTTAACTTTAACTGACTTTAACTGTGACTTTAAAACCTTACGAGCCCCTCTCAAATCAAATATTGCATAGTAAAAATCGCTTAGGATGGTGAGTGGGCTATAATTTAGACGAACCAATAGTAATCTATCGCCTGAACCAGCTGGGTATCCCCGCTTAGCGGGACTCTGGTCCCTTTGGGGGCACCCTTTGCCTCTCCTGACAACGTACTAAGGTATAGGCAATAATTTTTTTTCTCTTTTCTTTCTCTCTTTTTATGTTACAGGATATTAAATTATAGCCATTACCTGTCTGTTAAGATTTAAATGGTCATTGTACATGTATAAGGATCTACACAAATATGTTATATGATTACTTGTCAGCTGATGCAATAAAGCTGTTGTCATTGTCATTGTCACAACATCTGGTCCTTTCTCTGCCTCATGCTATATTGCTAATGATTGAAGACCATTGTCTTTGATTTGGGTCTTGCTTTGTCACGTTTGGACCAATTCTGAGGAGTTTTCTTCACAAGGCACTATATAAATTTGTGATTGTGATGTTCTTACACAAGTTATTTTATAAATTTCACCACTTAAATATACGAATTCATGGCAAGAAGTTTCCTTTGCTTGAGCGGTGAGGACCTTAGTCTGCTGGGAATAAATTCTAATGCCCTAGACATGACGTGAGTTACGTGCTGTTTGGAGTGGCTGTAGGTAATTTGAAGCTGTGAATTCTTACCAGCAATGCTACTTGCATATTTTTCAGCACTAAAAATTCTTTCTTTTACTTCAGCTGAGCCGGGAATGCTTCCGAGTCGGTAATTAATTATATAATGAATTTATTTAATTTATTATGCACTCCAGGTCAGTAAGTTGCATGAACAGCTTTTCCAGGGTCATTACACAGAGCTTCAAACCTGTAGTCATTGGATTAGCAATTCAGTGAGATACCAAATAGACCACCGTGACAGCAAGGGCACAGGATAAATGTTTCGAATTAATTAATTAATCATAGGCCATGAACGACCATTAAGTTTGATTGCTTAATCACAACCCGCACAGCAGGATCATAGGTAAAGTACGTGGCAGGCAGAGTGCTTAGTATTTATGGCCTTTTGCTTGATAAAATGTGTAGTGTAGTATGACTGGGGTTGATAGTTGATCATTATTATGTCATATCAGTCTCTTGTGTCATTTCAGTTTCAATGTAAGATTTCACTTGGTTTATCCACCAGAGGCCTCTCTGTCTCAGGCAACTGACCTTCTGGGTAGTTCACTATGCCTTAATTGTAGTTGATGCTTTGTGCATTAGACACTGGCATTTTAGAAGCTGCTAATTAATTTACCCTAGCAGGTGCTTGCTATGTGATAAGATTGTCTGCTGTTATCTTTTCAGCCAAAGCCTCTGTTTCAGAAGTTGGACACAAACGTCATTCAGCAGCTCAAAGAAAGATTCTGTGGGAAGCAAAGCAAAGTGTGTAGAGTGTCAATTCGTCGATTGTAATCGTAATCTCCAAACTTCTAAAGCGCCACTCGAAACGCAGGGCATCAGCCTATTCGCGAACGCTACATCAAATCAGAGGGGGTTTCCAAAGAGTAGTCCAAAGGAAGTCCGAGTCCGGTTTCCACACCCCTGGTTTACACACCATTCCACATAACCCATGAAGTGCTGCTATGTCCCCAAAGCTATTAACTTAACAAACCATATTGGTTAACATTGCGTGCAATAACTGTAATGTAGAACTAAACGATGATTTTTTAGCATTATTTCTTTTCGCACACAATCTGGTATACGCGCCGTATCCCTTAATGCAGTGTTTCTTAACCAGTGTTCGACCGAACCCCTGGGGTTCGGTGAGCCAGTGCCAGGGGTTCGGCAGAGGTCCTCTGAAATATATACATATTCAGGGCCAGTGAGTGTGAGTGAAAAACCATTTACTATTTTATTTTCATTTCTAACATTGTTTCCAACCTGCAACAACAAAGGACACATTAAGATGCAATTGGTAGTGTTGGTACGGTTAGTTAACTGTTAGTAGTTCATGTATTGTATTGAATGTATTAATATTGTATCACATTTTGGTACAATTTTTTATTTCCTTTTGTTCCCATTAGTTAAAAAATTATTGTTAAAACTTGAGGGGTTCGGTGAGTGGTCATGGATATTTCTTGGGGTTCGGCTCCCTTGAAAAGGTTAAGAACCACTGGCTTAATGAGTTCGTGTTAATGAGTCCATCTGCATCTACGAATTTCATTTGGAAATAACTGGGGCTTTTGATTTCATGGATCTTACTGTTTAAATACAGTTGTGGCAACTTGGTTTTGTAGTTGGACAGTATTTGCCATTATGAACCGGGATTTGAATTGTGGCCACAAAGGCATAATGCCAACTGTGCCAAGAATGCCCAACCATCTTTCTCTGCAAGTTAAAACCACGTTTTGCTTTGGTTTTGTTGAATTTAATGTATAGAATAGAGGTTTGGACCTCCCCACAAACAGATACTGTGTTGGAACCTTGAACAAGTTCTTCACTCACAGTTGCTCAACACCATTGACTGATGCTTGGCCATTATAATAGCGGTGCTTAACAAATGCATATAATGATAATAATGTGCAATATGCAGAAATGTATTTGTGCTGGAATTCTAGAATCTACCATGTATCATATTTGTTTCAGGTGCAGGGACAGCCTGTTAATCCAGATCTCCTCGATAATTTGGCAAAGGAAGTTGCCCAACAGGTAAAGGAAATGAGACTGATGTTAGTTTTGTAAGGGAATAAAATACTCTACATAGATGTCCAGTCACTCTGTACTGAATCATAGGCACAAGTTTATAAGGGGATGGGATAAGTAAGACTGCCAGCATGCCCATGTATTCGACTCATATTCCCTTGTGGGATCCATTTAGGCCAATCATCAGCAGATTCCTATACAGAGTTGACAGATGACACCTTGTTCAGAATTTCTGAACCAAGAGGTGTCAATAGTGTAGAACGACAACAGTTGGGAGTGTCCACGATAGACACAACACCACTGGTGAGGCGACATTGCGATATCTGTTGAACTGCTGTGTAGAACAGGTATTCGCAGCCCAGTGACTGGGAGGTCAAAGGCCATCCATGATCACGCCCCTCCACTGAGCAAAATTCCCAACTGATGACGGGTTATAGAGCCATAGGGCTTGACCGTATGCCAGGGAGCCCATCTTTCATGCAGTCACATAGGCCTAGGTGACTTGTATTCAAAACAGTCAAATCTGTTGTGGACATGAAGAATAATTACTACACGCAATTTAGCAACAAACATGTTGAAAATTATCAAGCAAGAACGACATTAACATGAAGAAAATGAAAAAGAGGAGAGCAGTCCCTTAAGCTAGCCCTGAGGCAGCAATGGGTATGAAATGTTAGTGACTCCATTTTCTTAGCCTTGGCATATGAAGGTGGGCGGCCAGTCTTCTCGTTCATTGTCTCATCGTCCACCAACAGTGTACAGTCAGTGTACTCATTACAGCTGAGTTTGCTATAGGGTGCAGGTGAAGCAGAAATCTCGAACCAAATTTCTTCCGTAGTGGGATTTGAACCCCGAACTCTTGATTGGCAGTCCATCACGCTAACCACTACACTATCAAGCACCCCCCATGTTAACGTGGCCATCCGCCAAAATAACACTGAAGGTGAGTTGACAACCAACATGGCTGCTGGTGTGTTCCCATGGACCTTCCCTTGTCTCTATCTTCTCTTTTTTAGTGACAGCTAAATCAAAAGCATACATAAAAAGGAAGCGATTCAGGTAATAACTGTGAGCACTCTTTTGTTTTCAGGGTGAATTAGTCCGAAAGCTGAAGGCAGAGAAAGCAGACAAGTCCAAGGTTGCCGCTGAAGTGAAGAAACTCCTTGCGCTTAAGGAGCAGCTGGCAAACGCAAACAAATGACTTGACAACCCACAGTCCTAAACAACATCGCAAGTTGAAAGCAGAACTTTAAGTTACTGGATTTGTTGACATAGGAAATGAATTTGAATAATGTATCTATACATATATTAGGAACATTTAAAAGTACCTTTGGAAGTGACGATACAAGTTACAAAAAACTGTCCTTAATCTTGTTACTTCTTTCGTGCTTCAAAGAAGCATTGTGGTGTAATTGACCAGTTACATACTGGCATATGACCACCTGTTCACTTTGTTTCTGTCACTAGCATTTACTAGGTATGACTAGGAAGTTTTAAATTATTAGTAATCAGTATGGACCGGTACAAGGTTTGAAATGATTTTCTATTGTATTTGATTTGTTTAATAATTATTTGGGTGAAAACTACCGTAGTGTTTATTTGGTTGGCATTGATATTAGAACTACTTTAGATGAACTCTGAGATTTTGCATTGTGTAGAGGGAGGAGAAAGATAATAAAATGCTCAACAGATTAAAGATAGTGTTATGTTCGTACTCTACTGAGGGATCTTCCATTAAGGACGTCCAAAACAGGGAGAAAGGGGTCATCCAACTGTAGACATGGAGGATTTTAGTTCAACATGTCTGTCCACAGCTAAGTTTTGTACATAGAGTTGTTTCAGTATAGCTTCTGCATTAGAACCAACTTCAGCCTGTAGTGCATTGGATTGATTGGCAGTCCATTTGCTGATATATCAGGAGCAAAGTACCTCACCCTGTAGCACAGTTAGCCTTTCAAGATCAACAGGGTAGCCTAATTCATCAAGGTCTGTGGACAATTGCAAAGGGCTGGACGAGAGTAATGCCAAATACGGACAAGGGGAGGGAGGGTCCAAAATAAGTCATTTTTGCAGACGTCTTAAGTTCAAGCATACTTAACTATCACAATGCAGATACATTTAGATGCCTTCATGTTAGCTTACTTACTTTCTGTTTTATGCTGCATAAACTGTGATGTCATCCATCTTGTATCATACCAAGTTTGTAGCTTACTAAATTCGCATATATAGGGGAAGAGGAGGGAGCGGGCGAGAGAAGGGAAGTGGAGGGAGGAGGGCATTGGTCATCATCACTTTTTAGGGCAAGGTTATGCCCTTGGATGACCCCTTATTATTATTACTATTATTAAAGCAGTTTTATATAGCACTCCTTCAAGATTGCTTACTCAGGAGCACTTCCAGCTCAACCACGGTTGAACAATATGTATTGAATATGCTTGAATAATCTAATCTAACGACTTCTATGGAGCCGTTGTCATAATGCTTAAGCATCAGTTGATGGTCGCTTCAGGTGAAATCACCGTAAAAGTTCAGAGACAGTTGGAGAAACCCGAGTGAAATAGAACGAGTATACGTAAATGAGATCCAACCATTTCACGTGTTTGTAAAATATGCTTGTAAAAGAATGTCATAATTCTATGTTGTAGTGAAACGTTTGTGAAATAGGGTTATTGCATACGTAAGATGTTGTTGATGGCAGGTGTTGTGTTGTTGCTGTTGTCTATGTATTTGTTGGTTGCATCTGCAACACTGTTGTTGGAATCATTGTAGACAACAGCACATAGTTGACGTATGGTCAATTGGTCATCCTCCAGAGATTGCAGCCATTTTGCATATTTGTGTTGTTGTATGTTGTATTGCAATCACAAAAACCTACGAGACTTGTACCAATATTGGTAAACTGATCTAAACTGTTACCAAACCTTATTAAATATGCCTGCTTATGAAACGGCTTTTTGTACTTGAACCGTGCTGTTGGCGCAGTTATGCTTGGCTGCTCATTCTCTTCATATCTGAATGCGTGCCACATATATCTGTTAGACAGCTATGATTGGAGCGCTTTAGTTGATGCTTTGTGCGTTATTTAAAGTAATTAGGTTAATTAGTAATTAGGTTAGATTTGGAAGTGTAAACTGTTAAGGTGCATATATGCATGACCTTATACACGATCTTGAACTGGCACATACTGTGATTTCAAAAGTCATAGGAGATTTTTTATACGGTATTTGTCTTGTATGATACGTACATACCGGTAACATAATTTATATGAATATATAATTGTTATGATGTACATTTGTGGGAATATGTAGAAAGGCCAATGGCGCAGTCTTTGGAAATACTTATCAGCGTTTGAATGCAACGTTTCAGACTGTGTCTGTAGTAATTTGCAACAGAGAAGAGACGTTTCTTGGCCGGTAATGACTTTTCTCTCTGCGTAGATTGCTCCGCTTCTGTCTGTGTTTGAGACCTCCTTCACAGCCATCCATCAAGATCCTGTCACTTTCTTTGTCTCTTATTAGTCTGAGCTTTTGATTTCGGTAATTTCCATCTTCTTTTCAACCAGTTCATTCCTGTTTTAACAAACAAGTCTTGTCCTTAAGAGCTGGGAAGTCTTTCATTTTCAAATCAGTTCACCGACGATGTGGTATGCAGAATCTGGTGGTTAGTGTACATGATTGTCAACCAAAAGGCCAGTGGTTCAAATCCTCGCCAGCACGAAATAGGCCTTTTTCAGGGTTTCTGCTTCACCTGTGAACTGGACTGTACAATGAGTACACCGACCACACGCTGTAGATGGGTAGATCAGGTAGTGAGGGAGAGGACTAGGCACCCGTTTTAAGAAAATCAAGTTGATAACATTTCTTAAGCATGGCTGCCTCTTGAGGGTATCTCAAGGGACTGCTCTTCATCGATGCTGCTCTGCTGAAATGTAATTGTTGGATATTTTCTTGTTTTTCTTTTAAATTGCATGAACCGAGTGAAGAAGATGTGTGCTTTGTCTTCGTGAAGACGGAACAAAGTCTTTCGTTCTTTCTAGCCACTCCTTTTTTCTCGATAAAAATTCCTAGAAAGAAAACGAAAATATTCCCAATTAAGATTGTTATTATTATTATTATTATTATTATTATTATTATTATTATTATTATTATTATTATTATTATTATTATTATTGTGTATGGATTTACAAAGACACTTAATATAGGGCATCTTATGTACCTCACAAAGCGCTGATTATTATGTATGCATGTATGTATGCAAGGACCAATAATATATATATATATATATATATATATATATATATATTTCTTGGTATGTATGTGTGGATGTATAAATGCAGTGCTGAATTTAGACTTGGGGAGGTGTAAGCTATATAAAGCATGTAGGCCCCTTGTTAAAAATTACACCAGAAGGTGTCTCAAAACTTGAAAATATATATGCCTTTTAATTAGCAGGGCATTTAAAGTGAAAAATTCAATTTTCAAATGAATGCATTTGCTCAGAGATGGAATTTGCTACACCAGCTGCAGCTGTTTAAAAAGGTTATATATATATATATATATATATACACTTTATATATATATATATATATATACACTTTATACAGTGGCTTTTTTCTAGAAAAAGGTTCCAGAACTGAACAATTATGGAAGGACTAAAATTTCGAGAAAATGGGAATGGGGGTTGGGAGGGGTCTCAATAAACAGTGAAAACAGTTCACAACGCTGAAATTAAATTAAAATAACTAAATTATTGTTTTTATTATTAAAATAAATAGATAACTTTTTAGTAGCTGAAAAAAGGTGCCGGAACGCTGTTCCGGCTGAAAAAAAGCACTCTGTATATATTAGGCCCTATAGTACACACAAATTTTAAAGCCCCCGAATCTGATGCCTAAATCCGCCACTGTAGGCCCTATGTAGGCCTAGGTATGTATCAAAACACTTAATTTAGCGTATTTTTATTCCTCACAAAAGCCCCGAAATTTATTAGTTGTTAAAATAACGTATTAGCGTAATTTCCGCTTAGTAATTGGTGTCTGGCTATATGTGAACTTGGTCAATTTACTAGGAAGGCCACATGGCTGCTGCCTTCTATGGTGGCGTTTGTAGTCAGCTTTGCGAAAGCATAATGCAACTTTCTTGCTTATCTATGCAGCTCGGGTTTTGTGCATGTTGATTTGAAGTTAACCTAGTAGGGCATCGTTCATTTTTAGCCTACTGAATTTCAGTGCGTAATAACTGCAATAAAGAAGAAAATAAATTTAAAGATAAATGTAGATGTACACGTTTTTCTATAGGCCTAGGACCGTATGACCTTGACAATGGGTTGGTCGGGTAAGATCCTTCACTACCCGTTTGAATGGGTGGTACGCCATTTCAGGTCTAGTCTCAGTAGCCTATAGGCTGGGATTCAGACCTCTGAAATAAGCCACCATCGGGCGGCGAGTCACGCGCACAGAGCTGAATGGGAAACATGCTCTAACCAATTTAGCTAACCGCCCTGCCAGCTTGTCCACAATTAGCCAATATAGGACCCATATTCCCTTATTGGACTCATACACACTTACACAGGCCACATGGCGCCATTCTAATACCCATGACAATGCTGTCACGGCAGGCCAGACGAGCGTAGGGTGTCATAGGGAAGTCGTAGGCGTGTCTATGTTATGACGTAATTGGTGTAGTGCATCGACCTACTCTGTACTCCTTATCTTTGCGGTTCATCAGTCGTCTTCTCTTGCACGCCTACAGACAACAGACACAGCAGTTAGATTCCAGGAAAGATATGGCCGCTTCAGAGACAGACAGCCAGAGAGAGAGAGAGAGAGAGAGAGAGAGAGAGAGAGAGAGAGAGAGAGAGAGAGAGAGAGAGAGAGAGAGAGAGAGAGAGAGAGAGAGAGAGAGAGAGAGAGAGAGAGAGAGAGAGAGAGAGAGAGAGAGAGAGAGAGAGAGAGAGAGAATTCAATACAGACAACAGTCACCCGTGGGTGCGCTCAGACAGACAGACAGTGACAGCAGGATACTGCTGATCAAACCAGGATCACTGAGCGATGCGGGAACAATAGGCTTATGTGGATAAGAATGACTTTGGAAAGGACGCAAGATCAGTCAGTGCATCGCAGATCGCATGAGGCAGGGCATTGCTACAGCTGATAAAATAATGATCTTGATCCAGCTTTATTTGAAAATTCTATTTTGTCCACTTGCCCGATCTGTAGCGTTGCGCAACTCAACGCAAATCTCTGAACTTTTTATTTCTGATTTATAATGAAAGTTCACTTAATCAACTCCACGGTCGTTGACTTAAAATTCCCAAAACCGAATCTAGCAAACAGCTTACTAACTCATACCGTCATACGATCGACAAAGCTCACACAGATCCTTGTCACCTTGTCACAATGTCATGGAGGTAACCGGTCACTAAAGCCACCAATACACACGCAAGCACTGCTCCACTCTGTCATTACCAAGCCCCTAATACTGTCAACGTTCTTGTCTCTGATTGTCAGTGCGCATGAGCGGCACCCTCCATACATTTCTGTATTTCGCAAGCGGTTGAAGCTCAATTCTTTTCGTTCGTAGTCTTGTGTAATCAGACTAGGAGCCCTCTTACGAGTTTTTTAAGAGGTGCTGTACAAAATGATCACTTACAAGTACTCTTACAATACACTGACCCGTCGCTGTCATACCCATACAATCCATACATTATGAATTTACTGAGCGCCACTATCTAATGACCAAGCATCAATCGATGGCACTGAGCAATTGTGAGTGAATGACTTGCTCAAGGTCCCTACACGACAACCATCTAAGAGGAGGTTCGAACCCGTACTCTCCGGGTAAAAAGGCGAGAGCTCTAACTAGTCGGATACAGTGAGTAGCGGTGTGACTCCCACTTTAAACTCAGCCGTGACCTACTTTCATGGGTGGACGTGACCTTGCTCCTCGATGGTTGGCCTTTGATCTACTTTCATGGATGGGCGTTGCCTAGCTCCTCATTGGTCGGTCTTTGACCTATTCTCATGACCTAGCTCCTCATTGGGTAGCCTTTGAGTTTAAAGTGGGATTACTACCATTACTACCGTGACCCACTTGATGATGATGATGGTGGTTATGATGATGATGGCGGTGATGATGGTGACGACGAAGGTGTGGACTGAAGGAAAGAATGGATGAATAGATCGTACGTCGAAGTAGAGCCAGAAGATGAAGACGAGATGACAGATGATGTAGATGACACCGAAGGCAATGAAGACATCTCGTTCCATCTCGACCATGAACGTCGTTCCGTATTTGGTGAAGACCGTTACAACCGCGTGCCATATGCAGACGACGCACAGGATGACCAGCGACAACAACACGTACTTATCCTAACAACGACAACATGATTACAACGCTGGCACACGCAGGGGCGTCTACACCATAGAAATCTTGGAGCAAATGCTCCATCCAAGAAATAAGGGGGAAAGATCTGTCAGTGTGTCTGCCACCATTTTAGGGGGAAGGAACGGGAAGGGGGAAGAAGAGGGAGAAAAGGGACGTTGCTCCAATGACTTAGGGGGGGATAGACGCCCCTGGGCCCACGACAACGACAACGTTATGCGCAACGACATTGAACCTTATCTTTTCGTGTTTGTTAATTTGCCAGTGACTCTGTAGCATCAGTGTTACGGCATAGTCATCGTTATCGTCGTTATCATCATCATGTCGTAATAATGAAAATAATAATAATAATAATAATAATAATAATAATAATAATAATAATAATAATAATAATTATAATAATAATTATAACAATAATCATCATCATCATATCATCATCATCCTCGTATCATCACCATCATCATAATCATCATAGTCATCACAATAATCATAATAATAATCATCATCATATCATCATCATCCTCGTATCACCACCATCATCATAATCATCACCATAATCATAATAATAATAATCATCATCATCATCAACCCTGCCAGCATTTCTATGGTCATTAGATGAGACCCATATGGGCTCTGTTCGGGTTCAATATGGGAATATGGGTCCTATGGGCTCCACGTGGACATGCTAGGAGGGTGATAATCGCCAATAGCTATTGCAGAATTGCACCGAATCCCAACCCATCTATCCACCCACCCATCAAACCCACCATGTAAGTGAGATAGGATATCTTCGGAAGACTTTGGTTTATCACGAATTTGAAGGCAACCGATGTAAGCAGAAGAGTGAAAGACAATTGAAGACGATTCTGAGGCAGATCAGGAGCCACAGCGAACGTTGCAAACGACAGAGCACTGATGAAGAACTATATAGACAAACAGATACAACAAACAAATTGCATTCAGTGTACATGCATATATACAATCTCTCTATAATCTATATGTAATATATATATATACAATCTATATGTAATATATATGTATAATAGAATCTATAAATACACAATCGTCTTATTGTATACATATATGTGTGTGGGTATATATATACTATATATATACTGTATATATAATATATTATATAATAAAGACGATTTATATAGCGTCGTAGGTCTCTGCCAGCATGCCCATAAACAATGGGACCTATATGGGTTCTATATTGGTCCCATTTGTACCATATTGGCCACATGTGGGTATACCGGCAGGGAAGGGCGGAAGGCCGAGGGCGAAAAAGGAGCTGTGCTTATTTTGTAGATGAATACGTGCACGAGTAGTCTTCACGTTTGGTCCGTGGTCCATTTAGTACATTAAATAGACGCTATCTCGCTAATAATACGAGTACAAAAACTGTGAAGCTGCGCAACAGATGATTTCTTCAGACGGGGCATTTTGCCGAATAGACTATGCGTGGGATAGACTATAGTAGTATACGAATATTATAAAGGGATTCGAGAACTGCATGGTTTCAAAGGAGACACGACATTGGTTGCGAGGAATAGCATCCGGCGAATGTTGACATTGTGATTGTAATCAGTGATTTATATAGCGCCTATTCAAGAGTTCCTCATCTGGGACATTCCAGATTCATCGACTGGAAAGAGTGTCTGAACCGTCCAAACCTCAGTAAATATTCATGAACGCACAATTACAGAGGACTGAGTTAATTTCTCCAGGAGAGCAACGTCGTTTCATTTTTAATGGCGATCATCGCTTTCCGATTGTAAAACTGTCGTCTGCGTCTCCGTCGTAAAACGACAACAGAGTCCACAAAATGTAAACTAGTTCAGTTTATGAACCACCAGCTTCAGATGAGCTTTAGGAGGTTCATGAAATGCGCTACATAAAAGCTCACATACATACATACATACATACATACATACATACATACATACATACATACATACATACATACATACATACATACATACATACATACATACATACATACATACATACATACATACATACATACATACATACATACATACATACATACATACATACATACATACATACATACATACATACATACATACATACATGCATACATACATACCACTAAAATACTATCCGAATCACTTGACTCTGAAAGTCAGATGCAAGGGATCAGATGGGTTGTCGACATGGATGTTGAAGACCCTGCAGGTGAGTAATGAACTCGTTAGGAGTAGGCCGTAATGTAATGTAATGTAAATCTCGGAAATTTCTCAGCGCCACACAAAAGATATATCAGGGAGACCGGCGCTATATCAATTCAAGTCCGCAATAGCCTTGTCTGTTCCAGTGTCAGGTCAGAGTCCGTGAGGATAAGCCGAGGAGACAGCATATTGCTACGATTGTAATCGGTGATGATGGTGGTTGTGTGGCGGCTCAGGAATAGAATCAGGATCGGAAAGCTTGAAGAGTTCCAGTTTCAGTCATGAGTGGAAAGCAGCGGAGGAGAGCGCAAGCGGAGGAGGGGTGAAATTAACATGCGGGATAGGAAGATGAGCAAACTGGCGACCTTTTGGAAGATCATTCCAAAGAGCCGGTGCAGCATAGATTAAGGAGCGGATGCAGAATTTCAGAGAGGAGGAGACTGGAGGCCGAGATAGAGAAAGATATGATGATCAGCGAGTAGACCCGGAAGGTTGGATAGTGAATAGCTGGAGAATGTAAGAAATTGAGAGGTTTGCAGCAAATGATTGAAGTGAGGTAAATTCGTTAAGAAAGACAAAGAGTTTGGAGAAGTAAGAAGACGAAGTTGGAGGATATATGGCGGAAGAGTTGAGGACGACGGCCGGTTCACGATCCATGAATGCGATTAGGGGTCAGCCGGAAATCGCCTCGGACATTTGCCTCGGTCGAATATCCCGTTTTTCGGCACTACTCGCCTAGGAAAATAACCTACTGTAACTGTACAAACAAAATAATAGTTGCTCCTCACGTGCCGGAATTTGTAGGCTCATAATATCTGCTTTGAGCTTCATCTAGCACATTCATTTTGACGAAGAAAAGTAAAAAAAACATCAACACCGGAAGTCCACAACGGAAGTCAAGTCCATTTCATTGATTATTTATTTCAAAAATTCAAAATGTATTAGTCAGTTCTTACAAGTACAGAAATTTATTTCGATAATTTTTTACATGAAAATGTGAAGCTTCGCATATGGAACAAAATTTAATGTTATTCAGTTCGTACCCGGATTCGGCAAATAGTATATCCAAATACTCGGCTTCGGTACTCGGTGGAAAATGTCTACCCGGCTGACCCCTAAATGCGACGCTCCCGCCAAGGGTTCTTGAGGACTTAGATGAGGGCTTTATGCGAGCAGCACTGTGCTGAGAGTAATCATGCGGAGTGCACTAAGAGAGATGGGCTTTAGTAGATGCGACAGTGATCCAAGTTTCTGGTCAGGAGGGTGGCAACAGGTGACAAGATCCCTGAGAATTATAGAATTTATAGGATTTAGCAGCGATCTGATGTTCAGATAATGGAGAAGGAATTTCCTGTTAATGGACAAAGGCTAAGGAGGCTTGTTGCAGAACTGCTGGACGGGCCAGGGTTGGAATGGATATTATTTTGCTCTTACCACAAATCGTCTCATGCCGAGTAGGCTGTCATGCGAGTCTATGCCGTGCACGCTGTTGAGGAACACGAAAGGGTGCATACTTCAGCCTATGTGAACTCCACTGACCGGAGACAGAATGTATGCAGGTATGCATAAATTTATGTATGCATGTATGTATGCACAAAACTAAATATAGACTATAGAGGTATGTATGCATGCATGTGTGTATGTATGCATTTATGCCTGCATAAAGGTAGGTATATAGATATGTATATAGGTATGTTTATAGGTATGTATGTATGTATGTATGTATGTAAGTATGTATGTATGTATGTATGTGTGGGTATATATATATATATATATATATATATATATATATATATATATATGCATATATATATCTATGTATGTTTGTACATGTATGAGTGTATGTCTATCTGTCTGGAAGTCTTTCTGTAAGTCTGTCTTTTTGTCTTCGAGAGTCTCTTGCTCTGCATATAGATCGCTTTTTCTGTGTTCATATGGATGCATTATACATAGATCTGAAGTTGGCATTTATTGCCATCTGAGACATAAAACGACGTTTTCTTTTCTTCTATCGATAATCTTCTGTCGGATACTAATAAAACGATATCCATCGTAAATGCTCGCCCAGAGAACCATCCTTTTCATTTACACGTCAACTACCTAGAGCTGTACATCACCTGCCGAGTTCTAAGAAGTCATTTCTTTCAACAGTTAAGATTAGAGCCTTAAAAGACAGCAGGCTGACTGCGACATCAAGTAAACTATAGAAATGAACTCGTGTATTATAACTTCACATAACTGATACACCTTCGAGGGCTTCGACAACAATGCATTGTGTTCGAAGTCATTGCCAGCGTACTGTATGTTTGGTTTTCTCAGCGAGGATTTAGGTCCTGTGACATTAACGTCTATCAAACACAATGCACTGACCCATACAGAGTGCAAACGAAAAGGAAATATTAATTCAAAATACGATCCTGAACCACACAGGCATAAAGGGCCTAGCCTATATTTATGG
Source organism: Allolobophora icterica (assembly GCA_963556255.1). NCBI lineage: Eukaryota > Metazoa > Annelida > Clitellata > Crassiclitellata > Lumbricidae > Allolobophora > Allolobophora icterica. The sequence continues at coordinate 19,381,565 of OY744603.1, read as the reverse complement.
GCTGTTTTCTTAAAATCATATAAAATAAACTCAATTAACATACTTATTATATATATATATATTGTATAGCCTATACATCGAGTTGGACTGTAGACTAAAGAAAGTATTGTAATGGTAATTATATGGGTACATTTATTCGGCGCTCCTTCAGGACAAACAAGCCTTCATTGGCGACAATATAGGTTCCCATGGAGACCTAAAGATATCCAGGATCACGACACGGGTGCCCATAGAAATTTTTGCTAAAACATAAATTCGTCATTTTCTTCGGCCTCGGCTAACTCCGGCGCTATATAAATCGTCATATTAATATTAATATCATCATCACCATCATCATCATCATCATCATCATCATCATCATCATCATCATCATCATCATCATCATCATCATCATCATCATCATCATCATCATCATCATCATCATCATCATCATCATCATCATCATCATTTGTCACTTCCTTCGGCCACCACCACGACCACGACCACCATTACCATCATCAACATTATCATCACCACCACCACCACGACCACCACCACGACCAGACTCAAGACACACTACTTCAAGCTGGCCTATAATGAGTCGTGTTGAACCTTTCAGAGCACCCTTGTAACGGCATGCGTCGTGTTACGGCGCTGTAGAAATTGTCGTATTCATCATCATCATCATCATCATCATCATCATCATCATCATCATCATCATCATCATCATCATCATCATCATCATCATCATCATCATCACCACTACCACCACGACCAGCACCACGACCACGACGACGACGACCACCACCACCATCATCGTCGTCGTCATCATCATCATCATCATCATCATCACCACACCACTACCACCACTACGACCACGACGACTCTGACTACCACCACCACTGCCATCATCATCATCATCATCATCATCATCATCATCATCATCATCATCATCATCATCATCATCATCATCATCACCACCACCGTCATCATCACTATCATCCTCACCATCATTGATGTGCATTCCAAAAAGGGTTAAATATCTCATCTCGAGCCTGCGTCCGGCGCCAATGTATCCTATATATACAGCCTACACATATTTGATGTAAATACAATCATATAGAGCATAAATGTCTATACAAATATCGATAAAAAGTGTGTACACAGGTCTACAGCTCCAGCTTTGTTTCCTATTCCGCAGAGAAGCCCTTGAGATTTAACGTCAACGACTCGACTTGTTCAATATTCTTGCAACGAAGTGGTTCGCTAAATTTTCATGACCCAAGAGGCCTCAGGAGAATTGAACTTTTCATCAGTAAGCTGCTTTCATACAGGAGACGCAGAGATATCCAGGAGGACAGGCAAACGTGCGCAGAATAACACATTCCACAGGACATCCCAGTAAGAGGGATGAATTTTATGGGGGAAACCTTAGATCACAAGTACACTCTCGCTCAAATGAGCTTATTATGGCAGAAATTTATGATGCAAGTAAAAAAAAATCAATTTTGAATGTAGTCTACACAGGCGTACAAATCCGCCATGGGTTCGAAGAACTTGGTTTCGGTGCATCTTGGGGGGTCGTTCCCTTTTGCATTAGACACAGGCGAGAAAGTAGTTACTAATTAATTGCTTGTTGTGCGACTGCGTCAACTTGATATAGGATGCCAGAGTCATCAACTCGCTATTTATTGGCTGTCTGCCCTACGCGGATGACATGTTGTTATTATGCCCCTCTGTTGATGAGTTGCAAAACATGCTTGACCTTTAGGCCCTACATGTCTGTTTCTAATGCTTTGTCTCTGCAGTTCAAAGTCGCATGGCATTGCGGTAGGTAAATCCAAAATCAATACTGGTTTATGATTAGGCCTACTAACTTTGTGCCAAGTTCAGTTATTTATAACTTTTTAAGAAATATGTTCCCTTACATTGTTTTCATGCTGACGTTAAGAAAGGGACGGCATGGAAAAGTTAAACTTTGCTATATTTACCATAACAAGAAAGACGTTCCAGTAGAAGTATCCAGGTCTCCTGGCTGCCCGACACGTGACCGACAGAGCCGGATGTGACCGATTTGAACTGGAAAATTCTTGCGTCATAAGTTTTCGAGAAACTTCGATGTGTTCGTGCAGTTTCCATTCCTAGAGACCACAAGAGGAAGCAGCCAGACTTAAGCTGTGGTCTTAAATCTGAATGGCTTGCTGTCATGCCTAAAGTTGCGCCTTTCATTTCAGAAACCTCTGCCTTCATTTTCAAAGCTGCAGCTTTCATTTCCCACGCCACTGCTTTCAATCCAAAATCCGCAACTTTCATTTCACAAATATTCTATTTCCTACATATGAGTGTTTATATGGGCGGCGATCCCCGGGGGTCGAGGGGGAAAAGACCCCCACCTTAACAGTGGGGGGACACAGTATACAACTGCCCCCACATTTTGAAGAAGCACCAAAAAAGGTCAACAAATATTTTTAGCGCGTGAGCTAAAATTTTCACCACTTTTTTGACCAGATCAGTTCAAACCTGTCCCATGTCCCCCCCCGCCTGTCAAAGAAGATCGCCGACTCTTGAGTGCTTATAGGAACACTTGGACAGTGAATAGCCTACTTTACAACTTCTTTAGTAAGAGCAAACGTCCAGATGCAAATTGCGTGCTTTCTTGTAAAAGGTATCCTGAAACAAATGGAATTGTTCTCAACAATTTTTCGCCATCTTTTAAAGTTTAGATTAATACTAATAACTAAATTGTAATGCGCGTCATACGATATCATTTCATAAACTAGGCCACATATTGAGCCTCCTAAGGAATTTCTACATCTGGCATATGTATGAATCGTCATCGTGCCAACAGGCGGTCGGTTGTCAATCGAACGATGCAGTGGTCTTCGGCAGAAACTGCGTGACTGATGGGATTAAAGACGCGTGCGTCTTAAGAAGAAACTGGATGGTGGAGTGTATGGGAGAAAAACGCACCTGCTGATCGACGAATGTCTGAATGTTGATTCCACTCATTTCCTCTTCGTCGGGAATTATGTCGATCTCTGTGTCCGGTCTCTCGCTCGTTATCGTCACCGTCAGATCCTGCAGACGACAGTCGTGTAACGTGTTGCATTGTATGCATAAAATGTGACTTAATGTTATATACGGATGGATGTATTTGTTTACATATTATGTGTGTGTATGTTTGTATGTTTACATATGTATGTGTGTATGTTTATATATGTATGTGTATATATATATGTATGTAGGTATTTATGTATGTATGTATGTATTTATGTATGTATGTATGTATGTATGTATGCATTGTTTTTTTTCTGGAAGAAAAGGTTCCGGAACGAAACAATAGATTCCGGAACGCAATAATTATGGGCGGGCTAAAATCCCGAGAAAACTGGATTAGGGGTTGGGAGGGGTCTCAATAAAAACTGAAAACAGTTCAAAATACTTAAATTAAATTAAAATAGCTAAATTATTGTTTCATTATTAAAATAAATAAATTATTTTTAGTACCTGAAAAAAGGTGCCAGAACGCCGTTCCGGCTGGAAAAAAGCACTGTATGTATGTATGTATGTTTGTGTATGCATGCACGTCTGAGTGTGTAGATGTGAGCCATTTGTATGTATGCATATATGTACGTATGTATGTATGCATTTATGTGGGTTTGTTTATGCATGGATGCATGTACTGTTTGTGTTTGTATGCGTATGTACGTAAGTATGTATGTATATAAACGTGTATGAATATGTGTCTATAGGAATGTATAATTGTATATATATATATATATATATATATATATTATGTATGTATGCATGTAACTGGATAGAATAAAATAAATATGTACACGAATGTATCTTTATTAGGTGTATACATCATCATCGTCATCGTCATCATCATCGTCGTCGTCGTCGTCGTCGTCATTGTCATTTCTGTCCATCTGTTGCATATTTAATCATTTCCCTTGACACCTCTTTGTCGAGCGCTGCCGGAGTCGAGTTCTCGATGTAAATGCATTTCCTTTATAGTTTATACTGCATAGCAGAACCACATTACCATAATTTATTCAAAGGAAATTAGGGCATTTACATAACGTCTGGAAATATATACAAGTTGCCCTTTTATGATGTTCGAGTTATTAACTGGATTTCGTTCTTGGATTTGAAACCCTTTGGTAAGAGCTCTGTTGCAAATAGTGTTAACAAAGAGAATCACTAGGCCTACATTATCTCCGTAGCTGGCTCACTCTGCGTTATTGTTGGGAAGTGGTGTCCAGCTCTGGGTCAGCTCTGCGCCCAACGAGCAAGGCTGTCAGAGAGGAAATGAGTGAAAGAGAAAGTGAGTGGGTATTGATGTGAAACTGGAGCGAGGAAATGGGTGAAATTTCGTTGGTGTTGATGAACAAAAATAATTCGGTAATTCACTTTTGCCGATTGGTAGAGTGCTACATTGTAATACGGATAGTACGGCTTCACGATTCCTCTGAGACGGTTTCTGTGTAGAGACCTCGAGCAATTTCTTCACTCACAACTGCTCAGCGCCATCGATTGATGCTTTGTCATTAGATAGCGGGGCTTAATAAATTCGTACTACTACTATAGTAGTAGTGGGAGTAGTGGTGGTAGTAGTAGTAGTGGGAGTAGTGGTGGTAGTAGTAGTAGTGGGAGTAGTGGTGGTAGTAGTAGTAGTGGGAGTAGTGGTGGTAGTAGTAGTAGTGGGAGTAGTGGTGGTAGTAGTAGTAGTAGTAGTAGTAGTAGTAGTAGTAGTAGTAGTAGTAGTAGTAGTAGTAGTAGTAGTAGTAGTAGTAGTAGTAGTAGTAGTAGTAGTAGTAGTAGTAGTAGTAGTAGTAGTAGTAGTAGTAGTAGTAATGGTGGTGATGATGATGATGATGATGATGATGATGATGATGATGATGATGATGATGATGATGATGATGATGATAATTCTTAGGAGTTGAACTATCCACCTGAACGTCGAGTGGAAAGTCGTTGAGTTCGAGGTTTTCCATGAACACCCCTCGCACCCTCCTCCTCTCGTATACGAAAGCCTCGGATCGGTGGTTGACTGAGGCCGTCAGCCACGTCGCCTCCTTCGTCTCGCTCAGGATATTGTCGATATAGAGAAGAGGATTCCAGTAGCGAGACACGTCGATTTTCTTCAGCTCCTACACATCCACACACACACATATACTTGAACCTCACGGCTTGGTTTTGGTGCGCCATCGGCTGATGTCTTGTGCATTGAACACCGACGTGATAGAAGTTACAATTACAATGAGTTTAATAAGAGAAGAGGATTCCAGTAACGAGTGACGTATTTGGTGACGTATTTGGTGAGGAAAGCTCCCTACCCGATTACGCAGTTTTTTTACTTCCACTAACTCATGCGCGGTGATCTATACGGTGGTGCGCTTGATCTGGACTCCAAAGATTGCCGGTATCAGCTGATTTTTCGAACTCGAGATAAGATCGCGCTCAATTACTTCCGTCACTAAACAGTATAATATCGTTTAAGGCGAAGCTAGGAAGTAAAGGGTAAGTTCTGCGTCCATGACATAAAGATATGTCCATTGCCGGATCAAGGGAGAAAGAGTAGCAGATAAAACGCACCCCTTGCGTCCCACTACTATTGTTGATCAGATGAGACAAAATAAGATGAGATAAGATGAAGTATGGTAAGATATGATTAGATAAGACTTGTGAAGTCTGACCGTTGCTCTTAGAGATGTGCTGGCGCTGCACTTCCGTTTACCAACTCCACCCTATCGTGCCTACACATTTTGCATCTTCTTTTGAAACAGTCTACCACCGTACTTATGAGCTGCTGCATTTCGCTCTGTTCAGCAAACTCACTTTGAACGCACTTATTTAGACTAGGCCTAGATAGTCATGCGTGCAGCACATGTGACAGGCACTTAAAACACGCTATATTCAATGTCTCAAAGCATACATACATACATACATACATACATACATACATACATACATACATACATACATACATACATACATACATACATACATACATACATACATACATACATACATACACACGTACATACATACACACATGCATATATACACATATACATAGATACTTACATACATGCATGCATAATGATGGCGATGATAATGATGATAATGACGACGACGACGACGACGATGATGATGATGATGATGATTACCTCTGGAGCCTTTCCGTCTAGAGTCGGTTCTCTCCATTTCGCCTGGATGTAGGTGTCGGCGCTGTACTGCTCCTTCAAGGTGTCGATTTCTCCAATCTTCAGGAAGACGACTCGCAACTCGATTATGACCTACGACAGATAGACAGATATATATATATATATATATATATGTGTGTGTGTGTGTGTGTGTGTGTGTGCGCGCGCGGTGTGAGTGTGTGTGTTTTGTGTGTGTGTGTGTGTGTGTGTGTGTGTGTGTGTGTGTGTGTGTGTGTGTGTGTGTGTGTGTGTGTGTGTGTGTGTGTGTGTGTGTGTGTGTGTGTGTGTGTGTGTGTGTGTGTGTGTGTGTGTGTGTGTGTGTGTGTGTGTGTGTGTGTGTGTGTGTGTGTGTGTGTGTGTGTGTGTGTGTGTGTTGAGAGTCAAGACAAGACAGACAGACAGAGAGAAAGACAAACAGAGAGACAGATAGGACAGAGACAGAGACAGAGGGACAGACAGAGAGAGAGAGACAGAGAAAGACAGAGAGACAGACATACAGATAGACCGACAGATATAAAGAGAGACAGAGAGACAGGTAGAGACAGAGGGACAGAGGCAGAGAGACAGAAGGAGAGAGAGATGAGATAAGATGATAAGATGAGACGAGGTGGGACAAGACAAGACAGGATAGGAAAGGATGGGATAAGATAAGATGAGACGAAACGAGATGGGACTAGATGGGGACTCCGAGATTTTTTCGGTCTTAATGGACTAGACAAGACAAGACAGGACAGGAAAGGATGATATAAGATAACAGTAGATAAGATAAGACGATACAAGATCAGGTCAGAGCAGAACAATCAACAGCACACCGCGAGGGACAGGCAGACAGAGGAACGTATACAGAGACAGACACACACAGACACACACACAAACACAAGCAAGGATATTAACTTTAGTCTCTTCCAAAACAGTGTCCTCTGGACTGAAGTTATATCTTCCCCGTTTCTTTTCAATTCCCATCACAAATTTCTAACCCTTTTTGTACCATATAGTTTAAAAATGTTAAATAGTTTTACAATAAAGTTAGAAAATCCATCTGCTTAAAATTATCATTAACTTTAAAACAAATGTGACTGTCTCTCTCACAGAATAAAATCTCATCGGCAGAGATCATTTCAACGGAAGATTAAATAATTTCTCCCTGAAGACTTTGTTTTAGAATAAAATTATAGTCTCCGGTGGGCGAATAAATTCTAATAGATTGACCGGGGGTGGGGAGATTCTGTTCCGAAATAGATTCTCCGGGGGAGGGGGTGGCTTTACGGGAAACTCTATTTCGAGATAACGGTACTAACACACAGAGGAAAAGAGAAGGAACGAAGAAGACAGACAATAGATCAATAAGCATGGACTAAAGTGACAGTTGCAATGAATGTATGTCTCTATAATAATTATTATAGCTCCTTTTAAGAAGTTCTGAAAGGCCATACAGAGATGAATGACAAATGATTTAGTGCCAAAGAAGACAATAAACAACATGGATGAAACCGGAAGCGGAGACAAACCCGCCTTCGCATCTGCACCTCGTCACGCTCTAAGTGATCCATCGTCCGTTAGCTTAGCAACGACGTTGCCAATGGAAACTGTTCGTGGTTAGATTAGCCCTAACAAACTTGCGGACGAAAGTAGGCCTAAGAACGTTTCCATTAGAAACAAAGAATCTGTTTTTCTCACTGACGAATCTCTCACTGCACCGACCGCTGTATGATCATTTGACGACAGCTTGTGCATATTGTTTTCCATAAGATTAAGATGGATGGCAGTGCCGGATTGAGACTTGGTGAGGCCCTAAGCTACATCAACGCTTGGAGGCCTCTTGTAAGCCTGTAAACTTTATGCTTACATTAATTTTAGGTCGCTCTCTCTCTCTCTCTCTCTCTCTCTCTCTCTCTCTCTCTCTCTCTCTCTCTCTCTCTCTCTCTCTCTCTCTCTCTCTCTCTCTCTCTCTCTCTCTCTCTCTCTCTCTCTCTCTCTCTCTCTCTCTCTCTATATATATATATATATATAAATATATAAGTATATAAATATAAGTTAAAAGAGAAAGTATGTGAATATAATTATATGACACGGAAAATGTTCTCACACTTTCAGAAGCTGAAATTTTGTACATGATGGTCGAAATAATAATAATAATAATAAAAATAAAAATAATAATAATAATAATAATAATAATAATAATAATAATAAAGGGCCCATTCCAGACAATTCTACACTGGAAATAATGTTGAAGTCCCTGAGAGATCCTGTTTACCTCGGGGCATAAATAATCAGTGATGGGCACTAAACTATTTTTATTTAGTTAAACTAAAACTATTTTCCAACTTAAAAAAAGTAGTTTAACTAAAGTTGGCAACTGATTTTGGAAATTAGTTAACAAAACTAAAAAAAGTAGTTAAACTTTTTCCAACTTTTTACGACAAACATTTTCACAATAACAGAGGTTAAGTGAACTGTAATAATGCAGAGCGTCAATGACAATTTCACCTTCAAACTATGCAATGTGTACTGTTCTGACATACAGTTACAGGCAAACTGTACGTAGTGTATGAATTTGAAAGCACAGGCTGTTAATGCTAAAACCATGCAGTGTTAAAATGTTTTTTTGTTGACAGTGTTCAATGTTCATTGTGGAAAAATAGTTGCATATTGCTGATTTTTTTAGTTAAACATTTTAGTTAGCAACTAAACTTTTTTAGTTAAACTATTGTTTTAACTAAACTAATTTTTTTTAGTTAAACTTCATCCTTAACTAAAAAAATTTAGTTAAACTAAAAGTTTGCAACTTTTTAGTTAACTATTGCCCATCACTGTAAATAATAATAATAATAATAATAATAATAATAATAATAATAATAATAATAATAATAATAATAATAATAATAATAATAATAATAATAATAATAATCTTTATTAATTCAAACTGACAAACGCAGCAAGATTACATTGAAACATGACAGTACAATCAAATCTTAACTAAACACACGGTTTGGCAGCCATGCAAGGCGCCGCCCTAGAGGGGGTTACCGGTATTGAACCGCGAATCTAACGCTCTCCTAGCCACGAGTGTTACCATTACTCTATCCTCCTCCCCTATAACCATAAAAATTTCAAAACTCCAACTTTTCACTGGGATGTGTGATTACGGGAGGGCAAACTGTAAACATCTATCGCAAGACAGTTCAGTGTCTCACAGAATTTTACCAACCACAGTTTTAATTCGCTCTGCGTAGTTGGCGCCAACTCAGACGAGATGTAATTTACTACAAAGGCCGTTGAAAAGGTTCCACATATATATATATATATATATATATATATATATAAATTATATATAATACAGTACACATAATATTTAAAAAAACGACCAAATATTCTGAATTTTGTAAGGCCCTTGTGGATTGTGGGGCCATAAAGCTGTAGCTTTTTAAGCTTATGCCACAGTATAAATAATTACACAGTACGTCGACTCCCATCGCTGCCTGTTGACTATTTTTTGGGGTGACGCCATTTTGAAACTGAGCTTTTGAATTATAGATTTAAGCTGAAATTAACGTTAAAAATAATATTGTTAATTCTAATGAAGTCCTCAATGTTGTTGTAACGTTTAAAAATATTTGATGTGATGGGTTCCGGTGTATCGGCGTGTAAACGTTCTCTTTCAAAATGACGCTCGGTCACACGTTCTGACTGCTGCAAAGGCCGGGAGTCGACGTACTGTGTAATTATTTATACTGTGCTTATGCCTAAATCCAGCACTAATGGAGGGATATTTCCTAATCTAATCATACTCTTATGACTTCTATAGCGCCATTTTCGCATTATGCAAGACATCAGTCGATCATCGTCGTAAGTGAAATCCTGCTCAAGAAACCAGAGAATCAGGTGATTGGATTAATGATTAATAACAATTACACATAAGTACCATTAACCACAGTTCAGGAAGAATAATACTCTTACCTTTTCCTTTCTTCCTCTGGTGACCTTCTCCTCCTTGATTGACCCCATGACCCCATTCGGCCGACCCATTGCGACCGGTGACCCTGCATTGGTCATCGCAGCCCCAATCGGTCCGTCTCCCTTCTGCCCGTGACCCTGTCGACCTTTCCAGTGTCCCTGCTTCCCGCTCGGCTTCCTCCCATCCCTATTTAACCGCTGGGCGTTCGTGTTCTCCGCGAGGGCACTCCTCAGGGCTTCGAGGGTCTCGATCAGTCTGTCCCTCTGGCCTGGAGCCCCATCGATGTTAACGACGACGCTGTCCAGTGGCCTTGGTGGCCTCGATGTCCTCGGTCCTTTGAATGAGGCCCCCGTCGCAGAGGCCAGCAACCCATTTTCCGATGATTGAGATCGGCTCGACCAGCTCGTCAGGTAGACGGTGTCGCTGTCGTCGTTGTTGCCGTAATCATCGTCGTCGTCGTCGTCGTCATCATCATCGTCCATCGTTCCAGAGTGAAGAAGCTGTAAGGAAAAATTGTCAAATGCATTGTCGTTGTCGTCAGAAATAGTCATCATTGTTGTTGTTGATGATGATGTTTGTTCTGGTAGTCGTCATCATCATCGGCTTCATTGTGCTCATCCTCGCCATGAGAATGACAACGATAGTGACAATGACAATTGTAATGGTAATGATGATAACACTGACAGCGATAATGACAATGACAGGTACAATGACAATGCAAGTGACAATGATTATGATGAAGACAACGACAACGACAATTACATTGATCACGATAAAGATAATGATAATGACAACGATAGTGATAATGACAATGCATGTGACAATAATAATGCCACTAACAATGACAGCGATGGTTACAATCACAATCACGATCATAATCGTAATAACATCTACATCTACATTCATATGCATCATCATAATCATCATCAAGACCATCGTCGTTGTTGCTCTGCATCACAAGAAACATCAGATTCGTTGTCATTTTGTTTGAAACATCGGCCAACGTCATCATCCAAGTGGTCAACATCACCATCGTTGAAATAAATAAAGATCATTGAAAAGAAACCCTGAAATCACTCGACACCCTACACACTCGACACCCTACGCATCATTACATTGTGTTACATTGCTGGGCTGTTGGCCCTGTGACGTGGAACGAGCTCCCTCGGGAAGCGCGTTGCCTCCCTCTGGTTCTTCCCTCGCCGTTTTACGGGCTCCTTAAGACTGTTTTCCACTTGGCCTGAGTAGAGACTTTGAAGGGCGCTACTTAAATTCTTTTGGTCGATTGATTGATTAATTACCTTACAAAAGGCTGTCTTCTATTGTGTAACGTAACGTTACACATTATAACTTCTGACTTCACCTCACGTTACATTACGTTTTCTAATCTAATCTAATCTAAGAAATTCTTTAGCGCCAATGTATTATAATAATGCTCAAGGCATCACTCGATGGTAGTTACTGTGCAAAATCGTTGTCCAAGCCAAAATGCATTGCGAGTCAAGTCGAAAGATAATAGGGGAGTCCAAGACGACACGTAAACAACCGACGCCTTAAGGAAATGAGTCCAGGGAAAGATGAGGATTTAGTTAACGGCTGAAGGCCATAACAGACTTTGCAGAACGAACTGTTGCCGGAAGAGAGTTCCACAATCTATGGCCAGCAACAGAAAAGGCGCGTCTACCCTGTAGACAATTATTTCAAACCTAGCTATTTCTAACATTGTCCTACATTAAATTACATTACAATATCTTACACTATAATCGTTACATTACATTACAACGTCTTGCATTGCGTTACATTAACTTACGTTACAATATCCTACACTGTATATCGTTACATTACGTTGCAATGTCTTTCAATGCGCTACATTAAATTACATTACAACGCCTTGCATTGCGTTACGTTAAATCACATTACAGTGTTTTGCATTGCGCTACGTTAAATTCCATCACACGCATTGGTGTTGCACTATTCTACGCCACATAACATTACATAGAGTTACACTCCGTTGCCTCAGATTACGTGTATACAATGTCTGCCTTACTTGCCTGAGCTTACGGGCCTTGATTTACAACGACAACTTGTTCGGTTGACTGCGCAGCTTTTTTTTTACCATGGATTCTTGCGCCGTCTCTTACTCTCCAGACTACGTCGCCGATCGCGCAGTGATACATTTATCCAGCGCCACTATATCGAACTGTGCGCATGCGCTGACCCTCAGCCACTTTGTTTTTGCAGTAAACATCGTCTCCGATTGTTGATAACCTGCTAGAGATGAGGGAGGAGTTTGGTTTACTATCTACGCACAGGGCGCCCCTAGGGCACAAACCACGACGACGGAAACAGATAGACACAGGGACAGGCAAACAGACAGGCAGAGATAGTCGGACAGACCGATAACGAAACAGACAGACAGCGAGAAAAATAGAGACAGACAGATACAGAGGGGCAGATAAAGGAATAGACAGACAGAAAAACGTTAAGACAGGCAGTCAGCCAGAGATATTAACAGAAAGACAGACATAAATACAGACGAACAGACAGAAAGACAGATAGATCTACAGATATACAGAAAAGCGAATATACAGAGAGGAGTCAGAGATATTAACAGAAAGAGAGACGGAGATACAGAGATATTGACACAAAGACAGACAGACAGACAGATATATAAACAAGACCTGGAGGAGTGTGCGAAAAGTTGAATACGAAGGAAATGAGATAGAGGCAGTTAGTGAGGCATAGCATGAGAAAGGCAGACGAACACAGGCAGACAGATTGTTGAAAGACAGACGCATCAGGAGAGACAGACAGTGGGTTCCTGTAGATTATATAAGTTAAGGAAAACAAAACAGACGAGGAGAGGGAGTTGGAGGAGAGGATGATGATGAGGACAATGAGGAAGTGCCTGAGGATGCAGAGGAAATAGAGACCGTCGCGTGCCATTATTTCTCGTTAATGAGACAGGTCCAGTTAGGATCCAGGCAGAGACATCAGCGCTCTGACTGATGTACAGCGAAAGACCACGAGCCAACAGACTCATTGTTATGGAGGAGCAGAAGAAGGGGGAAACGAAGGGTAAACGACGAGGAGGAGGAGGAAGAGGAGGAGGAGGAAGAGGAGGAATAGGAGGAAGAAGAGGAATAGGAGGAGGAATAAGAGGATCGCTATGGAGGAGAAGGAGGAGGAAGAGGAGGAATAAGAGGATCGCTATGGAGGAGCAGAAGGAGGGGGAAACGAAGGGTAAACGACGAGGAGGAGGAGGAGGAAGTGGAAGAAGAAGAGGAAGAGAAGAGGAATAGGAGGAGGAAGAGAAGGAGGAATAAGAGGATCGTTATGGACGAGCAGAATGAGGGTGAAAGGAAGGAGAGCCGAGGAGTAGAACTAGGAGGAGGAGAAGGAGCAGGAGAAAGAGGAAGAGAATGGAGAGGAGATAGAGAAGAAGAGGAAGTACAGGAGGATGGAAAGGAGCGGAGGATAAGAGGGTTGTGAGAGGATGAAGAAAGGGGAAGAGGACGAAGGATGGATAAGAAAAGGAGGATAAGAGGATGGAAAGAGGATGGAAAGAGGATGAGAGGTATATCAGCGGAAGAAGAGGACGGAGAAACGAAGGAGATTAGTTGAGTAGAAGGAGAGAAGAAGAAGGAGAGAAGGAGGAGAGAAGAGAGGTGGAAGGATGAAAGGAGAGGTAGAGGAGGATTCTTGAGAGGAGAAAAGAAAGAAAGAAAAGAGGAGGACGGAGAGGTGGAGAGTGAAAGGAAAAGGAGGAGACTGGAGAGGAGGAGAAAGAAAGAACAAGAGAAAGAAGGAGAGGTTTAGGACGAAACGAGGAGAAGAGGAGGTGGAGGAGACTGGAAAGGAGGCGAGGAGAAAGAGAGAAGAGGAGGAGGAAGGTGAGGAGGAGAGATTTAAAGGAGGAATACAGCTGGTTCTACCCATGGCTTTAGACCAAGAACTGTGTCTTCCTTCAACTCTTCTTCTGCGTCGTCTATTGTCCCATCGTTCAGTGGCTTTAGCCATTAGGCTTCTCTGTCCACGGCTCAAAGCTTTCAGTCTGCTTTTACTCTTCTCTCGTCTGAATGAGACACACGGAGTGGAAAAGCCAAGCATAAGCCACTCACTGTCTAGCGAACTGTATCACGTCTTCCCGACTCTGAATGCAGCTCACGTTCGGTCAGACTCCTTAGTCCTACTGGTCTCTGTCTACAATGCCTTCTGTATCTGTCTGTCTGTCTATCTTTCTGTTTGTCTGTCTGCCTCAACATTCGCTGAAATGTGTTCCTTTGATTGGCTTTTAGCACCGACGTAACTACGGAGTTTACGGTAATGATCTAATATGAGACGACTTATCCACCTCAGTGCATGGCTACATGTAAACATGTAGGACTACGTACAAATATATTAGTACATATAATCATATACATTCATGTATATATCTAACAATATTCGTATAGAATTACTTATACATATACGTAAACATTTACATATATACACAATAATACACATACCTACACACATAAACACACACATACAATTACGCCTGCATTATGCTTGTGATTCACATTCACATCGTTTACAACGTATGTGATTCATTTCGCAATTGCAAACACAGGAAATGGAAACGCATCTAATCTATCTATTACTGGCCACATAGACCATTTGCGTTTATATGTTTATCCGTTCGCAAAGAAACTCCCCAATTATGGCTGAAAGTTACCCGCACAAAATGTAAACCTTACACATTCGTTGGCCCAGAGGCACTCCGTTCTTTTCCCGTCCAGTTCTAAACAAAGGGTGGCTAATAAACTCTCGGCAGCTCTGTATACCATAGCGAGAGAAACCATATGCTACTGCGAAAGAAGTATTCATCGGGGGTTCATTAGCAGCTGTTTTTGCGGTCGTTATAGCAGTTAATTTGGTTCTTTACACAGCAGAGCACAAGAGAGAGCGGCGAAGATTGACGAGTTGTTTGACGCTCGTTAGGTGTTCCATACACGAAGCTTATAATTATTTCACTTGATGGCATTATTTGGGCGTTGCACCATTGCCGTCACACTCCCATTTGGGCGTTGCAACCTTTCCATCACAATCCCATTGCTTTCACCCACACGCAGTGACTCTGCGTTGTATCAGCATAGAGTCAATATATACACAATATAATCTGCTTCACTTCCTTCCAATTTTTCGTTTGTACGCGTATGTTTTGGGAAAAAACACTGTGCTGTTTACGAGTGCGTATTTATTTCTGAATATCTGATAAAAATCCGATATTTAAGCATTAGCCATATACAGACGCCAATAAGCAGAAACTATATGCGCATTCGTTGATGCCTTGTACAGTTGATACCTGCATTATAGAAGTTACTAATTAATAAGTAACTATAGCCAAGAAACGTAGGCTAAATTTGAAGCCGCGTAACATTGTTTAAGCCAAGTCGATTAGCATGTCCTCAGCTTTACTGATTTCGAAATGGCATAAAAACCGACAAACACTCTGGGCCTTGCGGATCTGATTAGGCTTAAGAACAGGTTGGTCTTAATGAACTTATCTTCTGAGATGATCCCGTTTTCCGATTTATCTCCTTAGACATATTTTAATATCGTTAAAGAGATATTTGCCATAAGTACTTGTTGAAGGTAAGCCTACTTGTTAGAATAATTTCTGCGCATGTCAGCGGCCACGTGTCATTTCGGCTGATTATTCTGTTCATGCAGAATTTCTAAATAATTTTTAAAATAATGGAATTTATTGTTGTTTAGTTTGATCGTCGGCATAATCCCTAGTATGGATATTGTACGTTTTGACAAATTTTCTTCGCATAGGCCTAAGCATATTGGCCTATGTGAATACAGGAGGAGGGATGGGATTCCCAATGTGCAGTAGGGGGCGGTGGTGTCATCATAATGCGCGAGTACTACCGCGTAAGCGATAACCCCACCGCCCAGACACCATGAATATGATGTTAACTGTCGAAGATTTGGATGGGAAATCCGTGGGTTGGACTTGTGAGGCTCTATCGCTGGTGACTCTTCTAATTTTCTGTGCATTGTTTACCTCGCTGAAGCAATTTTTATCATTAATGACATTTAGCATGATTTAGGCAAACGTAGAGATTAGTTTTTGCCATATTGGCCCTATAAAATGTCTAATTATATTTACAAATAGGTTTAACTTATGATCCAGGTTGCAGTTGTTTGCATGATCATAACTGGATAGGAGGCGGAGTAATTATCGTCTGGGTTTGAACTGGATCATTGGGAAAAGCGAGAATGGATCGTGTTTACTCTTGATGAAGGCCTACAATGCATAACGAAATCATGCACAACGGAGTTCTATCTCACTATATGTCTGTGCACCTGTATGGCTGTTTATGCCTTTGTGTCTGGTTCTATATCGGGTTATTTTTATGTCTATGTGTCTCTGCCTGGTTGACGTGGTTGTCTCGCGATCTGTACATGTACGGTTGTCTGCCTTTGTGTCTGGTCTTATGTCGGTTTATTTGTATGCTTAGTTGTGTCTTTCTGTTTGGTTGTCTATCTGCTATGTTTGCTTATACCTGAATTTCTGTTTGACAATCTGCCTGGTTCTGGTTCGGTCTGTTTGCTTGTTCTGGTGTCTCTCTGTTACTCTATCTCTCTATATCTGGATCAGTCTGTTCCTCTGTCCCTCTATGTGTCTGTTTGGGGCATGCAGACGACAGGCCAGACGGATCCAAAGCACACCTTCGTATCTGTCTTACTGTCTGCCTGTCCGTCCGTCTGTCTGTCTGTCTATCCGTCTGTGTATATGTCCGTCCGTCTGCCTGTCCGTCCCTTTCTCTGTATCTTTCTGTTGCCTGTCTGACCCCCTGCCTGTCCTATTTGTGTCGCGTGTCCAACCGGAAGTCTTTCCTCCAGAGTCGTGCTGATAACCGGAAGGATTATAAACGACCGAAGTCATGCGCCGTCGCTCGATCAACGATAGAGGGCCAACGGAGGATCATTAAGGCAATAAAGGTCACGACCCCACGGGGCCATAATCCCATCGATGTCCCGTTCAAATGAACAAATGTCAGTGAAAGTCACTGTCATGACAGGATCGATATCACAGAAGGTATCAGTATCAAAACAAAGGCCACTGTAACCCCAGGGTCATGTTCCAGTCAGGGTCAATATCCTACGAAGGATCAATTTCCAAATTAAGGTAGTAATAATAACGGTGATTATCAAATTAGTTCTAACTTCCTCTTCCTCCTCCTCGTCCTCCTCCTACTCAACCTCATCATCCTTATCCTCCTCCTCATCATCACCCTTATCATCCTCATCCTCTTCATTCTCCTCCTCCTCCTCCTCCTCCTTCTCCTCTTCGTCCTCATCAAAGTCGACCCTATCAAATGTGTTGTGTCAACGACTCTGATAATCGTCCTGAGCGTGGACTCGTCTCCAGTTTATGTGTCGCCCGCAGTTCAATGGGTGAAGATCCACCACCACCTCGAAGCATCAAAACGTGGGTCAGCCTTCCAGTGCACCGACCGAAGTGCTAAACACCGGATAAGATACAAAGAAGGGCCAGTATCCCAGTAAAGGTCATTACACTGAGATGATATACCAGTGAGAATCAGGCTTAATATCTCAGAACGTCGTGAAAATCACTGACCTCTTTCTGCGCCGAAGCCATATGTTGTACAAAACTCCTTTATGCGATACTTCAATGCAAATATAACAGCACCGGACTTAACTGGCTTGATACATTAAGGTCAGTCAATTACTTTACAGTAGATTACACGTCTCTTTCATTACAGCTGAACAGTGGCCAGGAAAATGGTATTTTGCAGTCAAATACTTGAGCACCACGTTCTAACACACGTTGTAAACATTAGTCTTTCATTATAACTAGATATGATATACAGTCATGGCCATAATGCATGCATCACCAAGATTTTTCTATGTTTCCTCACTTTTGTTCCAATAAACATGAGAGTTAGACACTTTATGTCCAATAAACATGAGAATTACACACATGTACAACTGTACACATGTTCTGTACAAAGTTTACTGGCTAGTATCTAGTGTGTTTGCCCTTGTCGGCGATTACCATGGCAATACGTGAAGGCATTGAAATGCACAGTTTTTCACAGTAGGCCTACTTTGGTGTAATTTCTTGAACCCACACGCTCGTGATTATTTTCTTCAGTGCCCCAAGTGAGGTAGGGTTCTTCTCGGCAACTCTATGCTTCAACATCACCTAGTAGTTCTCAATCGGGTTGAGGTCAGGTGAGTTCCCGGGCCATGGAGATCGCAATTTTACGTGATTCAGCGCCAGCCAGTTCTTAACAACTTTTGCCTGATGGCAAGGGGCCCCGTCGTGTTGAAATGTATCACAATCGTGGATTGTCAAGATTAACTGCATCAATAGTGGCTTATATACCGTAAACCGGATCTTTAAGGAACATTAAAATTGGGCCCCATAGCATAATACAACTTTTCCCTAAAAAAGTATGCCAAATTGGGGTGATGCATGCATTATGGCCATGACTGTACATACTTATTCGGCCTAGGGTTATACGTAGGAACAGTCTATAAAGCTATTCGTCACGTGGGTGATTTACAAACTATGGCTAATATATCCGAACAGTAGTTAATATCATTACCCCTAGTGACAACTAAAAACAATGAAATAAAACAAAACACAATCGTTTTTATTATTATTTTTTTGCCCCGAGGTACACAGGTATATTATTATTATTATTATTATTATTATTATTATTATTATTATTATTATTATTATTATTATTATTATTATTATTATTATTATTATTTTATTATTATTATAATTATTATTATTATTATTATTTTATAATTATTATAAGATCGTATTAATTCAAATCGACAACACACAGCCTATTACACTATTATTATTATTATTATTATTATTATTATTATTATTATTATTATTATTATTATTATTATTATTATTATTATTATTATTATTATTATTATTATTATTATTATTATTATTATTATTATTATTATTATTATTATTGCGCGTTTATTAAGCATCAATCGATGGCGCTGAGCAATTGTGAGAAGACTTGTTCAAGGTCCATACACAGTAATTGGCTCATTGGAGGCTCGAACCCGTACCCTCGGCGTTACAAAGCCAACGCTCTAACGGTCTCACCAGTCGGCCACCATCATCGGCACCACGTTCCACGATGACTTCGATAGCGCCAGTCCGGTCGAAGTGTCTACAAGGTTTCAAATAGGACATGTGCAGGAGGGATGAACAATATTAGCTTCTCCATTTAATCCTCCTCCCTTATCTGGCATAGGAAGACTGCGCTCCAGCTGTTCCGTCTCTCAAGAATGTCGATTGAAGTTGCCATTGAGTCGGTCACCGTGGTAACAGTCGCCGTGGCAACAGGCGCCGTGGCATTCGTAACAAATGGCGGAGAAGCTCGGAAGTATTAGCCGTCACACAAACCAAATTAAATGATGTACAACGTAGCTTTACGTAAATTATCAATCAATCAATCAATCAATCAATCAATCAATCAATCAATCAATCAATCAATCAATCAATCAATCAATCAATCAATCAATCAATCAATTAATTAATATTTTTTATTGCAACCAAATCAGTAAAATTACATAAGTATAACAATTCAGAAACATTTTTTACTGCTTCATTAAATAAGGTGAGACAGAACAGTCGGTGATGGAAGCAATCGGCGGCCCCAAAGGGATAATTATCTATGTTTGTATGTTTGCATGCATGCATGTATGTAAATGTATGTTTGTATTTATGTAGGTATGGAAAGGTATCTATGTTTGGATACATCTGTGCATAAGCCCCTACATGTAAGTATGAATCTATCTATAATAAACTTATATAGCGCCCCTTCAAGAAATCTACTCAGGGGCGCTTCCGACCCAGGCCCGGTCAAAACAAAAGGTCATAAGAAAGCCATAGAAAGTACATGAGGGGTCACTAGGGAGGGAGCGAAGCGAAAGAGGGAGTTCATTCCAGACGGTAGGACCCACCACGGAAAATGCCCCTGTGTATGTGTGTGCATACGTATTTCATCAATGTGCTTATGTACTGTTGCATGCATGCATACACGCATGTATGCATGCTACATGTCTGCTTTTTTATAGTTTTAATTGCACGCAAGGTATGAATTTTAAATTTAATAAGTATGTCGATAAGTTACGACTATATGTGTGATCGATACATATTTAATTAAATCGTGTAAAGGCGCTAAGTAAAGGTTCAGACGTATTCCTACATACAGATCCGTCTCCCATTGACCGTCGAAGGAACCGCATCCATCTTCTTTCCATGACCTTTCCACTAATTCATTCGACTCCTAAGTCGATTTCCTCTTCACTCTTAATTCTATTCACAACTGCAGTAGTTCGCAGACGGTGACTTTATGTAGCCGACGTTCTCTATAGTGCACTTAAGGCAATTCCTCCTCTTCCACTTACTCCCTCGTCACTTCAATTCTAAACACCATCCACCGTAGCCGTCTGACTGTCTGCCTGCCTGACCTTTGCATCTTGGCGTGGTACTGTAAATATGGGCTGCTTACAGCGACTAGCTGTTTTGGGCGCTGTAGAAATCTCGAAATTACGGCTACGATTAACAGTCATGTGCTTTTAAGGACAGGAGGAGGGTGTTCATGACATGAATGGTATGGATAGAAACGAAGCATCGATTTTGTAAAACTCGAGCAGTGATTTTCCGATTTTTTTCACAGTCACCTATCGACATACTTACTAGCCTACGACCTTTTATGGGGCTCGGTGGCCGAGTGGATAGAGCGCTTGGCTTGTAATGCGGAGAGTATGGGTTCAAGCCTCCACTCAGGCGGTTATTGTGTAGGGACTTTGAACAAGTGATTCATACAGGGTTGCTCATCGCCATCGATGTTCTGTAGTGTGATCAAGTGTGCACTTCTGAACGTTGGAAGGAGGGCAATAGGCCTATCAAGTACAGCTATGTTGTATTGTATTTGTAAACAGTCATGAGTTATCAAGGACATGGAGAACCGGAAAAAGTGTGGCACTTACTCTGCAAGGTTGATTCAGACATAGATCTCCATCCGTTCCATTAACAGCTCATCTATTTTAACAACTCGTGTGCCTTCTTTGACCTTTCCTTTCTCTCATTGTAAATAATCGTCTGTCTTGTTGTAAAACTCCATTGTCTCATCCTAACAGTTCTTCTGCTTCTTGTAACAACTCTTTTGCCTGTCTGTGATTGGTCTCCCGCATATCGGATTTTGTTCATTCATTACCGCGACGAGACAGTCTCGTGGTTTGGCACGACTCTAGTGTGTAGCCGTTACCCGGCACAAAAACTGGTATCCGGCGATCAGCTCTAAGTAATGCTTTAGAAATGACGAACATAAGATTGCGATTCCAATTCAGTTGTTCAACCAGCATCAATTGTCTCAACCTTCTCTATCACTCATCAGGCTTTCTATGAAAAACTAAGCCACACATTTTCAAGAAATGCTACATAGATCCATCCGCTGCGCCGCCTTTCCATTTCTCCCACTCAAGCACAGACTACAGTTATACTATGGTCGTCCTCTCTATGATCTCCCGGCTCCGGGTTTTGTTCCTCGACGCACCATGCGTGTACACGTAAGAATGTACCCATCTATGCATCAATACTTTATTCATACCCATCTTTGTATCCATACCCATCTATGTATCCATACCCATCTATGTATCCATACCCACTATGTATCCATACCCATCTATGTATCCATACATGTATTCATACCAATCCATGTATCCATACATGTATGATTGTATGTGTGCATGTAGTTATTTACGGTTGTATTTTTTATCTATGTACGTATAGGGGAAAGGCTTGTATTATGGGCCACCGTGTAATATGGGCCTCGGCTGTTTTTCCCACCTATCATGTCTGCGAAGAGCTCTTACCGTGCGAAACGATCCGTCTACTTATTTCAACTTCATGTTGTGAATTTGAGCTGTTGGCAATAACTTCTGCACGAACGGTAACAATTTTAAGTTTTGGTACATATTGCTTATAAAATTGGTTCAACTTCAGCAGCTGTTGTGTAGCTTAGGATCTCAGCTATGCTATGCCGTGTTGCTTCAGAAGGTAGCAATTTCTTTATCAAATAAAAATATTACTTTGTTGGGTCTATAAAACATTCGACGGTCACGGTATAACTGATTTTCCCGAAGCATACCATGTTTGTAATATGGGCCTGCTATGGAATGTGTATTATGGGCCAGCCCATATTACACATTCAATCACAGGCCCATGTATTATGGCCTGTGTAATATGGGCCAGCCAATATTACACGAGCCATAATACATGGTAATTGTAGCTGATTTCACAAGTGCAATTTGTTTCATTTTATTTTCGTTTTACACACTCTTTACGGACAGTTTCAATATGGAAGTTGTGACAAAGACTATAGCCACTAAAACAATCGTATCTAAATCAACCTTGCTAAAGAAGTGGACCAAAATAAAATCAAAATCAAAACAAAATACAAGTTTACAGGAGACATCGAAAACGACCAGAGCATCCCTGATCTCACAATTTGTAGTGTGTGGGAGTTATACGAAGAGAACTGGGTGCAGTGCACAACATGTCAACGCTGGTGGCATGAAGACTGTGCAAATTTTAACCATCCTAAGTTTTACTTCTATGACAATTGCCAGCCTTTGCCTAAAAACTTCTGACATAAATTTAATACCAGTAAACAGCTCGGAAACGTTGCAAATTGCATGAACTGAGAATATCAAGCTCTGAAATATGATAATTGCCTTAAAACTTTAATCATTTTCATCTTCTGCTGCAAAATCAGGCAGTTGTCTAACACGTGTAACAGTATTGTTTTATCTCTACAATGGTGACCCATATTACACACGTGGTTGTGTAATATGGGCCATTTTTGGTATTTTAAAAATAATTATTTAAAAATTTATTTACATCGATTAAGCAATCATTCCTTTACATTTGATTATAACTAATGCCAAGTAATGCATGGAATAAACAAAACTATGCACCCAATTGCTCCTGTACTAAATAATCTAACAATTTGTTAGGTGGCCCATAATACAAGCCTTTCCCCTATATATATATATATATATATATATATATATATATATATATATATATATATATATATATATATATATATATATATATATATATATATATATATATATATATATATATATAGGCCCTATACACGTTTCCATTCACGTATTTATTTATTTACTTATTATTTTTTGTAAGTATGTATCTATTGCATACGTGCATACACATACATGCATACATGTATATATATTTAAGCATGCATCGATCTCCCAAGCATTGCCATAACTTTACCCAGGTTCATGACCTTTTGCCCCGACCTGAGGTTGGAAGAGATTGTTCTCAACAGACCTGAAGTGCATTAGAGGATGAAGAGCGCACTTACGTGACCTTTGCCCTTTGCCTCCGGGTCATCGACCAGAAACGAGTCGAGAATAGAAGCGACATGAGACAGTCGTAGAATCGACCAAGGGTCATGACCTCCTTCACGGATGATTGTCTCTGTCATTCTGTGCCTCTCTGTTTCTGTCCCTGGCTTTGTCCTTCTCTTTGTCCGCCTCTGTGTTTCTCTTAATGTCGTCTTTCCGGCGTTCGTGTCAGGCCTTTCAATTTTTAATGTCTCTGTCTCTGTCTCTTTCTGTCTGTCTGTCTGTCTCTGTCTCTGTCTCTCTGTCTTTCATTGATGTCTGCGTTGGACTCCGTGTTTATGTAGTCTTAAGTAGGTCGTCTATGCCTATGTGAATGTGTGCATGTGCTACTGTGTATATTATTATGTCATACACTGTGTATTACTGTGCGTGTATCACTTTGTATAAAATACACTATGTCATATATTATGTCTATGTATGTATGTATGTATGTGTACATCTACGTAGTCATACATATATACATGAGTGCATGCATACATACTCAAATACATACCCACAGTCATTGTAACAATAATTATTAAGCTTTAGAGGTTAGACCAAGCTATTTAGTGTCTTTGCATTTCTCTATCTGTGTGTCTATCTACCTGTTTGCCTGTCTGTCTGACTGTCTGTCTGACATGCCTTCTCTGTATGTACATAGATTTACGTCCATATGTCTTCATAGCTGTCCATCTGAATGTTTATCTGTATGTGTGTCTACATGTCTATCTATCTATAATTTATTTATGTCTGTGTATTTTTCACGTTGCATGTTTCAGCACGCTTGCGCTTCTTTGCGACCTGATTTGTACCATAAGTACAACTACCGTACAGTGTCTTTGGGGAGACCAGGCGTCTAGGGAGAGGCCAAGTACAGTGGTCTCTAACAACGTAAGCCTGTGGTTGGTTCTCGGGATTAGCTCAAAGGATTGTTCTTCTCTTCATGTTGCATGCGTTTATGGCTGTGGCCTCTTTCGCGTCAGCTGCCATCATATTCTCCTTCCGAATGCGCAGATGCGACGTTCCATTTTCTGCTTTTATCTATTCTTCCTGCCTTCCACATCACAGCCACATTCCTCTCTTCTTTTCCTTGTCTTTCTTCTTTGCGTCCCGCCTTGTCATTTTTCCATCCACTTTGCCCTTCGCCTTATCTTCCTCCTCCTGATCCCATTCATCTTTGTCGGTTTTTCATCCGATGTCATTCGGCTTTATTTCTTCAGATGTCTTCTTTCTCATCCTCTTTCTTCGTCCTCTCCTCCTCCTCCTCCTTCTGCTCCTCCTCCTCTTCTTCAACATCCCACTGCTCCAATTCTCATCTAATTCATCCTATTCGCCGACCCCCTTCGGTGACTTCATCAAACGTCGTTCCATTTCCCCTTCTCTTCCCCACGCATCTCCTCCTCCTCCACCCTTCTCTTCCATCCTCCTTCATCCTCCTCCTCCTCTTTTTCCATCTGTCCCTGTCTTCCGCATCCCTCCGGATTTAATCGGACGTCGTTTCGTTTTCCGTCTCCCATTTATTCTGATTCCAGACGCATTGTCATCCTCTGATCCTTCGCTATCTATTATAAACATTCCCTAGTTTGTTGTTCCTCATTCCTCTCATACTCATCCGCCTGTCTCCATTCCAGTCTTCCCCATTCCAGTCTAACTCATTCCACGTCCTGCTCCCTTAGAAAGTCCTGCATCATTCGCCTCTTTCTTTCCAAATCCAAAATCTGATTGATTTTTAAATACGCCATATAAATGCCCAGATACATATTATACATACACTTTCATACATGCATGCACATACATACATGCACGTATGTTAACAGACATGTACAGTTGTACACATACATGCATAAACACAGATACGTACATAAACATGTATACATGCATACATGAACTCACACAGTCCTAAGCAAAACCAATAACAACATAACATAACTTGACCTAACATTACACCGCATGACATGACATGATATGACATGACATGACACGATATGACACAATACAATATAGCATAACATTTCATCGCCTAGCATGACATAAATATAACAAACGATGAGAAGACATGCAATCTGTGTTAGAACTATTTGGAATTTATTTGGAATTCGTTTATTTAGAATTTGTGTATTTGGAATTCGTTTATTTGGAATTTGTTTATTTGGAATTTGTTTATTTGGAATTTGTTTATTTGGAATTTATTTATTTGGAATTTGTTTATTTGGAATTCGTGTATTTGGAATTTGTGTATTTGGAATTTGTTTATTTGGAATTTGTGTATTTGGAATTCGTGTATTTGGAATTTGTTTATTTGGAATTTGTGTATTTGGAATTTGTTTATTTGGAATTTGTGTATTTGGAATTTGTGTATTTGGAATTTGTGTATTTGGAATTGATTAGTTGGAATTTGTGTATTTGGAAATTGTTTATTTGGAATTTGTTTATTTGGAATTTGTGTATTTGGAATTTGTGTATTTGGAATTTGTGTATTTGGAATTTGTGTATTTGGAATTTGTGTATTTGGAATTGATTAGTTGGAATTTGTGTATTTGGAAATTGTTTATTTTGAATTTGTTTATTTTGAATTTGTGTATTTTGAATTTGTGTATTTGGAATTTGTGTATTTGGAATTTGTGTATTTGGAATTTGTGTATTTGGAATTGATTAGTTGGAATTTGTGTAGGCCCCTATTTGGAAATTGTTTATTTTGAATATGTTTATTTGGAATTTGTGTATTTGGAATTTGTGTATTTGGAATTGATTAGTTGGAATTTGTGTATTTGGAAATTGTTTATTTTGAATTTGTGTATTTGGAATTCATTTATTTGAATTTTGTTTATTTGGAATTCGTATGTTTGGAATTTGTGCATTTGGAATCAGTTTATTTTGAATTTGAGTATTTTGAATTTGTTATTTTGAATTTTTTTTTGGATTTGTTTATTTTGAATTTGTTTATTTGTAATTTTTGTATTTTGAATTTTTTTATTTTGAATTTGTTTATTTGGAATTTGTTTATTTTTTGCACAAAATAAGTATTACAGTTGAGTAATGTTTCAGCAAGTATTGTGCAACAGGTGCCAAGAAATTCAATAGCTTATACTAATATTGCCTTTGCCCTTCTTCTTGATTATTACTCAATACATGTGTTTGTTACCTAATTAGTGCTAAAATGATGATGACGATGATAATGATGATGGTAATAATAATAATGATAACAACAACAACAGCAGCAGCAACAATAATAATAATAATAATAACAATAATAATAATAGAAATAACAATAATAACAACAACAATAATGACAATCAGGTAAATAATGGTACTGTACAAAGAAAAAAAAACCTGAGGCAGCCAAAGGTATGAAGTGTTAGCGACTTCATTTTCTTAGCCTCGGTATATGAGGGCGGGTGGCCAGTCCTCTCTCTCTCGCCATCTCATCTTCCCACCGACAGCGTACTCATTATAGCCGAGTTCGCTAACATACAATGCCGAGGCGTACGTTGTCTGTTGGACGCTAACCTGGAACGCTTAATAGACCATCATTCCTAACTTCTTCTTAAAAGCTCTGAAAGTGTCCGTTAAGACAAGGACTATAATTCAAACCATCCCACAAGTCTACAGCTGTTGCACTGAAGATTCTGCATGCCTCGATGTTGCTCTCCGCTTCTTAAATAATTTATGTCAATGGCCTCGAGTTGCCTGGTTTCCTGCCAATAACAAAGAACCTATCCCACTGTGCTGCCTCCTTTCTAGGGCACACCGTATAAGCCTCAATTAGGTCCTCTCCGCTCCTCTTTTTCTCCACCGTTTCTTACCCTGTATAGGCCCTACACCGTTTGAACCTTTCCCCATAGCACAGATCCTTATAACCTCAATGCATGTACTGCATATGTATACATGTGTGTATATATAAATATATGGGACCTAGATTAGGACTGTCGCGGTTAACGGAGAGATGTATACGGTTGTACACCAAAATGCGGATAGCAATTGGTTGAATAAAGGACATTCTTTCTTATCTTAGTTTGGTAACAAATTCTTTGTCCTTTCTCTAGTTGTTCTATGTCATGTATAAGGTAGGGATTCCATTCCTGGATGCAGCAGTATTCCAACTGTGACCTCACCACTATTTTTACTACCTCATTATTTTATCTTTGTTCCTACTGACTATTGTTTTCTTGATCATACTTTAGATTGAGTTAGCTCTTTATTGCTTCAGCACAGCCATGGCCTCGATGGCTTTGCACTGAAAGACGATTTAACGAAGACTCAGAAAATATGGGTTCAGACTTGAGACGCATCCGGTCGGGAGGAGAGTGTTCCTATATCCTTTATTTGCCCATCTCCTTTTTGGGCAATTTTGTTAGCGTGCAGCAATTCTCTTGGGGTCAGTGATGTTCAAAGATATTACTCGGACGCAGTATGAGAATTGTAGAACAAAGACTGCGGGGGGGACGGGAGAGACTTTGATGAGTTTGATCCGATTTGAATATTTTATCCGTATTTTGCAAACTGAGAAAATTGAAAAATGCAATTGAGAGTTTAAACTCCTTAAAGTGATGACATCACCAAATTTATTAGTACACGATTCACAAGGTCACTAATCTCACAATAAACCAGAGCATTACTTTATTAGTTACCCACAAAACGATTTGTGCAAGAAAATACTAAAATATGTGCACAGTATAATCACACTAGCACAACTGAGAGGGTTGGAAACGACCCCCTGGGGTGTGCAATGAAGACTTAACTGGGGTCCTAAGAAAGACTAGGGGTGGTTGAACCCCCAACCCCCAGGCACGGATCTACATTTTTGGGGGCCCTGTGCTGATCGAATGACGGGACCCCTTACAATTTTAAGAAGCAAGGCAGACATACAATAACCCGACACATAATTAACTTGTTATACTTTACAGCACATAAGAAGTAGGCCTAGATAGGACGATTGTCACGAGATCACGACTCACGCACTGACATGGAAAGAACATATAGTCTGTCAAAGAACAATATTTAGTCATAGCTATGATTGCTATGCATAATGCATTGCAATTTGCACTGTTTCTTTCCTTAATCCTTTATTCTCTTTTTTTACTTTTACAATTTGGGGGCCCTGTGCTGCAGCACAATCAGCACCGTGGTTAATCCGGCCCTGCCAACCCCTACAATTCTCACCTTGCTCGGACCTAAGAGGCAACGGACTTTGAGTCACAGTCACATGTCATACATCCTAGTACACAGCCATGTTGTCTTCTCGGCTGGCTCTCTGTCGCCTTCTGCGCTGGTTCCCTGTTGCCTCAGTCGATGGTTCTCTGCTGGTTTGTGCGCTGGATGCTGCTGTTTCCCATGGTGGTGTCTTGACGCTTTCTGCGTTGATTGGCTCTCTGTTGCCTTCTGCGCTGGTATCCCTGTGGCCTTTTACGCTGGTTCTCTGTTGTTTTCTTCAATGGTCTGGTTTGTGCACAGCTTACCTACTGTTTTCTATACTGGTTCCTTGCTGCTTCCTGCGTTGATTGGTTCTCTGTTGCCTTCTACGCTCGCTCCCTATGGCCTTCTACGCCTAGATCTACTACAGGTTCGGATCTAATGAAAGTACGTGTCGCTAGAAGGCGATTGGGAATGGCAAGAGTTAAGAGGGAAATTAGGCGAGATTAAGAAGACAGAGCAGGAGATATGGACCACACGTCTCTACAACACACAACGAAACAGACGCCCATGCAGACAAGAAAGAACTCCATTATGCTGTAATACATATGGTCGATAAAATATGTCGGATGTTCTTTTATGTCAGGTCCTTTGGGAACATCTCGAAATTGCTGCTCACTTTGTTGTCTAACAGTTCCATAGGTGTGACTATCAGACAGACAGAGAGAAAGACAGACAGATAGACAGACAGACAGGCAGACAGACAGACAGACAGATAGACAGACAGACAGACAGACAGACATACACGCAGACAGACAGAAAGACAGACAGACACGCAGACAGACAGATAGATAGACAAACATACACACACACAGACAGATAGACAGACAAACAGACACACACAGACAGATAGACAGATAGATAGACAGACATATATGCAGAGAGACACACAGATGCAGAAACACAGACTCACCGACAGACACAGACAGACACAGACACATGTAGACATACAGAGATGCAGACACAAAGCCATCCACAGACACACACAGTGTCGAGAGTCGACGTTTTCCTCCAAAACCATCTTCTATTCGCATTAATATACTTCCCAGAGGTGCATTAGGTTGTTTCAGACATAAGAGCATGTTGAACAATATTCGCCAAATTTATCTCCATCTCCTTCAAAACAATTTACCTAGCGAACCTCAGTTTTTCACCGATCCCTACCATTAGCACACGTCGGATAATGACAATACGAATTCACAGTAGGATATATAGGTGGCTTGAGATATATTCGGTCTTCTACTATCATCGAGGGACCTCCGAACGGTGAGGTAATCGTGCCCTGTGGACCTCCATGACTGTCATCGTTTGTCATCGCCTACGGTGCGCTGTCTAGGGACTCTGAACACCCAGCCAACTGTCAACTTTCGATGGGAACTCTTCGCTTGGGTCTGTAATGGTACGGAGCCCCCAGTAATGAATCTTCGGGTAGTTTTTTTTACTGGTGACCTCTGCTCTGAAAAGCCTCAACGCCATTTATAATAGGGCAGGCAAGGCTTTTATGAGATATTAAAATGCGCGCTATACTCAGTGTCTATGTGGGTAACCAACTGTGTATCTATCTAAACTGATTAGCTAACTACCTAACTAGTTACTTCACAGCTAGCCGACTAGCTAATATGCATAAATACATACATACGCACATAGGCCTATACATACAAATATACATACATACATATATATACACATACATGCATACAAAATATTATACATATATACATAGTTACATACGCACATACATCCATACATACGTATAAACATACAAACATAAATACATGCACACATACATACATATGTACACACATACATAGGACTTACATTATATACATACAGACATCCATACTAACGTGCATATATATAATACATATATGCACAAATACATACATACATGCAAACGTATATACATAGGCCTTCATTCATACATACATACATACATACATGCATACATTCACGCAGGCTAACGTAGCCTATATCACATTGTTGAGCTAGACGTAGCACCAGGCTTAAAATCTTAGACGCAAGTGCTTTCTTTAAATCTAAACCCACGCCCCCGGTCAGCTATTCTCGCCTGGAAATTCGTAGACCTAATTATAACATTAATAATTGATGCAAAGAAATAGGTATCTTCGCAAATGGCAATCTACAAAATGGCTTCCATAAGACGACGATAACACTTGATGTATGACTGACGTCACACTGATGACGTTTACAGCATATTATGTGCGTCCCTGGGCCTAATCATGACGTCATAAATCGAACCATTACGCCCCCAGCGATACAACGTTCGTCAGAATATTTTCCAGTGAAATGGCCACGTGTTAGATCTTCACGCCAAACTAATAGCAAATGATGTCAGAATTTTATCGACATTATTCGTCAAATAGTAGATTTTGTCTTCAATCAAACTGGGCACAAGCGCACAGTTTATGCGCCCAATTCTATTAAAAACCAAAATCGAAATCATATTCATGATGCAAATTTAAGCCAAGACTATGTCTCGAGATTTATTTCTATGTTTTTTTAAGCTCTGTGATTGGACATTTAAAAACGGTCCACAGCCCAAATATATCCGAGCTCTGTTCAAATTGCCTTGTTCGATAAATGCAAGTGCAGACAGAAAGGACACAATGTCCATTAATGTTTCAAACTATAGGATATCCTGCATAATACATCCTTATGTTTCATAAGATATCCTATGTATAATCCACATAATTATTTACGTACAAGATATCTTGTATATATCCTTATATGGGCCTATAAGATATCCTACATATCACTATATATCATAAAAGATATCCCATATATATGTATCCTTATATTTCATACAGGGTATCCTATATATCCTTATATTTCATATGAGGCATCGTATATATATATATATATTTATATATGTGTGTGTGTGTGTGCGCGTGCGTGCGTGCGTGTGCGTGCGCGTGTGCGTGTGCGTGTGCGTGTGTGTGTCCTATACCTTTCGGTAGGCCTATAGATATGAAGGTCTTTCTCCATTGTTTCAGACTATATCCGATTGAAGATGAAATTTTCCAAAAACAGTTCGTCCTTGCCCTTGTTCTTATTCCTCTACAACAAATAACACCCTACCTGTTCTACAGCGTATCTGCAATTCACTAAACCGTGACATCATTCCTATGTGTGTTGGTTACTCAAATAGGCGCTATATAAATGTTAAATTGCATTATTTCACTGTTTACCTGATGCATGGAAGCGTCTTCTGACAAAATGCCACTCACCTGGTTAGACCTGTGTTGTTTTGAAACTTTTTCCGACAAATGTAGGCCTTCTACTTACCTGTGATAAACGTACTACTTCCCTAGTTAGGCCTGTGACGTACTGAAGCTTTTCTGATAAACGTACTAGGCCTACTTCCCTAGTTAGGCCTGTGACGTACTGAAGCTTTTCTGATAAACGTACTACTTCCCTAGTTAGGCCTGTGACGTATTGAAGCTTTTCTGATAAACGTACTACTTCCCTAGTTAGGCCTGTGACGTCCTGAAGCTTTTCTGATAAACGTACTACTTCCCTAGTTAGGCCTGTGACGTACCGAAGCTTTTCTGATAAACGTACTACATCCCTAGTACTACTCACCTCGTTAGGCTTGTAGCTTCTATAAGTTCTGAAAAGGAACCATATAAGTGACGAGACATAGGCGTATACAATGTAGACATGGGCTTCAAGTGTACTAGATAAGATGGATGAGATGGGCGGTTGTTATAGCAGCCAATAAAGCTTCCAAAGATCGCTCGCCTCAACAATAACAAGGAAGCACTGAATAGTCAGTTGGCTGATCCCGGAGTGATTAAGATTAAGGACGCATTAACAAATTCAGGATCCCTTCGGTCTGTTTAACGACGCTGTGTCATAACAAAGATGATTAATGTCGTCCCATCCCTTATCCTGGCTTCGGACTGGCACCACCCCAAGAGGGCAGTGGCGGAGTTTATGGATGTACCGATGTAGGTTAATATATATGCAGGGGCGTCTACACCATAGAAACCTTGGAGCAAATGCTCCATCCAAGAAATAGGGGGGGAAAGATTTGTCCATGTGTTTGCCACCATTTTAGGGGGGAAGGACCGGGGAGGGGGGAAGAAGAGGGGAAAAGGGACGTTGCTCCAATGACTTAGGGGGGATAGACGCCCCTGTATATATGTATAATATATATGCACAGCCATCCGATTCTTGGGAGTAGGCCCAGATATATGAAGGTCGCATATAAGTAGATGCATTGCATAGACCTCTCTCTGTCGGTCTTTCTCTGTCTCTGTCTCTGTCTCTCTGTCTCTGTCTCTCTGTCTCTGTCTCTGTCTCTGTCTCTCTCTGTCTCTCACTGTCTCTGTCTGTCTGTCTGTCTCTCTCCAAATATATATATATATATATATATATATATATGATCTAATTCTCTAATACAGCCACTAACACATACATGCATTATCCTATATGCGCGTAAACATGAATCTTGTACATAAATCAATGTAGGATATACGTTTACAAATATGAACATGTGTATTACATTACGATAATAGTTTATTTGAGTTGCATTAAAATATAAAGGAGGCTCAAGGCTTGTGCGATTATGTGCCTCGAGTGTACAGTTGAACGTCATAGGCCGATAATGGCCGTTATGTGTAAAGATGAAGGTGAGAAACCAGAGTTCGTGTGATCCTTGATCTTGACAAGTCAAAATGAGACTGCTGCCTTTGGGGGCATTGCTTCCTGTGGCCTGACCTTGTAATTAGTGCGGTTAATGGAGTGTCTGATGTTGACCTCGTTCTCGCATTCTGTTCCCTATCTCGACTTCTTTCTGGAATTCCGTTCTCGACATCGCTATCTCTTTCATATTTTTTCTCATTTTCTTTGTACTGCTATTTCTCTTTTTATTTCTACTCTCTCTGTCTATCTCTTTCTCTCTATCTGTCTCTGTCTCTCTCTCCTATCTTTATATTTTTCTCTCTTCTCTTTCTATATTCTTTTATTTCTCGGTTTTTGTCTCTATTTGCTGCTCTCTACGTCTCCATGACTCTCTCTCTCTCTCTCTCTCTCTCTCTCTCTCTCTCTCTCTCTCTCTCTCTCTCTCTCTCTCTCTCTCTCTCTCTCTCTCTCTCTCTCTCTCTCTCTCTCTCTCTCTCTCTCTCCAACAGAACTTCACTGATACTAGAATAAAGATAGCATTAGTCGTTGCGAACCATGGGTTATTGTCTTCCAGTGTAACAGCTGGGCCTTGTTCTGCGAGTGGTTTAGCCGTCTTTAGGACGCACTTCGATGTGTCTAAGGGGAATTTATTGCCGGGTAATTGGGGATCTGTCTAAACTCAGAGCTCGTCTGCGGTCCGATAAAAGACGCCTTCCAATTGTTTTGTCATCAAATCCACATCCAGGGACTGGAATGACGATCGTATCTTAGTGGGACCCAGAACACAACACTACACGTAACTAAGACATACAATACACGCGTAATGTAACGTAATATTAGACAGCACTCCACCAAGTAAACACTCAACTGAACCGCATTACACGATACAAACATTAAACCAACAACAGCAACACTACACTAGCAACACCCAACTTAGCCACACTAATATTGCACCACCAACAGCAAAAACACAACACAAATATAGATACATGCATGCATACATGCATATATGCATACATACACGCATACATACATACAAACATATAATATATGCATACACGCATACATAAATAAAATCATACATGTATACATACATACATACATACATACATACATACATACATACATACATACATACATACATACATACATACATACATACATACATACATACATACATACATACATACATACATACATACATGCATGCATGCGTGCATAAATATTTACATGCATACATACGTACATACATACATACATACATATATACATGCGACTTGAACATACATGAAAATACATTACATTACATTTGCATTTTAGATCTTGTATATCATGATCTCAAATTACATATTTTTTACCTTACGATGGGTTTACTTCAAATTGCCTTAGTGTTAATTTATCAAGTCGAATAGCATTTGATAATAATAATAGACCTTAAACGATGCGCTTGCTATGCGCGTCGAGGACCATTTCATCCCCTAATTCAATGACCAATCGTGAACATAGGCCCACAAGAGGACCAGTCCGTTCATGCACACAGCTGGCGAGAAGTAGACGTGCATTTCAAGTGGATCAGCGATTCGATAACATGTCAGGACGGATTTCAGATGACAGATTATAAAACTGGGTTGTTGCCTCCACCTTATTCGTTACTGGCTGCAGAACACGCTTAGGGCAAACCTAGCTGCAACATTCCCCAATTCACCTACCATTGAACCTAAAAGTAAGTGCTAAAGGCAAACCTAGCTGCAGCATTCCCAAATTCACCTGCCATTGAACTTGGAAGGAAGTGCTGAAGGCAAACTTATCTGCAGCATTCCCAAATTCACCTGCCATTGAACTTGGAAGGAAGTGCAGAAGGCAAACTTATCTGCAGCATTCCCAAATTCACCTGCCATTGAACTTGGAAGGAAGTGCTGAAGGCAAACTTATCTGCAGCATTCCCAAATTCACCTGCCATTGAACTTGGAAGGAAGTGCTGAAGGCAAACTTATCTGCAGCATTCCAAAATTCACCTGCCATTGAACTTGGAAGGAAGTGCTGAAGGCAAACTTATCTGCAGCATTCCCAAATTCACCTGCCATTGAACTTGGAAGGAAGTGCTGAAGGCAAACATATCTGCAGCATTCCCAAATTCACCTGCCATTGAACTTGGAAAAAAGTGCTGAAGGCAAACATATCTGCAGCATTCCCAAATTCACCTGCCATTGAACTTGGAAGGAAGTGCTGAAGGCAAACATATCTGCAGCATTCCCAAATTCACCTGCCATTGAACTTGGAAAAAAGTGCTGAAGGCAAACATATCTGCAGCATTCCAAAATTCACCTGCCATTGAACTTGAAAGGAAGTGCTGAAGGCAAACATATCTGCAGCATTCCCAAATTCACCTACCATTGAACTTGGAAGGAAGTGCTGAAGGCAAACATATCTGCAGTATTCCCAAATTCACCTGCCATTGAACTTGGAAAAAAGTGCTGAAGGCAAACTTATCTGCAGCATTCCCAAATTCACCTGCCATTGAACTTGGAAGGAAGTGCTGAAGGCAAACATATCTGCAGCATTCCCAAATTCACCTGCCATTGAACTTGGAAAAAAGTGCTGAAGGCAAACATATCTGCAGCATTCCCAAATTCACCTACCATTGAACTTGGAAGGAAGTGCTGAAGGCAAACATATCTGCAGCATTCCCAAATTCACCTGCCATTGAACTTTGGAACTCGACCGTGTATCTCCAACGACTGTGATTTCTCTTCAACTGAACTTCCATTGACAACTTATGCATTATGATAACGACACTAAACGAATCATTTGATCAGATTACATTAAGTCATTGACAAATCACTATTCTGCATCAGCCGCAACCGAGGATTCCATAATCCCTGCAAAAGAATCGTCGTGAAAGATTACAGGGTCAGGCCACAGGGAGCAACGCACCAAAGTCAGCAGCATTATTTTGACATGTCAAGATTAAGGATCACACGAACTCTGGTTTCTCGCCTTCATCTTTACACATAACGGCCATTATCGTCTGGGCGTGAACTATGGAATAGCCCTAAGTCAACTTCTAAGCATTGACGCAAATTTGTGGTTGGTCTACATATGTGTGCGAGAGACTACCAGTGGAAGACTCACGGCTACATGAAACTCTTTTGTATAAACAGTATAAGTTTGTTATTCTTTTGATACGCTAACATCAGCACGTTTGAGAGCTGAAAATGCGCTGTAGAAGTTTCAAAATTCGTACATAGTACACATGCATACGTACATGTATAATTATATAGTGTATTATACATGCATACAGACAAGCTACATGCATGCCAGGTACTACTGCGTATGCATACATACATACATACATACATACATACATACATACATACATACATACATACATACATACATACATACATACATACATACATACATACATACATACATACATACATACATACATACATACATACATACATACATACATACATACATACATACATACATACATACATACATACATACATACATACATACATACATACATACATACATACATACATACATACATACATACATACATACATACATACATACATACATACATGCATACATACATACATACATTATATACAAACATGCATACGAATATACATACATGCATACCAGCTTCTGATCAATAAATGCAAACAGCATGAGCACAAGCATAAAAATATGCATACATACATACACACATAACTACAGATACTATATACATAATTCACACATGCATACTTCGGCTGCAAGCTGTGTGTTCTTATACACAAGTCCAGTGCAGCGAATCATTGGCCGATCATCAAAATTTGCAGAAACAGAGACACAGAGAGAAACACAGAGAGAGACAGAGAGAGACATAGAGAAACACAGAGAGAGGGGAGAGAGAGATAGGGACAGAGAGAGAGAGAAAAAAAGAAAGAGAGAGAGAGAGAGGGAGAGAAAGAAAAGAGAGTATCACTTGTATTCTTTATTTCTTCTTCTCTTACTATGTCTCTTTCTCTCTCTTGCATTTTCATTTTTTTCTCTCGCCCTCGATTTCATGTTCTCCTTTCTGTCTTGCAACAACACCACAATGAATTTCGCATCGATACGATCGCACACGCACACACAAACAAACACACATAGACACACACACAATCAAGCTGACTCGTCGCTCCAAATGACAATAGCGAGTATATGGTCAACAGCACTGCATGGAAACAGACAGCCAGACAGACAGACACACAGACAGACAGACAGACACACAGACAGACACGCAGACAGACAGACACACAAAAATACAGACACACAGTCTTGAAAACTGATATATGCAGCAGCACTGTCTGTGTCACACAGACAGTGCTGCTGCATATATCAGTTTTCAAGTAATCACTTCGTAACATCCTGTTTTTGCCATTCATCCTTAATCCTCCCCATTCATATAGTTTAACTCGATATTCCGAAACCAGTGTAGAGTACATTAACTTGGCCAATACACGTAATACAATGAAAGCTAACAGATATCATATATAATATATATATATATATATAGATATATATATATATAAATCGGTTTCATTCCGATCTTCAACCAAGAGATATGAATTATATATGATGGCTATCTTCTGGTTACAATGTTTTTCTTAGCTCTATAAACCTTTGGAGAGAGAAACAGACAGAGAGACAGAGACAGAGACAGAGAGACAGACAAAGAGACTGAGAAA
This sequence comes from Allolobophora icterica, assembly GCA_963556255.1. Lineage (NCBI taxonomy): Eukaryota > Metazoa > Annelida > Clitellata > Crassiclitellata > Lumbricidae > Allolobophora > Allolobophora icterica. Next base: position 19,343,373 of record OY744603.1, on the reverse strand, counting down.
GAGAGAGAGACGCAGGGCTTGCAATCAAAAGACCTGATGAGTTTTAACACAAGGAGTTGTACACCCGTCAGACTATGACCTCCGACATTTCGTCGCTATCATTTAGTCTGTCTCTGCCTGTCTCTGTCTGTCTGTCTGTCTCACTCACTCTGTCACTCTCTCTCTCTCTCTCTCTCTCTCTCTGCCTCTCTCTGCCTCTTCTAGGTCGTGGTGTTTGCCGCTCTTTCTCTTGTCCTACGTTCGTCCTCAGATTCATCTTTTTCTCTAGACGTCTCTCTTCCTTCTCTGTTGCTCCTCGTCGGTTCGTCTCTCTCTGTGCCTCTTCATGTGTTCGTCCTTCTTCCTCTGCATGTGTGTGTATGTTTGTGTGCGTGTGCGTGTGCAAACGTACATCTGCCGATATAATCCGTGATGGAAATGGCTTTCATTCGAGCAGATCGTGATAGAAAGTAGAGAAACGCCTAGGGTCAGAACCCGCTCTAATGTCATCTTCGTGACATCTTTTTCTACTCCTTCCGGTTCCTGTGTTCTGGCTTCACCAGGACTAAATTAGACTGACACGAAGCGAAATATCCGCAGTTCAAAGCCCGGTCTCTCCAGAACGTTCTGTAATGACTTCCGGTCTGTGATCGCTTGGACTGTTGACTGAGGACTCAGCCTACGTACTTACCATAGTATGCTCACATTATGTACTTGCCAAAATAGGTTCATCTTATGCAGTGCTTTTTTTTCAGCCGGAACGCGCCGAAACGGCGTTTCGGCACCTTTTTTCAGGTACTAAAAATAATTTATTTATTTTAATAATAAAAACAATAATTTAGTTATTTTAATTTAATTTCAGAGTTTGAACTGTTTTCAGTGTTTATTGAGACCACTCCCAACCCCAATCCAGGTTTTCTCGGGGTTTTAGCCCGCCCATAATTATTCCGTTCCGGAACCTATTGTTCCGTTCCGGAACCTTTTTTCCAGGAAAAAAAGAACTGATCTTATGTTCTTACTATAATAAGCTCATCTTAGGTACTTACTACAATAGGTTCATCCTATGTACTTTACATAATACCCTCACCTTTTGTTCTTGCCATAAGGACTTACACCACATAATTCCTTACTATTTCGCTGGGAGGGGAATTTAAGAACTGAGCAGCTGTCTTCAGTAACGTAATAGAAGGCTAACACTACATTACATAGCGCAGGATTGCATTATTGCATTTTACAAATTGTAACGTCATGCAAAGCCAACAAAACATTGTGTAGCATGGAATTGCTTTACTTAGCATTAACACACTTCAGAAAGCAATGCAATATGCCAACCATATATTATCGTTCTGAGCGAACATTGGCATTGAAAACGGTACACTACAGATTACTGTAAATTAAACAGTGTGTCTATAAATAGAGATATGTATACACACACTCATATATCAAGTAGACACACTCACATACTTATGCTTAATCAAATCTGGATTATGTAAACACGTTCAGAGTATATATAGTTTAGACGGAGAAAGCTGAAGGTGATTGACGACTGATAACGCCCAATGTACCCAAAGCATTGACACATGATAATAAACATCCATGTGCTTTAGACAAAACATTATACAAATCATACAATCGCTGTGCATTCGATGTTTGTATATATAAGGAGTATGCGTGTATGTATCCGTATATATGTCTCGCACTCGCTTATTGACATGTTCCAGCTGGAACAGACTTCCACTCAAAATCACGACAGGAATAACCCAAGAAAACATTAATCATGTGTTCTTAAGCTATGTTTGAGATCCTTTGCAAGGTTCTTATGTATTCATGTATATATATATTCTCCTGCATTGGCCGCCGCGTTTTGCTCTCCGCTGCCCATGGTGACTTGTTGGCCCAATTTGTCCGATCCGCTACAGCGCAGCGTCGTTCTTTTTCTGTGGTTGGTTCGACAGTATGTAACGAGCTTCCTCAGGCAATGAGCCACCCTCCTTACACTACCTCTTCTCAGTTCCACTCGCGGCTTAACACTACTTTCTTCGCCTGGCCTGGGTCGGGAGCGCCTCTGAGTAGGGATCTTGAAGGGGCGCTATACAAATTTCGATTAGTTTATTGATTGATGGACGAACGTGTCAACATCTGAGGCACCTGTGCTAATAAATGTTGATAAGTATCAAATATGTCTTCAGACTCGATGCATTTCACCAGATGGCGAATTCATAACAGTAATCGAACGTTTCAGCACTTGCTGAACCTGTGCTAATAAGACTACTTGTTTCCGCTTGGCTTGGTTCGAGAGAGCCTCTGAAAATGGATTTTAAGGGGGGGGGGCTATACAAATTTCGATTGATCAATTCAATTCAATTCATTGTTCCCAAGACAAAGACTCAGGCAGTGATACAATACCGTATGCAGGTGTGAAGGAATACAAACAGGCGACCCAAAAGAGACCAAGATCTCGCGTAATTAGGGTATACCATGGGTAAATGTAAGATGAAGGTATGTATGTACGTGTGTATGCATACATCTATGTATGCATGTACCTATGCAAGATGCAATTGGTTGGTCAGAGTTGAATTCAATGGTTTAAGAGACCTGAGCCAAATCAAGTCAGGCAGAACAGACATAAAAAGCGTCAAGAAAGAAAGAGAAAAGACAAAGAGGCAGAGAGAACAATCACAAAAGGAAAGAGAAAAACCTTAACTAACAAATGCAGAATCACATAAAAAAAGACTAATTATTTTGTTCGTTAAAGTAGGCACGTATTGACATTCAAACAAAACGACGAAGCGCCTCTGAACAGTTACCTTGAAGAGCGCGCTATAAAAATTTCTAGTTGACTGCTTGATATCAGGCAACTAACTAAAATCATGAGGAAAGTTATTCCAAACAGACGGGCCAGCCCATTTATATGTATGCATATTTGAATGTAGGTATGCATGTATGCATGCATAACATTGCATATAATATAAGTATTGATAAGTATTCATATATATGTATATGTATGCATATAAGTATGTATGCGTGTTTGCATGAATGTATTGAAGTATGTTTGCATAAATGTAGTTATGTATGTAAGTATGTATGTGTATCTACAATATGTAATGTATTTAATGGTATATATCATAATTAAATCACTTAGTTTATGTATATATGCATATGTATATGTATGACCTTGACGGGTCAATTCCTTTAATTAGACCGGAAGTGGGCGACGAGATTAGAGCGAGATCTCACCGCGACGGAAGTGGACGATCGGCTGGTGGCCAGACTGTCGTTGCTGTCGTAGGGATATCCACGGATCTTCATCGTTTCCTTGAGAGTCTGTTGTTGGTGCTGCCACCTATCGGTCCCCTCGGTCGGCGCCACATCCAGGCCAATCATGGCGACTGCTCTCGTTGCCATGGAGCACATCGCAGCCGCTGAAGAAGAATCAGATAACGAATCGATACAGAATCAAATCCAACGATTGCGCTCTTTAAACGGCTTCTTACTTACCTACTTTACATACATATTCACTTACTACAGCGGATTTTGCTATAAGTCAGCACACTGGTCGCGCAGTGGGAAGATCAGACGGAGAGTGAAAAGGTTGGCGACCCTCCCTAATATGCCGAGGCTAAGCAAATGCAGTCGCTAGTACTTTATATCCATGCCTGTCTCTTAGGGCTAGCCTAGGGACTGCTCTTCTTCTTTTCTCTTCTTACGCCATATATACACCCAATGTAAATGACAATACTGATCTAAATATGTTATTACGCAGATGCATGTATGTATACGATGTAAGTGCTGAGGCATTTCCACCCAACAACTTTTGATAAAGTCCTCTTAGCAATAAATAAATAAATAAATAAATAAATAAATAAATAAATAAATAAATAAATCGGAATTTATACAGCACCCCTTCAAGATCTCTACTCAGAGGCAGAATGTCTTGAATCTTATGGGATGAAAAACGGAGCTTTCCGACTGAAATATCAGATTCCAAAGGCAGACAACTGGAATAATTTCATTGGTTTCCAATTTCAACTTCGCATCGACTGTCTCGCTCGACATCGGTCTTGGAATTCTATGCCTCTAATTCACTGCCGCGAATTGACCAGCTTATGTTGCAATTTGCATGGATGTAGGCATATACAACTATGCATTGATGTAGGCATGTATATAAGTAAGCATGTGTGTAAGTATGCAAGCACGTATGTATATGCAATATGAAAGCCTGATTTTTAGTATGATTGTGATCTAGAAGCATGTTCCAGAATTAGGGAGAATGTGGAGGTACTAAAAGGGGAGCCATGGCACCCTGCATGTGTTGGAGAGCGAAGGTACCTCCGGCCAGGTACGGATGACACCGAAGTACATAATTCCAAAGATCTGATGGACTTGGTAAGTTACTCGATCTACAAAGTTGGATTACTAATATCTACCCCTTTCTATCGCGTAGGAATTAATTGTTGACGAATAAATTGAAAAGTCTTTGGAGAATGATGAATTTTTAGTAAACTTTGTTTACTCACGGTATGAAAAGAGGGTGTCGGCCGGGTACGGTGCACCCTATGTAAAAATGGGTACGGGTACCCTGTGCCAAGAAAATCATGCCCGTGATTGATCAATTCGTTGTAAACTGGTAGACCTTGACTGGAAATCTCTGAGTCAACTGTGCGTCAAGTTCCAGCTTCTGAGAAATTTATGTAACATATCGGTAAGGCAGTAAAGGAAGATTCCAAGTTCTATAGTGGAAAGTAATGGAGGCGGCCCACTTGTATTACACAGGCCTGTACAGTTGCAATGTACGGATCCCACGGCGAACGTGTGACCAAAAAATTTGGATCCCATGTGACGCCAAGGAATGTGACTGTCAGAAAGGGTCACTGATTTTTTCCAGACGTTACCACTTTAACGAGGAGACTGTACTAAATGCGACTGGGAAACCAATTCAGTTCGACGTTAAAGTGTTAAGAGAAGCTATTTGTCTCTCCAAACAAGAACACTTCAGGCACAATGACTTCAGATGCGGGACGCACTGTAATAATTAAAAAAACTCTGTAGCGCCTAAAGAAAAGAATCTCATTGGGGCTTTGCATGCTGATCGAATCATTCGGATGGTTTAGTGAATCCTGACTTGCACAATGCGTTCGCCACCGTTCCGATCGTGACATCCGACAATACCCTTGGCCCTTGGACACATTTCTAGTAAATATTCCGACAAACACGACATGGATGATGATTGCACAGATAAGGCATTCGCCAGATTCTATTTTGCGGTTGCCTTCGGCTTGATTGAATATGATTCTAAGCGTTCGGGTAATGCGCTCTGAACGGAGGAATATCGCATATACACAGATGGATGACTTATGTCCAGAAAAATCCGATTACCTACCGCGTTCTCTGCTCTCTTATCAGTTCGCGCTACGACATTCGCTCGCAATGGAATGTTTCTTCGATCCTTCTAATGTCCTTCAAGGAACAAAAGTACGTGGAAGAGAGAGGGAGCTATAAGTGAGACATTTACTCGGCGAAACGTAAAGCTCTTCGGTATGTCCATGGTCGGTGTTAATAAATTGGGAGATGTCGTCTTTAATTGTCATGCTATAGACGGAATTAATTTCCGCCAACGTGCAGTCTATAACGATCGGATTCTAGACGAGAAACGTTTCTACAGCCAGATGCTGCAAAAATCGACGAGTTCCAAAAAGCGTTTCGGGCGACTGTTGCGTTATTCGTCGATTTTGACAGACCATTAAGTTTAATTTCATGGTGTGTGGCTGTCACTTGTGCTTGAAGCTGTGTTATTTCAGATGGCTTCGAGACGATTGAGCACGGCTAATATTCAGTCTTTTAATATCTGTATGCATGGTCTCTCATCGCTATGACGCCTAACTTCAATATTTCTCCATCATTTTCACGCAGTTTTTCGCTCGCGTTGACTTTATTCTCCATCATTTTCAGTCCGTTATTCTCTCGTTTTGACTGTATCACTTCGCTTCTGCTCCTTCAACGCTTTCGGCTATTTTTCTACAGTGCTTTTTTCTACAGTGATTTTTCTACGCTGAAGATTAACACTGTGCAGGCGTCCAACACGCACCTAGTTTGAGTGTGAGCCTTTTGACGCATATACATTCATTTGGAACATAGCATACGGTTGCAAACTTTACTGGTCAATAATTTTCACCGTATCCTATTCATAAAAAATGACCGAAGTGTATGTTTTGAAAGGCGTTATTTCACAATGCACATGTCGCTGTAGAAAGCAGCCCAAGTTGGGTGACTTTTTCCTATGATATTTCGCAGTTGAATCGAAAGCAGTAGGCCTAAGTAGTCAAGATGGCGGAATCACGTGTTACGAAATAGATCCTCGTCAAGATGGCAGAATAATTCATTGCGAACAAGATTCTCGCGTGATATCGTACAGAAAAATGACCGCACGTGCGAGAACGATATTTCCTTTCCGTAAAACTTTCTTTGATGCACGACTTGAGTATGTAGGCCCATGTAGCATAAATCCGTTGGCGATCCGTTGTCTTAGCCAATCATCATTTTTCTGGAAATAATCCCATGTGAGGATCAGCTCACAATGTCCGCGAGGGATAGAGTGCCAAACCGGTCGGCATCTACAAAGATAAAGATATCACATATAGAACATCTGCATAGAAACCGAGCCATTCACGATGACAACGAATTGTCCCTTTCGTCGCTAGATTATTATTTGTCTTCTGAAACAGATCGGATGGAAATGGATTCCACGACCGTCGTAAGTGTTGCTAGGCGCCGCATCAAATGGACGCTGTGGATTTGATGGATGTCGATAAGAGTTTACGGTGCTTTTTGCCATCGCTTTCTGCAATATATCCACAGCAACTAGGCAACTGATTAAAACGAAGAGAAACCTGTAGATGGATGAGAAACTGACGATGATCGCTGAACTCAATTATAAAGCTGTGTAGAGCTACTGTGACAAAAGTTATGAATGCCAGCATGAAGGCGAGCGCGGTTGTCAAGGTGATCCATTAAAAAATCTGCTGAAGCGAAGCACTTAAAGTTGTCAGGATATGGTACACTGTACACACGCACGCACGCACGCATACATGGTATTATGTACACAGTCTCACACACATAAACTCTTACATACATACATACACACTCTCACCTACTTATATATACACACACATACACATGCATGCTCTCACAAACACATACATACGCTCTCACACACATACATACATACATTCTCACAAGCACATACATACGCTCACGTACACATACATACACTCTCAACCACATATACATACACTCACATACACATGCATACTCTCACAAACACATAAGGGGGATAGAATAATGGTAACACTCATGGTCAGGAGAGCATTAGATTCGCGGTTCAGTAACCGTAACCCCCCTCTAGGGCGGCACCTTGCAAGCTGCCAATACGTGTGTTTAATTAAGATCTTGATTGTATACTGTCGTGTTTCAATGTAATCTTACTGCGCACTTGTCAGTTTGAATTAATAAAGAAGATTATTAAATAATACACGCTCAAACATACATATACACACTCTCACACGCAAACACTCTCACACATTCACTCTCACACCAGCTGCAGAGGACCCATGAAGGCGTCAGTTATCAGTGCATTTTCTTGAATTAATATATAAATACCCGCTAATTGCATTTAATTCGATAGGCCCTAGTAATATAGACATTCATTTGAACCGAAATGAACGAATCTGTACTGATCACCGAATAGCTACAGGCAATACAAGCAACTACAATCAAAACAATCAAAATAATCAAAACAATCAAAACAATCAAAATAATCAAAACAATCAAAACAATCAAAATAATCAAAACAATCAAAACAATCAAAACGAGAACTCCGAATCGAGGAAGGTGGTCCGCTGCTTTCAGTTGCCCTCATTACAGAGTTCATTTGTCACATGGCTTACATAGGTTGAATGAGAAGTAACAACACTCGGTAAGTTAATCTTTTACCACGCAATTACAAACTATTGTCCACACAAGCCAATCTCAACACTGTCAACAGATATCTTTAAACAATTTGTATTGGATTTTGACCGGACTTCTAACACGCATGATTTTAATTTTTAATACCCCGATCTCACTTGAAGCGATATCAACCACCGGCTGATGACTCGTTCATTATTAAAACGGCGCCATAGAAGTAATTAAATATCGGGTATTACATTCAGTGAGTGTTAACCTTGGACCGCTATTATAAAAGTCACTATATCAGGTCTTAGATTCAGTGCGTGTTAACCTTGGACCGCGAGAGGAGGTTTTCCTAAACGTCTAGTCGATCTGGGTTTCCAAGAAACGTGGACTCCGTTCAGTGAATCGGATTGGTCATTTTCGAGAAATGAAAAGATTTCTTTGTAGGTCGATCGAGTCATTTAGTCCGATTTTTATGTTGTCATCGTTTCCTGGAATTGCTTTCGTCCCGATTTGACCTTCCTGTTGCTGTTTATCAACCAGGATTTTATGCACTGCAGGAGGAATGCCAGGCAGACCCGATGACCAACATGCAACGATAGACATTTGTCGATGTACATTATCCAATGTACATACATTATGTTAATGCAATGACGTAGGTTCTATGTATATGATGTAGGTCATTTGTATATGACATTATGATATAGTAGCAACAGCAAAGTAATACGTACGGTAGTACATAATTTAGAAGCTCGCATGGGAACTTTGTCATGAGGGCCTTGCATGTACTACATATGAAGGAGTACATCCTATATAATACATCAAACGTCGATTACATATTAATATGTATATAGTTATATTTGAACGCTATATATTTGTATGCAACTATTCCATATATGCAACATGCATGTATAAATACTACATAGGTGTATAGAACTTGAATAGACCTATATATAGTCCTATATGTGACGTTCTGTATATGTACAATGTTGTACATGTATAATGCCTTTGAGTTTCCAAACTGAATGCCAAAAATCATACAACAATGTATTTACATATTATAAACAAACATTTGTATAACATATAAAAACGGATTCTATATGACGTTCTACATACATATATACAGCCAAAAATAAGGCTAAGTGCTTACATGCCTCTGAGACGCTCCTAAGGGACGCTGCTGAAATGCGCTGTAATAGACTTATGCAAGTGCATGATAATTGAATTTGCCGTAGAACACGAGAACACATAATTGTAGTCTATGTGTCCCAGAATACATGACGT